>VDFB02353493.1:251070303-251102350 GCA_007258455.2 Sequoia sempervirens
TGCATCAAACTTGCCAATATCATCATCTTTTTTGATATAATACTTGCTTCCAAAGACCTTGAAATATTTAACAGTAGGCTTGTAACCAAACCATAACTCAAAAGGGGTCTTACCAGAATTACCATTAACATTTACCCGAAAGTTCAAGTATATCGACAACATCAAAGTGTTTTGTTCTTTCTCTCTGCAACTCCATTATGTTGAGGGGTTAGGGGAGTAGATAACTATCTTTTAATTCTATGCTCTTCACAAATAGAGTTAAATCCCTAGAGATGAACTCACCACCCCTGCAGTAGGATCTTAGGCACTTGATTTTCAGACCTTTCTCATTTTCTGCCATAGCCTTAAAACTTTTGAACTTTTCAAATGCTTCACATTTTTCTCTCAAGAAAGAAACCCATATCATTCTAGAGTAATCATCAATAATCAACATAAAGTACCTTTCTCCATGAATAATTTTGACTCTGGAGGGACCACAAAGGTCGGTATGTAGCAATTCCAACAAATTATTTGAATGAAACTATTTTCTCTAGAAAGAGACTCTAGTTTGTTTACACATCTGACATTCCTTGCAGATTGTGTTAGCAGGCTTCACTAACTTAGGTAGATCCCTTACTACTTGAGTATAACTTATCTTGATAATGTTGTCCAAAATTTTACATGATACAACCTCTATGCCACAATCACTGGCTTTCATCTATTTTGACCAATTAAACAACTCCCACTAGCGTGTTGCGGTGAAAGATATTACCTTTTGTTTGTTTACCAGTAGCAATCATATTCCTAGAACTTCCGCGTATCTCGCATCTTCCATTTTTGAACTGAAGATCATAACCCTTGTCCACCATCTATCGAACACTCAACAAATTGTGCTTCAAGCCTTCAACATAAATAACATCATCAGTGTTATCCTTACCACCAAGGTAAATAAAACCTCTACCGCGAATCACCTGCTTATTGTTTATCTCCAAATATCACGCCCCACTATCATACTTTTTTCTAGACTCACAAATTTTCTTTTATCACTAGTCATATGATGTGATCATCCACTATCAATGAACCACTCATCTTTCTCCTTAACTCAGGCTGCAAGAGCTTTCTTATCTTCAGTGGATTTAGTAGGCACATGTTTATTTTCAATGGTAGCAATGAAAGCCCATTCATCTTCATTTCCATTATCTTTATCAGACTCATCATTAGTCATTGCTTCTTCAGCAAAGTAGCATCTCTTTTGGAATCTAGACTTTTTAGGCTTAGATCTAGGAACTCTTTTTTTAAGGACATCTTGATGCAAAATGACCTATTTTACTGCACAAAAAACATTTAATAGGAAATACATCTTCATACTTACCTTTTCATCTTCCTTCTTGCTTTGCAATCAATGCTTCCAATTCTTCTACCTCTCTTTCTTTATCTTCAAGCTATTTCAGTTCTTCATCATACTTGGATATGTTTTTGGAACTCTTTCCCAAACTATATCTTTGCATGTTACTTTTGGATACAGTAGCCTTGAATGCAGATTCAGTCTTTGGTGTAGATTCAGCAAATTCACTTATCTCAAAAGCAACAAGTTTACCAACCAGCGTGTCTCTTGTCATCCTGTTTACTAATCTAAACTCTTCAATAGCATGAGATTTCACTTTGTAGGAGGGAGGCAGGATCATTACGCCCAGCCACAATTTCATCCTCATCCGGGGCCGCTGACACATCAGCTACCCATGCGCTATATCATTTTATATCTACATAGAAGTGATGGTACTTTATCTTCACCATCCTTCCGCATTCTCATACTTTCCAGCACCGGCTGTGGCTTGCTTCATCTTCACGAGCATCTCCCCTTCGCTACAAGGTTTCCATTCATCCAAATCTCATGAGTTGTCTACAGTCCTACCACATTTTCCATCTTTGACTCTCTCACAGCTCACCAAAGCTTCAATAGCCCTAATATTTTTTTCAACATCTTTGATCTCATCAGCCGTGGAGGGACCATTATGAGGAATAACATATGGATCTTTTGTAATATTCTAGTAGGCTTCACCAATACACCTTAGGTGACATTTCATCCTGAATTTCCATAGTGAGTGCAGGACCATGAATCTTGGGCTGTCCTTTTTTGAATGTTTGCATGCAGGATGCACCTCAAGCTTTTAGACTTCTTTAAGGAACTGCTGATACCAATTGTTGGAAGCGAGGGCAGAACAAGCTGAGATGGGGAGTGGTTGTCCGCAAAAACTTAAACACTTACTTAAATTAATCTGGGATCTGATAAGCAATTAACCACAAGTAATTAACACACGGAGAGATAGAAAACACCAAGATTTTTTATGTGGAAACCACGGTGGGAAAAACCATGGTGGATGTTGAGATTACAGATTATACCTGTAAAAATTATAATGGGGAAATAATAAGGGGTACACATGCATTAGGGCACACTACCTAGAGCTCATTGCTCAAATACAAAAAGGGCTTCATTTCCCAACATACATAATAGGATTAAAATCGCGGAGGGTATGGTGAGAAAAGTAAACATGTACAACTTCCTGATTACAATTCCAATTAAGCTGAAAAACTTCTTCACACTCTTCTCTACAATCAAATGATATTCACACATACACACATAGGAGCACACAAGCACATTGAGCATACGAAGTACACTTTCCACCGATGAAACAATCACACTTATATATCTGCTACATGAGATTTCATGACAACTTAGTCAGCCAGGAAAATAAAACAAATTTGTAATGCCGACCCAAATTTATAAATAAATTTTAGTGTGGATCCACCAAGGTCAGCCACAACATAGTGGTGAACCAATTTACCATCTCCAACACAAAAAATACTTTAACTAATTCCACCATGAAGATCCACAACACACTACCAACAACATTTCGGCCAGGAACATGAAAAACTGAGCATGTGTAAGAAAATATCTTCAACCACAAGCTCACTGATTAATGTGGATGACCCAAAAAGATAGAGAATGATCTAGAGACATCTAAGAACACTAGGAAACAATAGAGAAACATCTATAAGAACTGAGATTATCAGAATCACACAATCTTCATTAAGGAAGATTGACAGAGACCACATAAACATTGTTAAAGCACAACACAATCAAAACTTCACGCGAACCTCTAAAACTTATGGTAGATGATCTAGAAACACTCAACAATAAGCCCTTTAATCCACACCAGCTAGTCTTCAATGTATAGAACAACACAACTTCATGAATTGCCGCGGTTCCATAGGGCGGAGCCTTTTCTTTACAATTTTATCAATATCCTCAACATACTCAGGTCTCCGGATACACCCAGATACTGGCCGTGTGGCATCAATGGCCAACCACATATCAACAACACATCAAAAGTATCCACCAAAGATTGTGTGGCATCTCTTTTTATGTATTATTATCTTTGTGCATTGAAATGATGGAGGATCATGGGAAAGGAATTCATGCTTGAGATGGTGGTCATCTTGATTCTTGTTACATAGGTATCTTGATGGATCATATGGAGCACTTTTATTCCTTGATCATGGTATATGTAGCTAGAGGTATTTTCCCCTTGTTAATATTTGATTTTACTTGTTTACCCCTTATGCAATCTATACAAAAAGTGGGTGAGTTTTAGGAAAATGTGTGTTTTACACCTTGCATAATGTTATAATGTAATATTTATTTATTGTGTGGTGCACCTAGGGATCTAGGGATACATGCATCACATGGGTCTAGCATTATTAGGGCTACTTTATATGTTGTACGTATTATTGGATTAAATATTTAATGTGGGGTTGCACATGGGTAAATTATTTAATGTTGAGAAAACTTAGTATCAAGTATTGAATGAGGGGTTAATGGTTTTGTAAGCTCGTGGTATTAGTCACATGGTTTTATCTAATACCATTTGGTGGTTTTGTGTGAGCTTGTTTCTATAAAATAAAACACATGGGTAGTTTCCTAAAGTTGGCTTGTTGGCTTGGCTATTTTGTTAAGGGGTTGACATAATATCTTGTTAGTATTTGTGAGGTTTGAAACATGGAATGGGATGTGTGCTTACATGTTTGTTCACATGGAGTGCTTGTAGCGGGCTTGATGCTTCAAAGGTGTTCATGGAGAACTATGAAGATGTATTGTAATGTTTATTGTTGAATAATGCATGAGTGATGGATGCTTTTGGAGGCTAGGTTTTTCCCTCTTGAGGTTTTTCCTAGAGTTTATCTTATGTCATCTTTGATGGTACATGTTGTCTATTCTTTTGCATATGGATTCTGAATACTTTTTTGCATATATTTATTTATATGGATTATGTGGAAATTATCTTGGGTGGATGCATATTTCCTTTCGGCCACCTAGCATAAAACAACTTGCTTTCTAGTGGAGCCATATGTTTCATGAGTGATCTAGCATAATTCAACATGCTAATCCTTGTGAGATCACCATTTTTTATAACAAATTTGAGAGATGAATTTTGGTATTTGGGACAAATTTAAGGTTGAGCTCTATTTGCCTTACCAACTCAAATCCTTTTTTGTACTAACCCTTGTGTTTGTTTTTTATTGTGCTTGTATTATTTGTCTTATATTTTTTGTGCGCCTTTTATGTGTTTTCTTCTTGTATTTCATGTGTTCAGTGTGTTTTCTTTGTGCACGATTTGTTTATTCTTTTAAAATGTACTTTATTTATTGGTCTTTGAATGCATTATGTCTGAGTGAATCTTTGCTTGTCTTATGTGCATGTTTGTCTTAACATTATGGATTAATGAGATCCTAAGTTGGGGGATTGCACACCCCTTAACTTGGTGTCATCTTGTCTCTTTAGTGTTTTGATATGGATATTTATTCCTTTAGTGTGAGTATGAATGTAAGATAATACTCTCACTAAAGTGGTGGCTAAATGTAGCATAAAAAATTATCACCCTTGATAATTTCACAATAGGTTTTTCTTCCCCCTTTGTACTTGGACCTAATTATACAATTGATTACCTAATTTAGGAATATCTTTAGAAAATAAAATTATGGGAATGAAAATAATAATTTAATATTTTCCCATGACACTTAAGGCCCTAACAAGGATAGGCTTGGTCTAGGGTTCCCAACGCCCTTGAATAACCCTTTTTGGCCCAAATTCAAATATATTAGTGTCACTATTTTATTATTTGAAATTTTGAATTTATTTTTTGGTTATCAATATTTAACTTTTAGGAAATTAGAACAATTGCATATAAATACAAAGTATTTTCACCATTTGAAATTCTAACGAGAGCTACAAAATCTATGGAGAAAAATTGAAGATCCAAAAATCAATCAAGGTAATTCAAGGGTAGAATTGGAAACATTATTACAACACTTTCATCAATCAAGTCTAATCTTGCAATACATCAAGAAGAATGAAGCAATTTATGTGCAAGGAGCTAGTATGATTAATCATGCCAAATTATGAAGATTTGTTGAGTTATCCTCTATATGCTAGCTACAACAATCTATTATGTTTTATGAGCTAACCTTTTGCAAGCCTATCAAGCAATCAAGGATAAATTTGAGGAAACTTGTGGTGTGACATCACTTGATCAAGGATTTCACATCTAGGTAACACTGCCATTTATCATTTATCATTTCAGTCAATTATTTTTGTTTTGGCCTCTACTCGACCTAGGGTATGCCCTCTTGATCATCGTCAATTGATGTACATGGAGATAAAAATTCCAAAATGGGGCTTAACTTAAGAAAGCCCCTATGCAACAAAAAATTTCCCCTCTTTTCATGTGTGTAGATAAGATCCAGGAGTTTTAACAAAAGACAATTCAGGAAAAAATAGAGTAGACTATAACTTGCATCTTGAAATTTATAGATCCAAAAAAGGAGGAAGCTAGTCTAGGGTACCCCACACCCTTCACCAACCATTTTAGCTTCAAATTTATGTCACAAGTTCCTCTTTGTATCTCAGTCTCAAATTTGAAGTCTTTCTATTACTTTCCATTTTTGTTTGTGCAATAAATTATATTTTCAAATTAGGTTGTGTAGTCAAATTAAACCAATGAATTTACATCAAAATTCAATCAATTTCTAGATCAACAAAAAAACCATATCTAGGGTTGATTAGCTCCTTTTAGGTTGTTATCCAATCTCATACCCTTGGTGTTTTGTATTCTAATGTTAATTGGAAAAAGGATTGATCTTCATGATCTACACACTAGGTCTAGGATCCCTTCTTCAATCAAACAATAATAAAATGATGTCACTTATGTATATAGTTTTGTCAGATTTATTTATTTGAACCATCTTTTAGATTCTCTATCACGACCAAAATATAGTTGCATCTACATAGTCAATAAAGCTTCAAATGTACACTAAATTATATCTCTCAAGTATGAAACAACTCTTTTGGATGTGGTGATCATAATGTCATAAAATATTTATAATTTGGCTTTCTTGTCTTGTAGTAAGTACCATAGATCAAAACTTAGTTTCACTCATCACTAAAGTATAAGCCACCAATGTCTAGATAAAAAATATTTCCTAATTGTAACATCTAGATCTATATGGCCCTCATTTAGTATTTTAAGTGCATCGCTTAGTATGTCTAAAATTTATTCTGAAAACACTCATCTTCTCAAAATATATTTTCCATACCATATATTTGTAGTGAAAAAAAAATTCCCTTTTCCTCACTTAATTTGGGAATAATTAATATTAAAATGAGCCTAATGTTGCCTTGATTTAGTGTTGTAATGTGTTTTACACATTCACATTAAGTTTAGGGCCCTTTTAAACTAAATAGACCTAGTTGTGCCTTATTTAAGGTGTTATAAAATATATCTTTACACTTTCAAACTAATCTAGGACTTTATTAATTAATTGGGCTTCTTTATGCCTTATTTGGTTCTGTTTTGCATCCACAAGCCTTATTTAATGCATTTTTCCAAGGATAATCTTGACACTTAACTAATGACCAATCATAATTGATGTTTTTGGGTTATGTGTTCTAGATCTAGTGATCTGGGACTCATATTCCACCTTGGGTGTGTGGGTCCCACTTAGGTTTCAGGGCCTGATCCCAAATATTGCTTAGAACTCAACATTTCTTAAAACTTGTGTCCCAGGCTCAGGCTACTGGGACTTGTTGATGCCAAAAATTGGCAAGGTAACAACCCTTTATGTGAAACTTAGTTAATGGGGGGACCAATTGCGCTTAGCTAAGTGACCTCCAGATTTTTAAAGAAGTTGACTTCTTCTATAATTGGGGTTTTGAATGGGAAAAGGAAGCATATATATAAAATAAAAATCTAACTAAGGCGATACGCCAAGATGTAGATAAGGGCACAGTAAATCTATCCTTTGGGATTATATTCAAGGGCCCAATCAGTAATCAGCTATGTTCTAGAATCGAAAAAATCAAATATAAAGATCAAATAAAATGATTATCACATACATTCATTGAAAAGAGGAGTCAAAGACATGATCTAAAGCAACAAATTATATTTAAAACCATAGAAGTTATTGCAAATGAACAATCTAGATAATAATGACACAATATTAATGTCTTATCAAATAACATAAGAAAACAGAAAGGCCGAAAAATGGCACAGTCTAAAAGTTTCATATAATAATCTAAAACAATATTAAAGGCCTAGTGTCTCTCTCTAATTTTTCTACATCTTAAGAACTCATTTTTTGAAGTGAGAAGTAGTATTTATAGCCAATAATCCACCACTTGGAGAGCTTGTAACATAAAATATTCAGTATCTTGAGCAATGATTTCCCTCAGTCGTTACAACAAAAAATATTCGGGCCATGGCATGTAGACACTTCCCAGCCAGATGCATCCCCTACAAATGATGGCAGTGGTTCAATAATATCCCAAGAAAATAAGTGTTGCTTTCCTATGGAGGTAGTTACAACACGTGGAAACATGTTGCAACTAGTTGCTCGCTCCATCCTCCTCTTGATGAAGACCCGTTGAGAGGATACATGGTAGCATTTCGCGGCCTATGGTTCATTCCTTCCCTTCTTCGTTGAAAGCTTGCGCTAGGAAGACATGTGGAAGCACTCATTTCTTATCAACACCAGTGATGGGGTTCGCTAAAGTAAATGTGGGTGAAGGCTACATGGCATGCAGACGAGGCCCAAGTCAAAAGTGAAGGGAAGCAGTTATAAATAGCCCGTGGTGATGATGGTGGAAGGATGGTGAGGGATGATTGTAAAGTGAAGGGAAGAATCCCTTCAGAGAGTGCTGAGGAAACACGTGGAAGCCACCAATAAAGTATAGCAAAAGGAAAGTAGATGAAAGGCTAAGGGAAGCAAGTTTTAACATATGAGGGTCAAGCCAGTACTTAGAGAAACAAAAAAAAAAACCCCAAGGGAGCTCAAATAATTTTACATTCATAGCTTTTGGCGACTACTAGGGGCATTTTTCCTGTGAAACAAGGAGCCCAAAATTTTCTTTGGCTTGTAGACCAGAGCCCCATCCATAGGGAAATGAAGTTAGAGCCTAGAAAGAGTTTCCTACAGAGGTAGCCAGTTAGCCTTGGATGCTCTCAATACATCACATAGATTCTCTTGTGCTTCGCTTAGGTCAAGCATTTCTTTATAAGGAAACACCTCAGGTAAACTGACCCCTGAATCACATCGAAAAAGTAGCCATGCAACTGAATGAATTACACCTTCAATATCTGTTATGGTAGGAGGTTGGTTGAAACTATGGAAAGCAGTTGGGTCCTACTCCTTCTCTTCAATTTTTGCTGCAATTTGCTTAGCTATGGCAACCAACTCATCTTAAAGAAATAGGGATGACAGGCCCATCTATATTAGCCAAGATAAATTTTCCCACATGCTATCCATAGTTTGGTTCAAAGTAGTTGTATAGGTGTTAGTATGAAGGATGGCCGAATGGCAATGGATGAATTTTTTCGTCATCTTGGCAGCAACATTTTGATCCTCAATCCCTGCCACTGCTAAGTTTTCATTAGAGACCATGTATTTTTACTCAACAAACTCTTTGCCTCAAGGACCCTTTCCATGATGAATCGCGGTAACTGTTCAATTGTTCCATGAACCTCCCTACTCAATTTTGTTGCCACCGACATGCATCAGAGTGTTGGCTATAGTGTTAGACAGAAGGCCTTAACCTTTTCCTAGTATGAAATATATAGCTATTGAGCTACTGGGATGAGGTATGGTTGAGTAGTAGGGGCCTGGGGAGCACTCCTTTGAAGGGAAATCTCACATCCTTCTAGCCAAAATCCTTTGTTAATTCTACAATTGTACTGTTTGTGGATGAAAGTTTTCCCTTGATGTTACTTAGCTCTTTGGACTAGTTTTCTTCGACCCTACTCTTGTTTATTGACTCTGATTCAAGAGAAAGCTTCATCTCTTGAAGCTCCTTTTCCAATTTGGACTTTTGGGCCCCAAAGTCTGCCTCCTTCTCTTGTATCTTTTTCTCAAATTGAGCACACTACTGCTCAAACTCTTTATCATTTTGTTGTGCCACCTATTCCACTAGAGTTAACTAGTTTTGATAGTCTTGGTTCCTCTTTTGTAGCACATCGAACAGGGTGGGGTCAATGGATTGAAACTTTGCAAGTTCCTCTCAAAGTTTGTTCTACTCTACCTCTGCTACTTGTGCTTTTTTTGATAAGCACACAATATCTTCCTCCATCACTTTTTTCTATACTTACAGGAACTTGACCCTATCCTTCACAAGATTCAACTCTTCTTTCTTTTTTCATTGGCGACTAGACTTGAGGAAGTCTATGGTCACCACCCATTGCATTTCTTCCATGATTTCAACCTTGTCTTGTGGTCGAGCTACTCTCAGATCAAGTCCCATGGCATACATGTTGTAATCATCTAACATCTCCCCTTGTGGTTTGACAATGTTTGGGTACATGGTGGTGAAATTCAACATTTCCTCTGCTTCATTGTAAATAGTATACACCTTCGGCTCTGCTGCCTTTTTTCATCCTTTTCTTTTCACTTTTGGATCTTGAGGGCCTGAGATTCCTTTGTAGCATCACCCTATGCAATAAATTGGGATGGTGAATGAACTAGCCCACTTGCAAAAGGTGCACCGAGAGGTACAATAAAAGGGAATGTGAGGGTAGTGGCTCTGGGTGCTTTCCTTTTAGGGAGATTGATAGTCTGTGAGGAGAAATTGAGAATTTTCCAAAGTTCAATTTGTGAACTAGTGGGAGAACTCATCAATTGTTGTGGTGATTGTGAGCTCATGGTGGACTCCAATTGCTGGGTGAACTAGGTTGTGCTTGATATAATAGTAGCAGAAGGGGTGTCAATAGTGGTTGCACTTGAGGAAAGAGAGGCTAGAGTAGATTGGGAAACGTCGGAAGGTGTAAGGATTTGTAGAGTCGTTAAGAGAAATGGCCTCGTTTGGGAGAACTAAGAGAAACCTACAACAACCATTGTGGTAGAGACAGAGAAGGCATGGCTGAAGCTCGTAGTGATGGGTGTCGTAGAAACAACAGGGGCTACTAAATATTATGAAGTTAGAGAAGGAGCAAACATTACCTATTGATTGGATGATTGCAGCTCCTAGCTCACCACGTCCTCCTAGCTTGCTATGGATACTTACGAACTCTCCCCAACAAGTGATTCTATGTGTTGTCATTTGGCAGAAGATTTTCCTCCATTGCCTTGGTTTTTTATTGTTGTTGGGTCACTCTTGTCTTTACAACAACCCAGGTGAGTGTTTGGGAAGCTCTTGATAGATTTAGCCACACATTTGAAACAAACTAGATAGGCTGGTCCATTGCCTTTTAATTTTGTTGAGTGGAGGCCGACGATACTTTGAATTCTTGCTCTTCGAGTTCTTCACTAGAGTCCTCACCCTTGTTGACACTTGAGTCAGAAACATGATGTTCATCATCCCATATTTCATCAAATTGGTCATCTAATGCCATGCTTCCATAATCAGCCTCGGGTTTTTTAGTCTCTTGGAGATATACCTAGAAAGCTCTGATTCTTTCCACACTCCATTCTTCTTCATGCCACAACTTGTTGAATAGGGTGGCTCCAATTTTTTGCTTCTCATCATACACCACTATAGGCAAGTAGAACTTGTCCCATGGTGGCTTGTTTTCCATTGTAGGAATGTGGATCAAATCAACTAGTAGATCATCTAGATCTTTCAGTTGAGTTTCTTGGCTCTTCTCCCAGTAAGGCTCGGAGCAAGCAGGTTACCTTGAAAAAATTCATTTATGCATCATTCTCGGGTTTTAATTCCAAATTATCATAAATCATCACTAACCCCAGATGAGCCAACTTATCTTCTGTAGCAAGTCATGCATCCTGCTTCGTCTAAGTGACCACCCATTTCCTTTGAAGGTTTGCGAAAGCAAAATAATAAATCCCTTCTATTTTTGGCCTTTCCCACCATCATAGCATATATGTAGTCTGATCCTTGGTGAGCTAGTCAAAACCATCACCCCCCTTCAAATATTGCAAAATCAGAGTCAAGAAATAATCCAAAAATCCATAATAGTCATAGGTAGCAGAGAGGAGAGGAATCCATACAGAAACTAACCTTCGTTTTCTCTACTCATCGAAAATAGACCTCATATAATTCCTAAAGAAATTAGGGTTTTGGTGCAAAAACATGTGAACAAGGAATGAAGGAAACCTGAACTTCCATTGCGTTGGGTAATCTTTGATTTTCCCTAACATCTCATCAACAAGGTATTCTGCAAAGTGATACCAACAAAATGTATACTGCTTGCAGAACTGAAACCTCAGACTCAACTAAAATTTGTGCACATCCTTATCAGTGTCTAGGCCACAAACAAATTCCAACATTGAGAATGCATCTTGCATGTCCATGGGGAAGGCGATGAGCGTCACCAAAATCTTTGGTGGCTTTTGTTGATTTGCATCAAGCCTTTTGGTTTCTTTGTAGTAAAATTCTAGAGCATTGTGCATGCCTCTCCATGTTTCCTCTCCCTTTGTTGGGTTGAATGAATCTACCTCTTCTTATTTGGATTTGGGGTTCGAGATGCACAACATATTCTAGATAGCTTCTGGATAGATATTGACCTTTAATCTCTATCCCTCGATAGTGCTAGTGTACGGGTTGAAATGTTCGATGGCCGCATCGACTAGTTTTGGGAAATAGTGAACAAATGAGACCATATACTATGGGAGCCCAATGTACCATAGCTTCTGTGACATTCACTTCAGGCCAGTGGATTCTTTCATTCTTTCATAGGCCACCTCCCTCAAATTCTTGGGGTTTTTTGCAAGGATGGGATCATGAATATTATCCCAATCCTCCTTTTTTTGGCTTTGATCCCTGTACTTTTTGGAACCCGCGTATTAGCCCATTCTAGCTCCTTTGGTATACTAGGCGAAGTGTAAGAAACATTTTCAAAGACATAGATGGATGTTGCTCTACGCATATATTTAAACAAGCTCTACGTTTCTTTTCCCAATGCCTCTACTCATGCTTCTGTTTGAGAACTTTTTGCCATTTCCTATTTTTCTAGATATTTTTTTGCTTGGCTCAAATCTTCTACAATTTACCTCAGCTCTGGTCGCACTTAAAATTTATTTTTCTTTGTGTAGCATTTTCTAAAAAGAATTCACACCACAAAAACATTTTGTATGCGATACTTAGCTATTTCCTTCTTTGGGTGGCCAACAACGCTCACCTACTTGCATTAAATTTGGCATGTATTTCCAGTTATTTGCTCGTGTGAAGCAAATTACTTGCCATTTTGAAATGACAAGAATTCATAATGACTCTTTGCAATGATGTACTCTAGTGTGATTTTTCTTGGAACTTGAGCTGACAATTTGAAGGTAGCTTAGGTATCGTATGTTGTGGAAATTAATATACCAAATAGAATGATTAAGCCAAAATATGCAATAAGTACCCAAAAAGATTTGCGTCCCTCTTTGAAATTTGAGAAGCACCTGCAAAAGGAAATCTTAGCATTTGGCTGTATGAACTACCACCGAAGACTGCCACCAACTTATGCTAATTAATTAGATTGCATTAATCCTGCATGCAACAAATCATACCTATAGACACAACTGGGTGGGAGTTTTGATCCAACCTTGGTGCATCTTTCAAGGTGGTACTCGATTAACCTCATGTTTATGGTATGCAAATTACCATGCTTATCTTGGCCATTTCTATAAATAGGCACTTAGCCACTAGTGAAATCACACATAACAACTTTTAGCAAAATTGGTATTTGGTGATTGGCTTAGCTCTTAGTGTTTGCAGTTTGTGTAGTAGTTGCATAGAGTTTAGACTTATGCAATTTGCATAGGGATTTTTTCTGATATTCGTATAGAAATTTGTTGTCATGAATAACCCAATTAGGCTGGTCTCTCATAAATCCCAAATTACTTTTCTGGGTGATATTTCAACTAGGCTCCTTAAGAGGATGACCAAAAATAAGCATTCCTTGGCCATCATAGCCATAAAATGGGTTATAGGATGTGACTGCCTTGAATATGAAGATAAATACAAGGTTAACATTGATGTGTGCTCTCACTTTTTTGCATCAATGCTCGACATCTAGATTTCCAAGCCACTCATTCTCCACTTGGTCAAAGAGATCTTTCCAAAGAAATACTTGAATGACCTCGAGGAGGTGGTGGTGAATGCTGCATTCGGTGGAGGTATTCCAACTGCAAGCGACCTCCGTAAGTTTATTGAAGAAGACACAGTCATGTTGTGGTTGTCATTCTTGAGTAGTTTTTGACTCTAGTCATAGGAAGAACATCGCCAAAGGGTTACCCGTGCTTGTCACTTCCTTTTTTGCCTTTAGAACATGGTGCCATTTTATGACATTGACTGGTATACTGACTTTAGGAACCTAATGTTCCCTCCACCACTTGCTATTTCTCCTTTGGATGTTGCCGCTACTGATGAAGATATGTCAGATGCTACCATTGATGCTGCCATTACTGTCACTCATTCTCATGACTGAATATTTCCCTTTATGTTTCAAAAACTAAAGCTCATTAGTCTATTTTTTGTATATATGCCTGGAAAAGGCCCTATAGTAGCCGTATAAAAAGATTCAAAAATATATATAGGTATATACTTTAAAAGCATGGCCTCTGAGCCATTTTGATACTTGTATTTAGAAAAGTATATAAATATAATGAAGATATGACTTATGTTTAAAAAATTTCTTCCTCAGCTTGCTTTGAGATGTGGGTTATCATTTCTTTTCCTGCACATGTATGTTTATTTCAATTCAGCCTATGGGTATTATTTTTGTTGCTTCATGGGCTCTTTTATCCTTTATCTTCTCTTTACAATAATGTGTCCATTCACTTCTACTTTCTCACAATTGAAGAATTAATTATTGAAAGAATTACTGAAAAAAATACAAGGAAAAAAAGAAAAACCGTATTCACATATTTACATTGGTGGAAGAAACTTAAGTTAATTGAATAATTTGAAATGAATCCCGTTGATCAGGATTCCCAATGGTTTGTGTTCCATGGTTTCTAATTCAAATGTGTTGTGTTCCTTGCATTGAATTATTTTGAAAGGGCCTTCCTAGAGGCTATCAAATTTCCTGTGTTGGTTAGGCTTTGTTTACCTTTAATTAAACTTTAGCACTAGGTCGCTGTGCTTTAGACCTTGGTCTGAAGCCTTCTTATCAAACCATCTCTTAACTACCTATTGGAAGTTGGTCATAGCTATTATGTCCTTTTCTCTTTTCTCCTGCATTTCCAACAACTCGGCTAGCTACACCTCCATTGCACCATTTTGCTCTATCTTGAGAGATTTGAGCAATTGCAGTGCTTGAATCTCTATGGAGATAGGAAATAATGCTTCTTTTCCATATATTAACTTGTACAACGAAGTCTTGAGGACTTTCTTATGAGTTATCTGGTCTAGCCATAGTGTCGTTTCAAAGATTTTTATGCCATTCTAGCTAGTGCTCTAAATTGATTCTTTTGAGATTTGGACTAAATTCTTATTAGTTGACTCAACCAAGTCATTACCCTGTGCATAGTAATTTGATGATGTTTTTAAGAATATACCATTCATGAGTGCAAATTGACATACCTTAGAGCCTATAAAGGCTTTGGCATTGTAAGAGATGATGGTTTTAGGAGGGTTGAATCTTGTCATGATCTCTTCAAGAAAGTCCACTATCTCCACCTCTATTGCATTCTTTAGGGGCATGGATTCGGTCCACCTTGTAAAGTAGTTTGTTGTTGTTAGAATCCATTTATGTCTGGTGCTAGAGGCTAGGTTAATCATCCTGATGAAATAAAGGCCCCATTGCACAAACGTCTCATCAACTACTATCGGGTTGAGGGGCATAGTAGAATTTTTTCTTCTCCCTACGAAGAATTGGCATTCTTTGCAAGCTTTAACCAGGGAATGTGAGTTGTTAAAAAATGTGGGCCAGAAGTACCCAACACACATAATTTTGATGGTGGTAGTCTTTGTAGAGAAATGTCCACCCATGAGATTGGTGTGGAAAGTGTTAAGGATCCATTTTGTTTGCTCAATGGTGACACACTGCAACAGAACATCATTGAAGTTTCTCTTGAAAAGAATCCCTTTGATAAGTGCATATCCGTTGTTCTGAAGTCAGTAGAATCTTTTCTTTTGAGGAGGAAGGTTGGGCAGATATTTTCTTGTGTGCATGAACCTCACTTTGTCTGCCAGCCAGTAGCCTTCAGACTTAGACTCATTCATTAGAACCAACTTCGATTGTTCTTCTTCGGTAGTCATTTCTTCATTGTGTGCTAGATATTCACACAATCCTCTTCCTTTGACATTCTTTGTGGGCTTAACCTCAATTTCATATTCAAGGATCTTGGTGATCCAATTAGCCCTTTTTTTGGTGATTTCTCCTTCCATGATATATTAGCACACATTGGAGTGCACGACACAAACAACCACCTTGTTGCAAGAGATTAGGTGTTAGAACTTCTTGAGCCCTTTAACTATTGCAAAAGATTGCCTCTTGATGAATTTTTAGTTTGTCTCATATTGTTTTAGGACCTAGGAGTGGAATGCTATCGAATGTTCTCCCTTTCCTTCATCATCTTTTTGCGTTAAGATAGTAGCAATGCTTGACTTGTTGAATACATACATTATGGAGTCCTTTGATAAGTTTTGATTAACCAGTATAGTAGCTGAGGAAATAGCATCCTTAACTTTCTCAAAGGCTTTGTTGGGTTCTTTAGTCCATTTAAATAACTGATCCTTTTTTAGTATTAGCGTGATCAGTCTAATTATTTTGGCAAAATTAGAAATAAATTTGCTTACAAAGTTAACCTTTCCCAAGAAATATTGGAATCATTTCTTGTTGACCAAAAGGGGAAGCTCTTTGATTGCTTTCACCCACTTGGGATTAATTGAAATTTCTTAAATTCCTTCTGTGGACACTACGTGTCCCAATAGCTTTCCTTGCGGTACTCCAAAGACACATTTTTTTGGGTTTAGGGAGACCCCAAACTCTTGGAATTTTTTAAAAACCATTTCAAGGTGATCAAAATGATCATCCTTGGACTTAGAGAACACAGTAAAATCATCTAAATAGATCAAGATGATCTTGTTGATCAGCTAGCTGAAAGTGATATCCATGGCCTGCTAAAAGGTGGCTCCTGCATTCGAGAGCCGAAAGAAATCTTAGCATATGCAAATGTTCCCCACTTGGTAGTGAAAATTGTCTTATGTCAATCCTCTTCTTTAACTTAGATCTAATTGTAACTGGAGAAGCTAAGTAGTAGAGAAATATCTCTGAACCCTGCCACTGTTTGCAAGATTGTCTCCATAGAAGGGAGTAGGTAATGGTCCTTTAGGGATGGTCTATTCAGTTCTCGAAAGTTGAAACACAGGTGGATGTCTCTATTCTTCTTTTAGACTAGAACTAGGTTAGACACCCACGTGTTGTGTTTTATCGAGAAGAAAATTTTGGATTGAATTAGCTTTGTTAGCTCTTGTGCCATCATGGCCTCGATCTTTGGATTAATTGACCTTTGTTTTTGACAGACTAGTTTTGCACCTTCTGCTAGCTCTATGGTATGCTGGATGATATCAGGATAGTATCCCTTAAGGTCATAATATGACTAGGAAACTACTCCTTCACATTTCTCATAGAAGTTGATGAGTCTTTCTTTATCATGATGCAAGACATCTTTCCCAACTTTGAGATTTCTCCCATCTCTGATCTGGAGGTCTACATAATCTCTTTTATCCACTATAAATTTTCTTTTGTCATTTCTCACATCGTCATAGTCAGAAATATTTTTGAGAGTGACAAGCCCCTTCAGAAGCTTATTAGATCTTAGCTAAATAATTTTTCCGTCATAGGCTTCGACTATCTTTGGTTGGAGTTGGTCAAAAAATTCTTTTGACTGTTAGATGAACAAGGTGATGTGTTCATCACTATCAAATATGTGCCAGCTCTAATCATTATCTAGAATTGTTGGTCAGACTATCACTCATACAAAGTGCTTGTTATACATTAGGTTGGAGGCCGGTTCAAGTTGAGATCCAATTAAAACCATGTGATCCGCATCAACATTTTGTTCTCAGGGTATGGTTTGGATGTTAAAGGATTCAAAATCCTCAATAAAATCCTAGACCCTATGTCAATAGGATCTCATCCAGACATTCTTGGTTACAGAAATCCCTCAAATTCAGTTGACCACCAATTATGAATCTTTAAACATCATCAATTGCTTGATGCCCATATGCTCTGCGAGGCTCAAACCTTGCACTAGGCCTTCATATTCAACTTCATTGTTTGAACAAGTGAAATGGAAGCAACTGGAATAGAGTTTCTTTTCATTGTGTGGGGATGTCAAACATAGCCCAACTCCTGTGCCCACCTTGCATCTTGCTCCATCAAAGTGGAGCATCCATATCTCTGAAGCTTGGTTACTTTCGGGTTCCTTCACGACCTTGGAAAGCACTTGATCTTCATTGTAGATAA
The DNA here is from genome assembly GCA_007258455.2 of Sequoia sempervirens. NCBI lineage: Eukaryota > Viridiplantae > Streptophyta > Pinopsida > Cupressales > Cupressaceae > Sequoia > Sequoia sempervirens. Next base: position 251,088,240 of record VDFB02353493.1, read on the forward strand.
CATAGGTGCCTAGCCTGATAACATGATAGTTACCGAAAGGGTCAAAATCTATATATTCACTCAAGAGGACTTCTTCTTGATTGGTTTGATCTCTAGTCACCTTTTCATCTTCTATTAGCTCAGTGCAATATGTTTCTTCCGGAGTGAAAGAAGTATGGGAAACTTCAAAATTGATCCTAGCTTCATTGGCCACATGTTCCAAATGTAGAGATTCAGAATTTATCTTCATTTTGGCTTTGTGCTTGGTCCTTAGGATCAAGTGTGACTAGTCTATAGAAAGATATCCACCTCTCTTTGAAATATACTCTTGGGATAGGCAGAGACCAAACATAGGGGGAACATCTATGATCATAGTGTCTTGTGGGACTGTGATACTAGGGAAAGCAAAAAAAGTCAATGGGAGGTCCTTGATGAGGCCTATAGTCTCAACTTTATTTCCATCAAGCTACATAACTCCCCTCTTTAAAGGTTCATAGCTAAGTCCTAAGGTCTTAGCTATCTTCTTGGGCATAACTGTAGTGCTAGCACCAAAATCGATCATGGAATTATGTAATAATTTCTCCTCTATAATAAGAGTTAGGAAGAAGGGTTTAGGATTTGGCTTATCTTTAACCTCGGCAGGAGCTTCCACTATGCTATTTGTGAGAACTTTGGCAGGAGGTGATTGATCAACAACCTTCCCTTTGAGTGATTGCTCTTTTGGTTCAATGATTGGATCCTCCCGGAGAGCCTTCTATAGCAATGTCTTTTGCTCTAGAATAGCTAAAATATCCCATAGGGACACATTAGCAGATGATTTCTTTAATTGTTCCACCACATTGAATGGTGGTGGATTTGGAGGCTTCTACTCCTTAGCTCTTTTTATAATTATTTCCCTTCGCGACAGACATTGCGGCACCACTGCAGAGGTATTGGGCATCTGGTTGGAAACAATTTTGGGTTGCAGAATGACTAATTGCGAGACAACTAATTTTCTTGTGAATCTCCTCTTTGAGCGAGTGTTGTAATCGAACTATACTTGTGGTGTTTTAGATGTGGATGTGTCATTGGCGAACATTGTATCCTCTTCTTCCATCCATGAGAAGAGTGTGTGATCAGGAGCGATATCTGTTTCTTGCTCTAGAGACATCCCTTGCATTTGAGCGGTGAGAACCATGTTTTCCATTTGCGGCGAGGCATATACGTAACCTCCACAATTTGATGTTGTGCCTTGGCTACACTACTCCACCACCTTTTGTTGTAGATTGCCACACAGGAAATTTAGAGGCATATGTGAATCATCGCAAGGGAAGCACCAAGGGTTGGTGTCATCAATTAAATTGTTTTTCCCCACAGTTAGCTCTCTGCTTGAGCTCAGGTTGGCACTCTGTAGTGGAGTGGGTACTGGCACTATTTGATTTGTTGTTTGTGCCTATGGATTTGTGTGAGCGCCTCCTTGGAACTTGTTCTGTTAGTAAGAAAACCTTCTACCTTGATAATTTTGATAGATTGGCTTTGAAGGTGCAGTACCAATCTAGTGCTTTACCTTTGAAAGAGGCCACAAGTAGCCTTAGTGCTATTTTTTGACCTATAAACCCATGTACCAAACATACATCTACAACATCTTACAGTTATCACTTTTGCCATGACCCATCAGAGTTGGGAAGAAGACATAACAAATACATTATGTCACGTTGAGAGCCATGTGTTATGTTCTTTCCAATCGCTGAGACATAATAGTCTTTCTCACCGAGACGTGCCCTTTTGTTTCATTCACTATCGCTATAGCCTTTTGATATCGAAGAGAAATCTTGTAGACAAGTATTTGTTTTGCTGAGATCCACTGTGATCAAACATGTCACCGTGACAATTCAATACCTATGCCGAAATCAACTTTATCACTGTCAGTCATCCCTCTATTTTTCACTGTGACATTCTGCTGTCAGGGAGACGTTATGTAGATTGCCCCATGTATCACCGAAAGTCCACATGATACACATTGGTTGCCATGACACATGGTTTTTCTTGCCGATGAGCCTTCTATCTTATGAGTGTCACTATAGCTTACCATCATCGGGGAGACCTCTCGTAGAAAGCTTGAGTCATACCGAAAGTCATCCTTTCATCCCGTGTCACTGTGACAAATCAATCTTCATGCTGACAAACCATGGAACCATCTTGTGTGTTCCATCGGCAAGACCGGAGGTCACTCGCCGAGACCTCATGCTGAAAACCCTAACTCTTACCAAGATGAATACCTTTATGTTGTCGGTTGGTATAGGAAAACAAACTCGCCAAGACCTTTCTTCGAGCACATGAGTCATAACAAAATGTTCCTTTTGTTTTATGCATTGCCAAGACATATCAATGTCGGGGAGACCTCTTGGAGAGCACACTATGTCATACCAAAAAAAATTATCCACTTTGAGTCGCTGAGACAATACCAACCTCTCGCCAAAAGCCCTTCATTTGACTTTGTCACCAAGACTTGACGGGTTCGTTGAGACTCTACATTGAAACTCATGAGTCTTATCGAAATACCACGTGATCATTCCTATTCGCCGAGACAACTCAATGCTTATGCTAACAAGGTCCATATGTATTCCATCGGTGAGACCCACAGGGTTCACTATGACATTATACCGAAGAAAAACCTTTGCCAATAAGACCTTTTTGTGCACGGTCAGTGAGACAATATGTCTTCGGTGAGACCACATGCCGAATACAACAGAACTACCGAAAGACTTCCACATGCATTAGTTGGGGAGACATCACCCTTTTCACTATGACCCTTCACTAAAGCCTTAAACTCTTGCTGATATGTTCCCATTCAACCTCCGATCGGTGAGACAAAGCAATTTCGCTGTGACCACATACCAACGATATAATCCTTTTTTGTTGCCAAAACAAAAGAGAATGTCACATCGATAGATGCCTGGAGATGGATCCTGATCGTTGTGACATCAAATAAGTCTTGCCGATATGATCTTTCAATGAAGGTCGGTGTGACATACCAATTTTGCTAAGACATCATATCAATACCGCAACTCTTGCCAATATGAGCTTTCTTGTGCCGGTCGCCAAGACACAAAGTGCTTGATGAAACAACATGTTGATAAGGATTACTTACGCTGATGCACCACCTCATGTATTAGTCGGTGAAACCTGACTCATTCGGTAAGACCTCTCAGCAGTGAAAGATACTCATGTTGATAGAATTTTCTTCTGTCACCAAGACCACGATCAATGTCACGCCAAAAGCTACTTGTATGTAAAATCAAATCATTATGACGTCAAAAACATCTTGCTGATAGGAAACACAAACGTTTATCAGAGAAATGGATTGGGGAGACGCAAGCATTCTCACGCCGATATGTTCTTTCTTGTCACTAAAACAATGTACAAAAGAGATAACCTATGACTGCACGAAGCTCAAACTGATCAGTACCATAAGATATTAAAATTCTGAATGTAAAATGTCCACTGAATGCCAAGACATGTAAACCATATAGACAAAGCTGTACCAAGATAAAGCATGAGAAACCAATCTGAAACAGTCAACAAGAAGAATCAACTGAAAGGGATTTTGTCATCAAGGACAAACCATATGATCCTGGCTGAGATCCAACTCTCCCTTTGTCCTTGATGGAAAAACACAAATGACTCTCCCCCTTTTTGCCTCAATGACAAAGGATAGAAGAGAAGAATGTGCAATGCCAGGAAACACAACTGAGAAGCCAACCAAAAGTATCATGAGAAACAGCTGCAAAAAGAGAGTAACAGTGCAACAACCAAGATTGTAGGAGAGCTGTAAGTGAATCAAAATATATAACATGTCCCCCCTAAGCCAATGCTTGTAAAATCAGAGAAGTAAAGATTGAGAGATAACTCCCAATCAAATTATGAACCTTTCAAAGGCTTCAGATTTGTGCTTAAGAAATGTGACCCAAACCATTCTAGTATAATCATCCACAAATAGCATAAAGTACTTTTCACCATTAATAGACCTTGTTCTGGTTGGTCCACATAAATCAGTATGCACAAGCTGTAAAGGTTTTGAAGAATAATGTTTTTTTATTTTGAAACTGACTTTTTTTTGTTTACCACTTAGACATTCTTTGCACACAAAATTTTCTAGCTTGTTAAGGATTGGTAAACCTCTAACTTTCTGATTCTTACTAATTCTAACCATATTTTCAAAGTATATGTTTCCCAGCTCTCTTCAATTTGGCCCATTAAACACATACTTGACTATTGTCATTGCTTGATGTGTCGAGAAGATTGTACACATTTCCTTTTGTCCTCCTTCTAGCTGCAATGGCCTTTTCAAGCTTGTTCTTAATCTCACATCCCTGCGAAGTAAAAAGAAAATGATAACCACTATCATAGATTTGACTAACACTTAGAAGATTATGCTTGAGACCTTCCACATAGTACACATTATAGATAGGAGTGTCTTCATTCAGAAGAAGTGAACCTCTACCTTTAATTTGAATACCAGAGTTATCACCAAACTTAACATATCCACCTACATAATCTTCAAGATTTATAAACTTATCCTTGTCACCAGTCATATGGTTAGAACATCCACTGTCTAGGACCCATAAGTCATTTTTCTTGGAACGAAAAGCTGTTTGAACCAACATAGTTTGCTCAATTTTGTTGACAGACTTAGGTTTCCAAACCTTTTTAATTTTTTGCTGTTTAGATTGCAGATTAGTTCTGCATTGTTTGACAAAATGTCCCAAAGTATTGCATTTAAAACATCTGACCTGTCTTACAAAACCATAGTGTTGCCTAAGACAAAACTTGGGTATTCTAGGATTCATAAGCCTGTAAGTGCTCACCTTATGGCCAAATTTGTTGCAGAAAAAACAATAACCATAGAAGAAAGGATTGACTTTGTATGAAGATCTATTACCTCTTAAATACTGAACATGATCCTTACCAAATTTTGAGTGATTTGAACCTGAACTCTTGACTTCAGAAGAGGGGTTTTGTTTTGCATGGTCAATTAAGCATTCACTCTTTTCAAAACCAACACCAATTTTATCTTTATACATCTTCTGCTTGCTGAGAATCTCATTCAGTTTTAGAGTGCTTTTGTATTTTTCAATTTCCTTCCTAAGACAGACTACTTCTTGTTTCATTTTTTGAATTTCTTGATATTTGCAGCTTACAGTCACTCGAAAAAATTCCTCAACTCTTTTAGCTTCTTCAAGTTGAGTTTTTAGAGAGACTATTTCTTAATCTGGTTTATGTTCTTGAGAAAGAACTTGTTTTTTGAGTTTTCTGACCTCTTGTAAAGCACATTTCAGTTCACTTTCAAGATCTAATTCGCCTTCTTCAATGTCAATGGTGTTTGAATCATTTTGCTGAGTAATTTCAGTCATGAAAAAAGTTTCATCTTCTTCAACTGATGAATCTTCAGACTCAATTTCAGATTCATCCTTACTAAGCAAACTTTTCTTCTTTTTGAAATTGAAGTTTTGTTTAGGTTTGAAGGCCTTCTTCATAGGCTATTTTTCAGTTGTCTCGTCATAGATTTGATCATCATAGGGACACTTTGTAGCAAAGTGACCTATTTTGCCATAGTTAAAACATTTAAAGGGAAGTTTTCCCTTATATTTTCTTGATCCCTTTTTAAATCTTCTAACAAAATGGGATTCTTTAGAATCAGACAACTCTGAATCACTGACTTCGACTTTTTCTTTCTTTTCAGTGTTAAAGGCAGTTTCTTTTCCTATTGAATTATTTTTGCTAGTTCTCATTTCATAGGCAGTAAGTATTCCTTGTAGGCTGTCTAAGGTAAGCTTATCAAAGTGTTTCTTTTCTTCTAGGGTTGAAACCTTAGATTCAAATTTGGATGGTAAGGTTCTAACAACCCTTGTGACCACATCAAATTCATTAACCTCTTGACCTAGACCTTTCATTGAATTGAAAACTTCATCAACTCTTAGGAAATATTCAACCACTTTTTCATCATCTTTCATTTTCAACTCCTCAAACTAATGTTTGAGTGTAATGATTTTTGACAATTTGACTTTCTCATTCCATTGATATATAGTTTCAAGTTTTTCCCAGATTCCATGAATAGATTTTCAATGCATGACTTTAATGAACACATCTTTAGTTAACGCACACAAGATGGCATGCTTAGCTCTGGCATTTATTTCATACCTCTTTTTTTCAATAGGATCAGTGGGAATAGTGGCTGGTACATTATAATCATTTAAAACAATGCTCCAAACATCAACATCAAAAGAAACAAGAAAAGCTTCCATTCTGATTCTCTAGAACACATAATCTGTTCCATCAAATAACGAAGCTCTGGTAATAGAGGCACCATCTTGAGAATGTGCCATTTAAAACAAACTCCAAGACTAAGATCAATCCAAGATGATTAAAATCTATTAGAGGACCCTACGCTCTGATACCAATTGTTGGAGTTAGAATGACACTGAGAGGGGGGGTGAATCAGTGTCTTAACAAATTTGACCAATTTTCAAAAATTTAAAAACATAGCTCAAATTTGATCTCAATATTACTCTGATTAAAGCATTCATCAATTGAATGTAATCATTCATAAACAAAATTGAGAAAAGTAATAATTAGTGAACAAAAACAACAACAACACTGTAAAGTAGAGAGCACACAGAAGAACAAAGAGACAAAAGCTTTTGCTGAGTGGAAAACCCTCCTGGGGTATAAAAACCACTCCTAAACTGCCTTACTGGCTTAATCTTCAAAACCACTGTTAACAATGCCTTATAGGCTAATTTCTGAGCACCAACTCAAGGAGCACCAACCCCTCATTTAGAGACACCAATCTCAAGGAGCACCAACCCCTTACTCAGATTTCAGAATTACACTCATAATATCAGAGGATCTCTTTGTTTTTAGTTAAGCACATATTTTTTCTGTTTTCTCATCTATAGAAAACCTTAAGGACAATATCCCATAATTACAATCACCAACCTTCATTGATTTCAACACAGGTTTATATATACATTTCAAGTATGACAGTTACGAAGAAATCTTCAAAAAGTGTTTTTTCACCAGATTCTAAAATTCTCTTGCTAATTTTTGAATATGAAGTTGAATAATGACAGTCTATCGATGATGATAAAAATCAAGAGTAATTCTTATCCAGAGAGCTACAAATCATCCATTATTTCAAAAATGCAACAACTCAAAAAGAAAGTCAATGAATATTCTATTATGTAATCGTTCTGAGATTCGATGCCAATCCATGATGTCGACCACAGTGTTTTGAGTCTTTGTTAACCATTCGCTAAGACATCCAGATAGTTCTACCAAAGGAAATTACATCACCAAAAATTCCTCTTAGTTATCACTTTCGCCATGACCCATCAGAGTCGGGAAGAAGACATAACGAATACATTATGTCACGTTGAGAGCCATGTGTTATGTTCTTTCCAATCGCTGAGACATAACAGTCTTTCTCACCGAGATGTGCCCTTTTGTTTCATTCACTATCGCTATAGCCTTTTGATATCAGAGAGACATCTTGTAGACAAGTCTTTGTTTTGCCAAGAGCCACTGTGATCAAACATGTCACCGTGACAATTCAATACCTATGCCAAAAGCAACTTTATCACTGTCAGTCATCCCTCTGTTTGTCGATGTGACATTCTAGTGTTGGGGAGACATTATGTAGATTTCCCCACATTTCACTGAAAGTCCACATGATACACATTGGTCGCCGTGACACATGGTTTTTCTTGCCGACGAGCCTTCTATCTTATGAGTGTTGCTATAGCTTATCGTCATCGGGGAGACCTCTCATAGAAAGCTTGAGTCATACCGAAAGTCATCCTTTCATCCCGTGTCACTGTGACAAATCAATCTTCATGCTGACAAACCATGGAACCATCTTGTGTGTTCCATCGGTGAGATCGGACGTCACTCGCCGAGACCTCACGCTGAAAACCCTAACTCTTACTAAGATGAATACCTTTATGTTGTCAGTCGGTATAGGAAAACAAACTCGCCAAGATCTTTCTTTGAGCACATGATTCATACCAAAATGTTCCTTTTGTTTTATGCATCGCCGAGACATATCAATGTCGTGGAGACCTCTTGGAGAGCACACTATGTCATACCAAAAAAATTTATCTACTTTGAGTCGTTGAGACAATACCAACCTCTCACCGAAAGCCCTTCATTTGACTTTGTCTCCAAGACTTGACAGGTTCGTTGAGACTCTACATTGAAACTCATGAGTCTTACCAAAATCCCACGTGATCATTCTTGTTCGTTGAGACAACTCAATGCTTATGCTAACAAGGTCCATATGTATTCCATTGGTGAGACCCATAGGGTTCGCTATGACATTATACCGAAGAAAAACCTTTGCCAATAAGACCTTTTTGTGCATGGTTGGTGAGACAATATGTCTTCGGTGAGACCACATGCCGAATACAACACTCCTACTGAAAGAATTCCACATGCATTAGTTGGGGAGACATCACCCTTTTCGCTATGACCCTTCACTAAAGCCTTAAACTCTTTCCGATATGTTCCCATTCAACCTTCAATCAGTGAGACAAAGCAATTTCGCTGTGACCACATACCAACGGTATAACTTATGCCAATATAATCCTTTTCTATCCCAAAAAAAAAAGAGAATGTCACGCCGATAGATTCCTAGAGATGGATCCTGATCATTGTGACATCAAATAAGTCTTGCCGATATGATCTTTCAACGAAGGTCTGTGTGACATACCAATTTTGCTAAGACATCATATCGATGCCGCAACTCTTGCCAATATGAAATTTCTTGTGCCGGTCACCAAGACACAAAGCACTCGATGAAACAACATGCCAATAGGGATTACTTACGCTGATGCACCACATCATGTATTAGTCGGTGAGACTTGACTCATTCGGTAAGACCTCTCAGTGGTGAAAGATACTCACGCCGATAGACTTTTCTTCTGTTGCCAAGACCACGATCAATGTCATGCCGAAAGTTGCCTGTATGTAAAATAAAATCATTATGACATCAGAAATGTCTTGCTGATAGGAAACATAGATGTTTATCAGAGAAATGGATTAGGGAGAACCAAGCATTCTCATGCCGATATGTTCTTTCTTGTCACCAAAACAATGTACAAAAGAGATAACCTGTGACTGCACGAAGCTCAAACTGATAAGTACCATAAGATATTAAAATTCTAAATGTAAATTGTCCACTGAATGCCAAGACATGTAAACCATATAGACAAAGCTATACCAAGATAAAGCATGAGAAACCAATCTGAAATAGTCATCAAGGACAAAACATATGATCACAACTGAGATCCAACAATAGATTTTAGAGTAGAGACCGAGATAGGGGACCAAACTATAGGTGCTACTGGTGTGACAAGAGGATTTTCAACATCCCATGCCACAAAATTTCTATTAGTAGCAACCAACATGGCTAGTGGAAGGAGAAAAAGAAGTGGAACCTTTACTAGTTGGGTTGAGGCTTGTACTATCCCTAGTGGCGATACTAACAAACCAAGATTATTTGTTGTTTGAGACCTAGTAATAGGCCAGTGGCTCATACACCCTCTTTGAATTGAGCTTCATTTAAGCAAGTCCCACTGGGTGTGCCAGAAAAAAGAAAACTATTGATGCCAAAAATTGGCAAGGTAACAACCCTTTATGGGAAACTTAGTTAATAGGGGGACCAATTGCACTAAACTAAGTGATCTCTATATTTTTAAAGAAGTCAACTTCTTCTATAATTGGGGTTTTGAAGGGAAAAGGAAGCAAATATATAAAATGAAAATATAACTAAGGAAATATGCCAAGATGTAGAGAAGGGCATGCTAAATCTATCCTTTGGGATTAGATTCAAGGGCTTGGTCAGTAATCTGCTATATTCCAGAATCGTAGAAATCAAAGATAAAGATCTAAACAACTCATCTAATGACATAAAAGGATTATCACATACATTCACTGAAAAGAGGAGTCAAATACATGATCTAAATTAAAAAATTGTATTTAAAACCATAGAAGTTCTTGCAAATGAACAATCAAGATAATAATGGCACAATATTAATGTCTTATCAAATAACATAAGAAAAACAGAATTGCTGAACAATGATATAGTATGAAAGTTTCATATAATAATGTAAAACAATATTAAAGGCTTGGTGTCTCTCTCTAATTTTTTTGCATCTTCTGAACTCATTTTCTAAAGTGAGAAGTAGTATTTATAGCTAATAATCCACCGACTGGTGAGCTTGTAATAGAAAAGATTTAGTATCCTGAGCAATGATTTCCCTCATCCGTTGCAACAAAAAATATTCAGGCTATGGCATGTAGATGCTTCCCAGCTAGATGCATCCCCTGCAAATGATGGAATTAGTCCAAGAATATCCCAAGCAAACAAGTGTCACTTTCCTATGGAGAAAGTTACAACACGCAACAACATGTTGCAACCAGTTGCTCACTGCATCCTCCTCTTGATGAAGACCCGTCGAGGGGATACATGACAACATTTTGTGACCTACGGTTCATTCCTTCCCTTCTTCATTGAAATCTTATGCTAGGAAGACATGTGGAAGCATTCATTTCTTATCAATGCCAATTGTGGGGTTCGCCAAAGTAAATGTGGGTGAAGGCTATGTGGCACGCAGATGGGGCCTGACTCAAAAGTGAAGGGAAGTAGCTATAAATAGCCCACGGTGCTGACATGTGGAAGGATGGTGGGGGTCGATTGCAAAGAAAAGGGAAGAATCCCTTCGAAGAGTGCTGAGCAGACACGTGGAAGCTTCTGACAGAGTATAGAAAAAAGAAAGCCAATGAAAGGCTAAGCGCAACAAGTTTGAACATGTGAGGGTCGGGCTGGTACTTAACAAAACACAAAAAACAAAACCTGAAGGGAGCTCAAAGAATTTTACATTCATAGGACTCATACACCCTAGTTGGCGTATGAGTCTCGCTCTTGGACCTATTTTTAATTCAATTCTTGGTGGGATTTTTTTCTCAGAGATCTGATGTCAGCTTGTAGTGTTGTAATTTCGAGAAATTTGGCATAAAAAAAGTATAAATACAAGGTTATTTCACGTATTTTCTCCTAGAAATTTTTGAGATCAAGCACTATAGAAAATTTATGATCAAGAGTACTTTCAAGAGTATTCAAGAGCATTTCTAATAAATTAAAGGGTATATTTGTAGAAGATTATTGCAACAATCAGATCCATTATCATTTCAAAGGATTGATGCATCATGCATGTGGTTTTGAGCTAATATTGGGATGTATTGTTGAAGATCAGTTCAAGTATTCAAAGGAATTATCTTACATCAATAATCATGATCAAGATCTACATCTATTTAGACCACTTCATGCTTATTTGCAGATCTACAAGGTTTCAAACAATGTTTAATTGTTTCATCTTACGTTTCATGTTTCATTTCATTCATGCTTCATTTCTCATTAAGGTTTGATTAGAAAAATTGGGTTTGACCAAGGAAAACCCCCATTATCTAGCAAAACAACATTTTTTCCATCTCTTTGTATGTTAAAGGTTTATAGGTTGAAGAAAAAGTGGATTTGAAGCCTTCAAAAGTACCAAAATTACAAAGCTGTGAAAGTTGTAAAGTTGTCATGAGAAGTTGTGAAGGATCATGAAAACTTAGATCTAGAGCAAGATATCTAAATTATTTACATGAATCTATTAGGAAAATGCTTATTTAATCTATACTCAAAAGCTTACAAAGTTTTAGTTCAAAATTATGCTCCTGGGACACTTTGTGAAAAAATGGAACACTTTGCAATAGTCTAGGCGTATGAGTCCCAGTACAACATTTTTTCCAATCTTTTGCAGATCCAAAACTATTATCAAGAGATTCCATATCCTACATAGAAACCCTAGACTAGGACTAAATCGCCAAATTTGGTGTATGAGTCCCAGTGCACATCAAATTTCAAAATTTTAGAGTTGCTAACCTTGTTTTGGACATCTTCAATCTTCCAGGTGCTTCTTTGTTTATCCTCAATTTATTATTCTAATTTTAAGTTTCACTTTCTAGGTCATATAGTTAGATTTTCATATTACTTCTATATCACACCTAAGGAAAGCCTCTTAAATATCCTTCCCTCAATTGAGTCACTTAGTTGAGGTATCTTAGTTTCCTAATGAAATAAGAGTGAAATAGGTCCTAAATCCTTTGTTCCATCTCCTAAAAGGTGGAACCCTATTTCCTTGTGTTCAATATTGTATCATACCATATTGATAAGTAGAAAGTTTGTGCCTTTAAAATGAATTTTTGACATTATTATGAATATATGTTATTATAGAAGGTTTCATGAAGAAAGTGGTATCTTTACATATAATATCAATAAAATTCAAGTGTTATTTTTTTAAAAGAAGCTACCTCTAAGTAAGATTAATATAAGTGGATTATATTTTTAAGATCAATAAACTTCAAAATTATCAATATAATATATTTACACATTATTTAATTCTATCAACATATATAAAACCTACCCTATATAGAGGTATTTTTTGCAAGCATGATAACTTGATGAAATTCTCACCACCAAATTAAAATAATCTTATTGAATGACTTCATTATAATTGGTATAATATAAAAAATATTGAGCTAATATCTTCATATACTATTTCAATAAGTTAAAGTATATATACCAACTAATTTACATGGATATATTCAATGCAAGTGTGCTATCTTGGTGGGATTCTCTAAAATAATGTTCAATTGTGCCTTGTTTCTCTATATTTTAAAAACTAAACAGTAGTATTCTAGAATCTATGCGTCAAAATTATGATAAAATGTAGCTACCATTTTCCCCCAAGTGTTGATTTCTAGTTGGTCATCCTTGTACACTTGCATTCAATAGATATAAAAAATAAATGGTGACCGTGCCTTTTATCATTCTCTAATATATTTTGTTAATAATTATTTTCTTTGATGGTTTACCTAATTTATAGTACTTATATACTGACTATAAATACTTAACTAAGTATTAGACAATGTTCATTTCAATAAAGATAAATAAATGTATTTTTTAATAGCATAATCTATAACTATCAATACAATGGAATTCATTAGTAGATTAGCTCTTTATTTATCTCAATACATATCCAAACTATTTTTCAAAGGATAACACCATATTTTCATTAAAATAATCTAATGATATCTTTGAATTGTTATGTGCTTATTAATATTGGATGTAGTTTTGTCATTTATAATATATTAATTTTTTTTTAATATATATTTAATAAAAAATGTTGCCTCTATATTGCATATGCAGTCTTTTATTATGTGATATTTTTATTTAATAGAAGTACTCTCTTATTTTCACATTAATTTTTAATACTATAAATCTCATCTTGGTGTGAATTGGGTACACCCAAGAGGTATGGAATGCCAATTAGGGAAATCTTAAGCCTATTTTTTGCATGAATTTGTGTATTACATTAGTTCAGTAGGTTGACCATTTAGATTTTATGATATTGTTTGTGCAACATAAGTCTCTAAAAATGAGTGAAAGAAAACCTCTAAATAAAGAAGAAAATGAAGGTCTATGAAGTGGGAGGGGGGGGGGAGATAGGGAGAGAGATGGATGGGTAGAGAGAGGAAGACATTTCTAGGGATGGAGGGGGAGAAGAATATAGAGGTAGAGATGAATATAGACCAAGAGAGGAAGAGTGAGACAAATAGATATAGGTAGAGATGAATATAGAATGAGAGAGGAAGAGGGAGACAAATAGATAGAGATATAGAGAGAGATAGAGGGATAAATAAAGATAGAGAGAGATAGGGAGATAGAGGGGGAGAGATAGAGAGAGAGGGAGAAGAGATAAAGAGATAAAAAGGAAGAGGAAGAGGGAGAGATAGAGAGAGATATATGGTGAGATAGAGTGATATAAAGATATAGATATAAGGAGATATAGAGAGAGGGGGAGAGGGAGAGAGATAAAGAGATAGAAAAATAGAGAGAAGTGGAGAAAGAAAAATAGAGATGGAGAGGGAGATATAAATAGGGAGAGAGAGAGAGAGATGGGAAGATAAAGGGATAGAGAGGTTGATATATAAAGATAGATAGGGGATAGGGAGGGAGGGAGATAAAGGGAAAGAGATAGGTAGAG
>VDFB02353493.1:251102450-251573412 GCA_007258455.2 Sequoia sempervirens
AAGGAAAACAACGAGAAAGGGCCAAGACACTCTATCATACACTTTAGAGATATCAGGCTTAAGAATTGTACTGGTTTTTTATATGAATTCATCGGTTGTAAGAATAAAATCTAAAATCTTCTTTCCCAAAATAAATCCTTTTTTATTTTTGGAGATCCAGGAACACAAGAAAGATTTAATCCTATCAATAACCATCTTATAAAATACTTTATAAATGGTATTAAAAAGGCTTATTGATTTGAAATCCAACATGGTAGTGGCTTCTTCATTTTTTGGTACCAAGATAATAAAAGTTAAGATATTTTAAAATTTTACTTGACCTGAAAAGGTCCCTAGCAACAACAAGGTCATGACAAAATATTTCCCAAACTTAATAAAAAAGGAAGGGGGAAACCCATCTAGTCCCAAGGCTTTAAAAGCTTCAAAAGAGAAGATGACAACCCTCACTTCCTCCATAGATGTCTTTAACCATTTCAATATTATCTCTTTTAGTGAGCACATTAGGAATAAAATATAAAATGCCATGAAGCCCACATATATCCTCATAGCTATTTGTAAAGGTTATGAGTAATTTTTATGTATTTCCAGCATTTTTTTTTATTAAATTAAGATGAATCCCTAGGTCTTATAATCAAGATTTAAGGAGAGATAGAAAGAAATTTAAATTAGAAAATAGGTTGGGATGAGAGAAACTTATAGTGAAAATATGTTCTTGTGAATTATATTCAAATAATATTATAATTTAAAACTATTGAAAATCATGTTATTAAAAGTAAAGATTTTATAAAATTATTGTAAAGTTATGGTGAAATTGAGTCCAAATTGAAATCTATCATTTTAAATATAATTCACAAATGACATTATAGATATTTATTTTTTCCCATGATTTTAGTTCACTATGATCTATAATTCCTCCATCTACCATTACTAACATTCTAAACTTTTATTCGAGCACTACATACAAATGAAGTGAAGATTTAATAACATGCCAAGATTCTTTCAAGCCCAAAACCCTTGTACTGTGAATGATATCTCCCTCAAAATAGTTGTGGTTATGAGGAACAAGCTTTGGTGTTATCTTGTAAGTGTATATGATAAAAATTAAGATGCCATTTATATTTCAATTTTATACATTCATTTTTGGTTTGGAAAATAATTTGAGCTACACAAAATTTCCTTCATATTTTCTTAAGATAGTTGTAAAATATATTTATGATTATCATTCTTATACTAAATTTAATATGCGAATTTCTAAGATTATTTTATTAGAATGATGATAGTGTTTAAATTTTTGCAGAGTTGATGCTTATAGGATTTATTTCTTTATTCCTCACTGCTTGTCAAGGACCTATCAGTCATATTTGCATTCCAAAAAATAGTACCAAAAAATTATTGCCATGTAAAAAGAATGTGGAAGAGCATTTTTCTGTAGAGAGACTTGCTTCAAAAGTTGGGCACTGTGAAAAAATGGTAAAGTGCATTTCTTTTTTCTTTACACATGTTTTTACAATATAATTTATATTTACAAGAGAAATGGAAATACATCTACTAGTATATATGCATTGATATAACATGAAACTAAAATTGAACATGAGATAATTGAAATTTCTTGAATAGTGAATCTTGTATAAGACTCATATAGTCTAAAACCATAATATGATTTATAATTTTACAGAAAAAAATTCATAAAAGAGAACAAAATAGATGTATTTATATTAGATTGTGAGGTGGTCAATGTAATTGAAATGGAATTATAAAAATGAGGGGATGCTAACTGTGCATAAAAAAATAAGTATTTTAGGAGAAACAATTATTATAAAAAAAATAATGCATCATTTAGGTCATGAAGTTTTAGATAGGACTAATATCACTATTTAAGAGGATACTCAAATAGAAGTGAATTCCAAAATAAAGGTCAAGAAACAATATTATCAAGCCATACAAAAATTAAATGAATTCTTTTTTTTTCCCCTAGTGCTAAAACATAGAATGATAGTTTTCCTTATTAATGGAGTAATTGATAAAATATTTAAGAAACTCTATATGATTTTTTTCAACAATCGATTCTTTCAAAATAAATTTGGAGTAGCTAGAAGAAACTAGGGGTTGGCTAGTGTTGGGTGGTGTTTTTTCCTTCAACTAGCCATTTTGTTAATGGTCCATTTTTACATTTAGGCACTCAATTGAACAAGAAAATGAGTCTTTGGTTTTTTAGGAGATATTCAAAATAATTCAATCTTGTTTCAAGGTTCACAAATGTGGAGATATAAGGATATTCCCTTGAAGTGATAAATAATTTAGAAAAAAACTAAGTATACGATTAGAGATTAAACAAAATCTTAGATGAATTTCACCTTTGGTGAATTCAATTTGATAATTTACCATGAGAATTGTTAATATTAAAAATGCAAGGGTATATATTGAATCTTTAGTAAGTTTGGTTTCTAATCTCATTGTTATTCTATGTAAACCAAGACTTAAGTGAATTTGTATTTTGGACTTCCACTCAAAATAGTTGCATGTAGTTAGAATATGAACTGTTGTTTGAGCCATGATGAAGAGATGCAAAAGGAAGTGCATAAAGAAAATAAACAAAAAAACACCCCCACCTTTTTCACTAGTATGAAAAATCACTCTTCTCAAATATTATAAGGTTGACACTTTATAGTTTAGTGCATTTACAAAGCCTTTTCCAAGATACAATGCTCAATAGGTTCAAAATAGCCAAAATTGCAAATTCAGATACAAAATGAACTTGAGATAAATATGGAAAAATTAGCCTTATAGTTGTGTAGTTCTCTTCACCACCTTTACAATGCCTATTTTGATGTAGAGGCAGAGGTTCAAACTCAATCAAATAGAGGCATATTTCACAACAATGGGTTCAACATAATGACACTACTCTCTTTTAACATGACATGGTTCAAATAAGGCTACAACTCTCAAAGGGCCACCAACACTTGGAATTATTCACCAAACTCTAGGAACACTTTATAATATGTGGGAATGACATAAATAACCCAACAATAACTCGCAAGATCTCATATTTCACAAAATATAAGGTTTTCTTTTGACTGTCCCAAATTACCCCTTTTGTTCACTCAAGACTACAAGCTCCAAAATGGATTCTATGAATCAAAGACTCAACCAACTCTTTGGAAACCTTTCACATGGTATCCATGACCTAATAAACTTAACTAATCCACCCAAGAAGTCCTAGACTCTTTCTATGAGTTCCTTCCTCTCAAACAACCTCATATTTTAGTAAACCTTCAAAAAGAACAATCATTAATATATTTTGATGCAGACCTATTTCCAAGACTATAATGAAATATTTAGATACCATTTTTTCCACTTTAAAACATATATTAAAATGGGTATAGGTTACTTTGTAACAAATACCTCAAACTTTGACTGTCTCGCTTCTTTAAGGCTTAATTAGGCTTGTAGGCATAGGTGCTTATTGGTTCTATCAATTCTAGGTTTTACCCACTTTCTCTATCACCTCCAAAATATCAAATATGACCCAAAAATTCTCACCAAACCATCACAAATAAATTCCCCTAAATCTTTCATCAAACTCTAACACCCATGCTTCATATTTTCTCAAAAATCATACTTTTCCAGCCTAGAGCATCACACAAATGACATCGAACATTATCTTTTGTTCCTGCCACTTTGTAGAATAAAATTACACCTAAAAATAGTCCATTTTACCAATTTTTAAGAGTTTCTATCAGTGGGATGAAAATTTATGCATTTTTTCAACTCACTGCTTGCCCTAGCTGGGGTTTTCAACAATTTTCACTAAAAACACCATAACTTGCTCAATTCTTCATGAAATAACGTGAGACAAAAACAAAAATTCTCTAGAAACATAATAATATGACATGGAATCACTGTAATCATTCCATGAAGGCCATACATGTCATACAATTCACTGCAACAACAAAGTAATGTTCAAATTTTTCAAAATTAGTGAACTTCATTGCTTCAAATTATCACCAAACAACCTCTAACCATTGGTTCGAACATACAAGGTATTTTATGCCTTTTAAAACTTGTTTCAACAGTTACAAACCAACCTTTCAACTACTAACTGACATTGACCCTTCATCTTCCCATTTTGCATTTTTGTAACATGACATCATTTTACACTTTTGACAACATTTGCAAAATGAACTCATGACCCACCTAATAACCTATTTACTAACTCAAACACATTCAATATGGTCTAAATGACCTTATTACATGCTTCAAATATAAAACTAAATCAAATTTTACAAAATGGCCTCATGGAGGCATGAAATCCACCAGGGGCTCTTGCACCATATTTGTTTTTGAAAATCGAAGCGTTGGGGTGAAAGTTATGGCATGTTGAATAAATTAGCAACAAACACCTTCAACCTAAAATATTTGTCAAAAAATGAAAAAAAAATATTTTCAATACATCAATGGATGGAAAGTGTTTGTCTCCAACTTTTCGACAATATCTCATTTTCAAAAAATGAGCGCCATGGTGAAAATTTATGCAAGTTTGAAAAAAGGCCCAATTTGGCCTATTGGAGGGTTTTGGTGGCCCATGGGTAGCACTATCGACGGTGGTGGCCATTGGGAAGTGGAATGGTGGAGCTAGGGAAAAAAATTGGTTGCATTTTTATCTTAATCATTGGTGGTCTCGTTGAATCCCATTGTGGTTTGAATTTAAGTGGTCGTGATTTATTTAATCACTAGCAATTGAGGCCGCAATCACTTCTAGTAGTTTGCAAGTTACTGGTAGTGGCAGCTTGAAGTTGACCACCAAGCAGTTTGCAGCCAAGCACTACTAACAACACTTTATTTAAGCACTTAAGCACTTAATAAAGCACTTTTTAATATATCTTCAATTTTTTTTACAATTTTTAATAAAACAATCATACAACTATGATCTAGGGGGGTCGTACGACTCCCTAAGTAATTTTTTCTGATGAAGGGTCCTCCCCTTACCTACAGAATCTCATCACAAACAAACAAAAAGAGCAACCAGATGCAAGAAGAGAACACATATTTTCTTTATTACTAGAAGGGATTACGAAGTGCGTGCCATCCTATGGGCTGCTTCTTACATGCATCTGCCGATTTACAGATTTAAGTTCACCTCTTTGTTTTAAATTGTAAGATATTCTAATACTTCTCCCAATGCCCCTTGACCTATACTCCTTCAGTGTTTATATCTCTCTCGAGCTTTCTAGGTCGACCTTGATCTTTCCTACTCTTCATGTCATAGTTTCCATTTTCTTCCAATCAACTTTTGAAATCACCAAGTCGTTATATCATTATCAATAGCTACACTAAGTTGCCAAAGAACATGTATTTCACAACAACAATGTGGAATACATCCAATATCGCTCCGCCAAGTGTTGTGATTGAATTTTCAATCCACCACCATTGACCATCTTCGTTCATCTACCGTTTTTGGAATGTCGCCAAGACTTTGGGAGATTTCTCTTCAAAAACCCCATGTGACATTGATAAGCTCTTAGTGGAATATCACTAGAATGTCTAAAGGACATTGGAGGATCTCACATTGACACCACCCTATCACACTGACATCGCTACCACCACTCTGTTGATGAGACATGCCTAGTTGAAGAGAATTAGGAGTATCTCCCGTCGACACCATAAGGTCACCTCGATGCAATAGTCAATTAAGCCCACAGTCCTTGGAATGTCGAAGAGACAATTATGAATGTCCTGCCGACAAGCACGACTCTCACAGACATAGCTCCACCGCACATTGACGAGATGTCGAAGAGACATCAATGCAAGTCTCACTGAAACGTACTTGTCACACCAAAATCCCTATCCAAAGAACCATAGAATGCCGCAAATGTGGAAACCCAATGTTAACTGTGCATACAGATTAGCCCTTATTGGAATTAAAATAACTCAAATTGTTTTGTCGATGCAAGATTGCTCTCTAACCCCTGGATACTCCTGCATCATTTTGAGCCTCGACAAATCTTGACATAGAATATAGGTGAATTTTATGTCAAAATTAGTCTCCTTGGCCTCCTGAATGCAATGGAAAGGTCCTTTTAGGCTGAAAATTCTCCTATAAAAACTTGTTTTCCATACTTGAGCTTCAAACCCCTGTTTGCAACTATATCAAATGATCTCCAATTCAGATATAATGAAAGCCAATCTTGACTTTCTTGAGCCTTATAGACTTTTTGAAATAGTAAAAAATATTTTCAATATAACCAGAAATGTTGCAATCATCCAGATCTCACAAAACAAATATGCAATATGAAGAGGTTAAATCTTTGCAAACCCTTTCTGATTCTCTAGATCATTCAAAACGCAAAAGAAGAGCATATGGGAATTTACAAGATTTGCACATGAAAATCTCAATCTCTCAATTAGGAATCTATGAACTTAGATTTCTCAAAACAAAAGCTTTGATACCATGTTAGAAATTTGTAATACATTGAATAACCCAAGGAACTTTTAAAGAGAAATTCAAAGCTACATAAATTGGAAAAACATAAGCAATGCAAACTAGCAACTCCAAGAGATATGCAATGTTATGATGATAAAATTACATTAAGGGATTCCAAGATGAAAAATACAAGCTAGGTAGTGAGTTTATATAGAACTGAGGAGATGATGGAGGTGGAAAATCAACTAATGAGAATTGACCACCAATAACCACCAACACTAAATAAAGTGATGAAAAAGTAAATAATCCACTCTTAAATGGTGGAGATAACTCATCACTTTATCTCCTAGTTATTAAACAAGAAACTCACTTATTATCCTAAGCAAGCTTAATAAATGTGTAGGAAAAACCTTTAACCAAGGGAAAATAGATTATCCCACTAGGAAAATAAAAACCTGCACCAACACTATTGATGATGTTTGTTGAAAACTTCCTTGATTACTTTTGACCTTATCCTCCCAGGAAGGCTCCTAGATGCTTGGGAATGTGTTATGACTTGCTCAACTATCCCTAGTTATTCTCAACCAACTATCCATCTCCTCCAAACTTCCCTATATGCTTGCAACTTTTCCATAGTTGACTGAGAAATCTCTTCTAAGTGCTGCAACCTCCATCAAAAATATTTTTAGGGCATGTGTGAGAGGTGTTTGAAATGGTTAAAAAAATCTAGGAGGGCATAGGAGATCTTGTAGGGCCTTCTATTTGACACATACCTCATCCATTAAATATTTCTTTATCTTCATAGTTTCAACCACTATAGGTCTAAGTTGCTTACAATCTATAGATGGCTTAAATAGTTCAACATGTTCATGTATAGGTGTAAACCTCATGTAATTTTTGTCTTCATGGATGAGTTCGAATATCACTTTGTGCATACTAGTCTAACTATTATTTTATTCCTTTTGAATTGATGTATCTTTTCATGAAGCCTAAGTTTCTTGCATATCAACATCATCATTTTCATTATCCCAAACATATTGTTCCTTCTCTTGCATTTTCCTTGACATAGTATTGTATAAAAATTAGGACTATCATGGATGGTTTTTCACAAGGTTTAGATGACCTCTAAGATGACTATGACAAGGAATTTTGTTCTTGAGAAACTATCTTTTGTGCCTTTGGGTCTCTAAACTATCTCCTTTAATCCTAATACATCTTTTCCTTTATTCAATATTGTGTTGGCACCATCTTTAAAATTTTCATGTCTTTGTCCTATTGTGTTTGTGAATTGACCTCTATATTCACTACCCTTAGTCTTCTTTTCATGCTACTAAGGATTTTCACCACTTGATCATTTGAAATAACAACCTATAGATATTGACAATATCACACTACCCTTATAGACTTACAACTATGGTTTTCATATGTATTGAAAAACTTTTGACAACCCTTGTTTCTAACAATCCTTTGCTTGTTTTATGCCTACGATTATTTATGATATCATTGTCATCAAGCTTCCATCATTTTCATACATTGGACACTTGATTGTCTTGCATATCAGTAGATATTAACTACCCTTTCCCCACTATACTATGATTGTCTTTAGAAATGTTGTTCTCTATAGTTTGTTGTTCACTTTCATAAGGATTTTCATTGACATCTTAGATAGGTTTCATTGTCATGACAAGCCTTAATCACCTTTGTACTCTTATAGGACTATCAAATTTTGAGACTAAGCATATTAACCTCTTTTTTTCTTAGGCATGAATCCTATATGTTCTTTCATGCATTAACTCCTTATGAACTTTCCCCTTTCATAATGTTCTTTCATGACTCTTACTTTACTATTCTCATTGTCTTGTAGCAAACCTCTTCTCTTTGTATTCTCAGTGTCATTCCCATGGCCATGCACTTGTGAAGTTAAAATCATATTAATGAGACTCAGACTCGATGTAGACTTGACAAGGGTGACTTGACTCGAGACTCGAGACTCGGTGCCTAGACTCAACATAGACTCAACAAAATAAAAAACCCAAGAAATTTAGAGATTTTTAAGGATTTAAAACTTGTTTCATGCACCATTTATTAAATAAACCTTAAAGACAAAATAACATCATCAAATAGAAGCTAATTTGATCACATACACAAGTATACATCGATCATATAAGTATAAATGCAAATTGTAGTTGAGCCGTTGAAGGAAATAACACACTTAGATATATAAATATAGTCAAATGTATACAAAAATCATGGAATATGAAATCCATGACATCAAATGTTCCAAAAAAATATGAAATATCAAAATAATAACTACAAGTCTATGGCTTAGAGGAGCTTGCATCCTTCCTATGAAGGCGTCTAAGGTAGGTCCTGGATGATGTAGTAGTTGCAACCATAGTATCTACCTGTGACTCCATGCCACCCTCACCAACATCAACTGTGGTTGTGTCTGCTCGTGCTCTAGCCTCCTCCTCTACCATGGATACAACCTCAACCTTTCTATCTGCCTAGTCAACCCAATCGAGGTCCTCGTCACTAAAGATCGGATTTGTAGCCTCAGTGATCCACTCAGACTTTGGATCAACCTCCTCTAGCATGATCGAGGTGGAGTCATTGTCAAAAATCTTCCTATATCTAAGACAAAGGTTGTAATCAACATATACTAGATCATTCAACCTCTCCACAAATATTCTATTGTGCCTCTTGGAGTGTATGTGCTCAAATGTACTCCAATTGCACTCACAACCAAAAGAATTGCATGGCTGGCTCAATACACGAATGAAAATATTCTGAAGGTTTGGTGTTTTGGCACCAAACATATGCCACCATTTATCTAAGATGAGAAAAAGAAACAAAATCAATCTCATTTCCAAGTTTAAGTTTCACATAACTTCAAGTTTCAAGTTCAACATTTAGTAATAATATAAAAAGAGGAAAATTATGCCCTTAAATATATTTTTACCTAGTTGTAATGTCATCCTACTATCTTTGCACATTTGACATGCAAAGAGTTCTCCTTGTGCAACAGTAAAGGAATTAATCTCATGGACTATCTATGCAGTACTAATAGCAGGCGTCATCCACTCTATCACCGGGTAGAGCCCACCAAGAACCTCATCATCTGCGTGGAAATCACAACAAAATTGGAAGTCGGATTTAGGAAATATGCGGTTGCATGGAGGGGCCTATGAAGCTAGTGGTGCCATCTTCTATCAATAATCTCCCAAATGGGATGATACTTATCCTCAACTCCCCCATAGATGGATCTAATGGCCTCTTTGGCCCTATCCATGCCCTCACATATGTAGCCCATTGTGGGCTTCTCCCCACTAGCAACACGTATGAGAACTGTAACAAGGGCTCGGTGAACTACAAACATTATGAAACATTAACTTAAGTAAGTGTGAATGAAAAATAAATGAATAAAAAAATATATGAATAAAAATTAAAACATAATGTAGAATTAAATTTTAGCTTCATAATCCCTACAATAGGTGCCCAAAATCCTAGCTCATAAAAAATGCAATTTTCCACATCAATCCTTGCAGTGATCGTAGCATAGGACGAGGAAGTCCAATCCTCACCAACAAGCATACACCTAAAAGCTGTCTTTGACCAAATCAAGGATTGTAATGTGACGAAATTAGTGGCAAATCTAGCGATGCTAGGATGAGCCAACTCCCTCAACCCCATGTATTGCCTCATTATGCTAAGGACCCATGTGTGATTGTATACAAATTTGCAAATGTTTTTGGCCATATATCCACACATTTTTTGATCCATGGAAGCTTTCCAAGATCCTCCAATATGAGGTCAATGCAATGGGTAGCACATGAAGCCCAAAATATAGTTGGGTGCCTCTCCATCAATAGTTTACTAGTAGCAAAATAATTTGTTACATTCTCGGTCACCAGTTGAACTACGTTCTCTTCGCCCACCTCTACTATGACCTCCTCTAAAGCCTCACAAAGGTATGTAACATTTTTTACATGGGTATAAGCATCAATGGACTTGATAAACACAGTGGCACCTGAAAAAAAAAGAAAAATCAATGATTCAATAAATTAAAAAAAACATAAATTAGCCAATTAATCACTAAATTAATTTCAAATTTCAAATTATTCAATGCATTGAGGGAAGTACAATTACCTATGGAGGAAACAAGAAAATTGAGCATCATCCTATTTCTCCTATCGGTCCAACCATCAGTCATGATGGTGCAACCCTTCTTGCTCCATAGAAAGCGCTACTCCTCTATTTGTGCTTTTACATCAGCCACCTTTTGACTCAAAAGTGGTCCCTTTAATTCATCTTCACTAGGGGCTTTGAACCCTGCCCCACAAACAGTTATGACATCAACCATATTTTTCCAAAAAGGAGACCTAAAACATGTCATAAATAAATTAAATAAGATAAGTATTGTAAAATGGAGAGTTTGAAATTAAATTTGAATTTGACACACATCTAGATTCTACATATAAAAATTCATGAGACAAAGAAATTAAGAATGTTATCAAACTATAAATTTTAAAACAATTAAACAAAAAAGAATTACCTGGCTGCATGGAAGGGAATGGTGCAATAATACTAGAAGTCTACAATTGATTGTTTGGATGCATCATGTGCCTCCTTGTTCCAACCCATACTTTCAAGCGACAGTTGGGAACCAGGAGAAGTGTGTGGCACAAAATATGAATCCATCCTAGATTTATGAACTCCAGGACCAATGCTAACACTCACACTAACTAGCAGCAACACTAGCACTACCAATAGCACCAACACTGGCATAAGTACTAGCACAAGCACTAGGACAGAATAGAGGCATGGAAGAAGAATCTCCAACACCACCAATGCTAGCCAACTCCTCCCTCTACCTCTTTTTCATTTCTTTTTGCAGTTCAAATGATTCTAATTGCACTTGCACCTCACAAATAGCCTCAGGAGGTGCATGAGGGCATCTCACTGCATCATGGGTGGATATGCATGCAATGTGGTATTTCAATTTGTTTATGCCTCCATGAAAAAGTGTTTTGCAATATTTACTTTTGGCCTCTCCTTTTTTTTGCCCGAGAAAGATTTCAGCATGTTTCCAGGCAAGGTCTTTTCTAGTTGGGGTTGTAGACATTGTGCAAAAATATGATTTGAATTGCAAATGAAGGCTGCTACAATAACAAGTAGGGTTTCTAAATTTATTCCAAGAAAAAGTAGGGTTTGTAAAAAAAGAAATGCAAACTAAAAAAAAAAGATTTTTTTTCTTAAAAAACACAATTTCTTTTAAGAAAAATCAAGCTTACCTCTTAGATTAGGATTGAAATGAAATGCAAACTCCTTCCAATCATTGGTAAAGAGCTCTCAATGCACCTCCTTGCTGGTATGAAGTTGTCCGAATGTGATTTGGTGATGGGTTTATCTTCTACCTCCTTGTTGGTTGCCCTACAATGCTCTCTTATTTTTCCTTGCAGCTCTCTTTTCTCCTCCTATTTTTCCAACAAAATGAAATGAAGTTGCTTTTAGGGCTGTGGAGGAGATATAAGTAAAAAAAAACCCACTTTCACCACTTATTTTATGTTTTTTTTTCTTTTTGACCAAGCTTGCATCGGCCAAGTCTAGGCGACATGACTCACTTGGACTCAACAAGTCTAGAGAGTCTGGGAGACTCGGTGAGTATTGCCAAGACTCATTTGGACTCGACTAAGTCTGAGTCCAAGCCCCCTAGACTCGGCTGGGGTGACTTGACCCGAGACTTGCCGAGTCTGGGCGAGTCTCATTTCTATGATTAAAATATTAAACCACTGCTACATTAAGATATTTAGGATTGTGAAGGTAAGCCTTTATTAGAATAAATAAATCCAACTTCACCATTCTCAAAAGAATCAAATAACACTTCTTCCATATCATGAATAGTGTCAACAACAAACTCAATCATCTCCCTAGCTTTAGTATACTTTGAAAGCTCTTTGTGTCTTAGATATTTCCATAACCTGCATAGTTTTTTCTTAACCTTTGCATTCAGGCTTATATCTTTAGTTAGAATTGATATTGAACTAGATGTCTTTAACAGGATAGTCCCACAATTCTCTTCAATCATTGGTGATTTTAATATCATTTTCTTGTCTTCATAATTAAAAATATATCATACTTAAAAGTCAACTAAAAAGCCTAAATATGGTCTTCTTTTGTTCAACCCATACTTTGATGATGATGCATCAAATATCAGAGGATACTTTGTTTCAAATGCCTGTCTTCTGAGACATTAAGAAGCCTCTCCTTCATCTTTCTATTTACCAAGTATTGAAACTAGGGATACCCAGGGATGCGTTCCCCCCGCAAATCCCCCATCCCGGTTTTCGGGACATCCCAGGTACTAGGGGACGATAGGGGGATGGCAGGGGACCGTCCCCCTTTTTGCAAAATTTTTAGGAAACATCCCCGAAACGGGGGGACACCGTTGACTGGATGGGGGACGGCTAACCAGTCCCGAGGATGACCAAGGGACTTGGGGACGGCCAAGGGACAGGGGACAAGGATGGCCAGGGGACTTGGGGACAGCCAGAGGACTTCTAGGAGTCCCCTAGCTATCCTCGGGATAGTTAGCCATCCTAGAAGTCCCCTGGCCATCCCCAGGATGGTCAACTATGCCCTACATCAAAGCATGGTCTAAACAAAACAAAAAACACATTTTCATAGCAAAGGAGTGTGAACTTAATTATGGCCACCCATTAAATAAATTGGTGCCACTGCTTGTTGTCTTGAAACTTTGGATAAGTGTAACTAATACAATTATTCAATATTGGTTTATGTACTGAGGTGCCTAGATGAATTCCAATGAATAACCCAACACCCAATGCTTGTTCTCAATGCTACTGTGCCTCATAAATAAGTCTCACAAGTCTTACTCTATTGTGAAGATGATACATAGCAGGCCTTGGGACATCTAATCATGCAAAACAATAACATGGTAACTATGCAGATTATTTTCCTAATGCAACCCACTGTCATTCTCAGAAGGCTGCACTCCCTTGTTCCAGTTATCAATAAACAAAAAAATTATCATCAGAGTATCTGTTTTCTTAGTTCAAAATGAAGCTTTCCATTGAATAAATTCTAACTTATTCATTAAGATCAATGCATACCCAATAAACCATATCAACTTGAACACAAATGTTATATGTGAATGTTCTATAATGTATATTATGCATGTCTTATCCATGTTATCTATTGAATATTTAAAATTTCCCTATATTTTAAAAATTTTCCCTATATTTTTATATAGCTGTCCCTTGCCGTCCCTAAATTTGGCCTCAAAAATTGGAAACTTGGGGACTCGTCCCACCGTCCCCTGCCGTCCCCGTCCTGGAAACTTGGGGTAACCTTGATTGAAACAAAATTAGTTAAGGTATCAAATGAGAGAACCACTCCTGCCATATTCCATGTACCATCCATGTGGATAACTTTTAATATGATTTCAATCTACAAGATCTTTCTGTCATTACATCCCTCATCAATTCTCTTGATGTCTGAAGATTTATCCTTAAGTTCCATAACAAATGACTGATGCTCGTGATTTTTATTATGAAAACACCCTACAGACTGTCCTCATGTTCTAAGTCACTCCAACACACAACTTCTTGATGGCCTGTTGACTGTTCTAATTTGATGACTGCCTTTTGCCCTATGAGAAAAAGTCATTTTCTATTCTTTTCCTTGTCAAGGGTTTTTCGCTAAAGACTTCATGGGGCTTGCTTTCTCGTAGACTACCACTATTCTTTGAGGAGCCTTGTCCCTGCATATTTCCTTATACTTTGTTTTATGCTATTTTAGAAGAGCATTTTACCAAGCATTCCACCAATCTACCAATTGTGAAGCCAAAATGTCATCCATGTGAGAAATCTCTAATGAATGGTGGATAAAAAATCACACCCTATGAGTAGCATTTGTGCATGATCAAACAGTGACCTTCTACCATTGTCAAAGACGTCCTTATTCATCAAAACTATCTTTATGACTCATTATTGGAATTCATGTCTGTCCCTGTTCTATCATCTCACAAACATCAGGAGTAAACTAACCCTACAACAGTGAAGTTTCTTATAGCTTTCAGTGCCAGTGAATAAAACTGGATCCCACATGGTGTTTTGTTATCTTCTTCAGGGCTTCTCCATAAGAAATATGTATCTTGTCTCAAGCTCAGAAGGTTTGGCTTCAGTGTACTGACTAAGGCTAGTGAATACTGCCTGAGATTGTTCATGCTCCTGGAATTTCTCCAAGCTCGTAATCCCATGCCAGGTTTTTAGTAAAGTTTTTTGACACTGCACTTTCATACTTAATTTTCTTTCCTTCTATTCATCAAGGACTCATACTAACTATCACAAGCTATACCATCCATATTTACAAAACTACATCTGTCATTGTTATGGAAAATATCATACATGCATGGGTGTGTAGACTGCCCTCGTCTCTGTGTCACATGTCTATCTTCAAGGTATTGAATTTTGATGAGGGTATTAGAGATGGTTAAGTATCCATTATGACCTTTCATACCTCATTCATCACTTGGTTTCTGAAATTAAAGTATAACAAGCGCTTGTACATAACCCTATCAACACTATATCTCTATTCAGAGCAACAATAAACCTTTAAAATGATTGTCACAGGATGCCTTATTCACTTTCTCCTTACATATCTAATGGAATCCTTTACAAGATCTTGAGCAACAAATGGAAGACTATATTTCTATCTCAAACACTCTATATTGTTGACTAGGAACTCAGACGTTGAAACGAACTACTTAAAAGCATTTGAACATGTGGGTATGACCTGTCACAAATTCGTGGAACTTCTCCAACACCAGCAACATACCCAAACCTCTGGTTATTCCCTGCAATGTGGTGAAACCTCCTCCCTATTCTGCAACATGGTGTATAGATGCTTCCGAGTGTGAAACGTGCAAAGCTAGGGTAGGAAGTGCAGGTCTCACCCTAAAAATGGAGGCTCTTTCAATGTGCCATACTCCCTTTCCTTTCTTCCTCAACATGGAAGCAACTGTAACAAGGAAACCAACCTAAGAAAACTTCATGAAACGTGGCTGAGGACTTTTAAAGATAAACAACTTAACTTTTCATCCTCTTGGTATTAAAACATAACCCAAAAAAAAAACATTAATTGTTTTTCCTTTTGAGGAATTGGCGCCGAAGAATTTTTGGAAAATACGTTGTGCCTTCAAGAACACGACTTTAGACTCATAAGATCCATTAGTTACAAAAAAAATTTAATGACCATGAGAAATGTTCAAGACTCCCTCCAAGACAACGTAGACCCTAGACCAAGGTGTATAAAATACATCATGTCTTATTCATCCATATGATTATGGGTTAACCATCTATTTCTTTCTCATGTAATCAAGGAATAAAACTAAGAACCCCACTTAAAGCACTTTTTAGTTGCATAAGATCATAAGATGAAAAATCTATACATCTTCCACATACCTAGGGGTCATAATGAATATGTAACATGCATTCACATGCAACTAAGGCATCCATCGATACAATTATATACAACTGATATATTTATTCATGAAAATTATATATCCATTGATACAAATTCATGTAACCAATGAATCTATCCATATAATTAGGGGACAATAATTTAGTGTTTTCTTATGTAACCAAGTACTAAAACCAAGAGCCCAACATAAGCACTCCAAACAATATCCAAAACAACTAGTGTTTTCCTATGGTATTATGCAACTAAAAATTTCTTAAGGGTGCTAGCTAGTTTTTTCATCTTATTAGTTATGTGAGGAAGAATTGGATGATTATTGATTTCATAGATGAATTAATTGGTTTAATGTGATGCATCGTTGAATACATTAGTTTCATATAATTGCATGGATGAATACAAAAAATGTATATAGTTTTATGAAGGGATATATTATTTTATATGCATGTATGTTTTAAATTTATGGTGATTTGGGTCTACATGTAATTGTGTGTTATAGATTCATGGCGATTGGTGTTTCAATGTACTTTCATGTTATAGATTCAAGGTTTTTTAGATCTAAACATAGTTGTATATTGTAGATTCATGAAGATTTGTGTTTGCTTGTACTTGCATGTTATAGAATCATGGTTATTTAGATCTAAGTATACTCGTATGTTTTATATATAGAATGAAAGTATATGTTCTCTTATGTTACAAATTCATGGAGATCTAGATCTACATGTACTTGCATGTTGCAAAATGATAGAGATATGAGATTTCATGTACTTTCATGATATATTTATGTGGTATTGTATAATTTGGAGTATGAATTTGATGGTTACATATTTTTTGGATGTGTTGTAATGGATTTGCATTTACATGCATTCTTTCAAGCATGGCTGGAGACTTGTTTAGTAGCCTCTAGTTCCTAATTTGCAGCTTTCTTAGAGTTGAGGATTTACAATATTTTATATCAAAGTATGTTTTGTATCTAATAAATATACTATGGGAAGGCTCTACATGTATTTGGTTATACATAGTTTTGGTGGATCCAAGTTGCATAATTTTGAGATCTATGAGTTTTTTGGTTTTTTTTTGTTTTTAGTAGGATTTTTAACCAATTATTTCACCTTTAGACATTGCATGTGCAACATTATGTTTTGAACATAGTTGCGAATTCCATTTTGTTGGCCTTTGGACATCATTGATTATTAATATATTGATTAGCATATAGGTGGTGAGATGGAGATTTAAGGGACCCTCTTGAAGTTGACATAGAAAGGAGGATGCTTTAAGTACAATTAATGGTGTCATGGAAATCTCTTTGTTCTATCTATGTATGAGTAGTGAGAGATTTTTTGATAATTATTTAAATCTATCAAAGTAGCATGGTTATATTCACATGGAAAACTTGTTTCCATGAATAGATTTAGTGTAATTAGAATAATTGGTTGATCTTTTGGTTATGATATTTTATTTTTTATAAAAATGGTTTAGAGGATGAGTGGTCTTTTGCGATTATGGAATCTTGACTACCAACTAGATTTTTGGCATGATATAATTATCCTATAAGAATATCTACCAATTAGAGATAGATGACCTTATAATGAGAATATGTAAACCATAGTGTGATAAGAACATTCTTGGAGTATACAATAATTATGTAGTGAGAGATTTGCAGGTAGTATTCTAAATGTTGATTGAAGCGATGAATTCTCCTTGAAATATCTCTTAGATATTATCATTATAGTTTGATTTTGGTTGGCAAGAAATAATTAGATGTGTACCTAGTTGCTAGATAAATTTTGGTGAGGCTAGAGATCTCTTGGATTTTGAGATCACATGTTTGAATAATGAGTCCCTTAACATGGTTTCAATAGGAATACCAAGGAGTATACACCTAGAGTTGGGCATGAGTTCAACATACTCAGTGGACAATGATTTGATAGGTATATCCCACCTATTTTTAGATGATTTATTTTCTCATGGATCTTGAGTTGTAAATTCAATTCCAAGGAAAAATTAGAGTAGTAAGAAGCATTCTTTGTGACTATGAGATTATTTTATTGATGTCATAATGTATGTTGGTATGGTCTTGCTTTTAGCTAAGAATATTACATATATTTTTATTATTTTATCTATTGCTATTGTGTTTGACCTTTAGGTTGAATGGTTAGATGTTAAGATGGATTTTCTATATGGGAATTTGGAGGAAAATGTACTTTTCATAGTTAGAGCACTTGGTGAAAGATGGACATGGTCTAAATAATATCTCTATGATTCAAGTTTTATCTTGGTTAAGTTTTGATTCATAAGTTTAGAGTTAAGATTTATATAGAGCTAATTAGATCACTATGTTTGTGCCAATCATAATGGTGATCAATTAATATAATTTAAATTATTTACTTTTAGTAATGGTATGGATATAAAGAACTTGGAAGAGCTATAGTTGTCTTAACATAGAGATCAAGAGGGTGAGTGAGAAGAAAACTTTAGTTTAGTTAGTAGAAGTATACTAATTCTCTTTTGTAGCAATTCAATTTATAAAATTATAGATTAATGGTTGTTCTTCAATACTAGATGATATAGAGGACATGGGCCACATCCTTTTATATGAGTGGAGTTGGTAGTATAGTATGGTTTTGTATTAGACTAGACATTACAAAATCAATGGGAATCGTATAAAGGTCTATTTGTCCATGTTGGATGAGTATTAAATTATGATATGTATGTTTTATAGGTATTTTTGTACATCAAAGTCTATTAGGGAGGACATGCTTGTACAAGATAGTGGATATAGGGACTTTCAAATGTAGGTTGGGCTAAAAATTATGAATTGGAGGAGGTATACCAATGGATATTGTTGGTGTAAATAGGTGTTTTATCTAACTAGTTCACTATTGGGCACTTTTACATGTTAAGTTTACTTAGTTCCTAGGGAATCTTTCTATAAGGTTGCTAGTTGTCATAAGATCTTATCTTATCTTTTAAAATTTAATGATTGTGTCCTAATTCATTTAATATTAGTTGAGTTAGTTGTCTCATGTCATAGGATTAAGACACTTGTCATGATCTTTTCTAATCCTATGTCTCGCCTTGGCTATATAACCAAGGGACCGTCTCATGTGTAAATCAACAATCATACAATCATAATATATGATTTGCATCCTTTGATAGAAATAATTACTGATCTCTCTTGTGCTTTCATGAAGTTCCTCAATCTTGGGTGGATACAATATTTGGCCAAATATTGCATGGTGTAGAGTATTCTATACCAATTCTTATAGGTACATGTTCACTCTATTTTGTGGTGTAGTTGGTTGGATGATAAATAGTTAAGTTGTGGTAGCTCTTTAGATTATTTTCTTAGAGGTGGAGTATATGGAAGCTACTCAAGACTATTAGAAGAAATCTATTTCTGGAGCTTACATTTATATTTTGGTTAGAATAAGATATAGATGTGATCTATTATGATAGTTAGGATGTCACTATTATGGTAGAGTAAAATATTATTTATGTGTAGTTAGTGCACATTAATTTGTGGTTCAAGATGATGCAAATTCGTAAAAAATTCAATGAGCATAGAGGATTTTAGATGGTGTATCTTAGTTATGGGAATTTAACCCATAGTTAGTTAATTTTGTTAGAACCAATTATGTTCTTTACAACATATATAATAAAAGGGAGAATATTCAAATTAGGTGTGTTTTACACCTTATAAATATTTTTAATAATATTATGAAATATTATTATAAATTAGCTAGCTAAACATGAAAATATTTTAATATTATTAGTAGATGGATTCTCATGGATGTCACCCTTTGGGAAATCCATGAGATGCTCATATGCACTTGGTAGTTATATTGTAATGTGTGTAGATATAACCTATATATGTAATATTTCTAAGAGTATCTATGGCATTATAAGATGCATACGAGAATTTATAAAGCATGCAAGAGCATGCAAGAAGGGGGCTAAATAGTAGACTTGTAATCTTTGAATAGCTAATAATAGTCATGTGTAAAGGGTGTAATAAGTAATTAGACCATCATGGATGGTACTTAGGAGTTGCTTATAATACCTTTTATCATGGTGATTAAAACATAGATTCAAAGTGAGTTAATTCTATTTTAGAGGCCACTCTCTTGAAGTGGATTATGACCACTTTTACCATGGTATTTGGGTGTCATTTTTGGACCAACGGTATTTTCTTATGGAGGTTTTTTAGTTCTCGATGAGCCTATATACTAAGGATTTAGGATTGAGGTTAGTGGATTCAGATTGTACAAGGTTATTATGCCAATTTTTCTCTAGGAATAAAGAATGTTGATCACATTAAAGAACAAAGGTTTTGATATTGTATTGTAACACATTATTGTTGAATAATACATTGAGTATGTGTTCTTTGGAGGTTAGGTTTAGGGTTTTATTAAAGTGCATCTATATCAATTTTTTGTGTGGTTGCTCTATCATTCTTCTCTTATTCTTATTCTTTTCTAAAAGTTGTTTTGCATGTTAAAATGCTACTAAAGTTTTCTTAGATTAGATAACTTCTTTCTTCTTATAGAATTAATATGTAAAGTATCTACATTTTATTTTATTTATATCTAAACTTTGTTTTCAATATAGATACTAATGATATGCAGACATATTTTCCTAACAATTTAATCAAATTTAAAAAAAGATCATAAGAATATATGACTTCATAATAAAAATAGTTTAAAATTCATCTAATACTTATATTTATGTGTATAATATAGCAAGCATATACCATACCAATCAATTTGAATCAAGTAATAGACAATATAGTAGTAACTCTAAATATTCAACATATATAAACACTAATTTATGAAATACCTAAGATATACAACATAATTGACAGTAAAAATAACTTTAAATAGTCAACACAATTGATCACTAATCTATAAAATTCCTAAAATATACCCAATATGTAATGAATAATGATGAAACACAATTGTATGATGTTATATCATGTAATAGAATTAATTGAAATGTGCTTAGAATGAATTAACACCTCACCATGGAATTTACGAAGGGTGAAGATTAAAACATTATATAAAATTACTTCATGTGTATATGGTTGATGTTTATTTATGTGACCTTTTGATATCAATAAAGACACACATAACTTTAGGAAATGCAAAATAAACATCTATAGTTTAGAAATGGTTATTTATAAAGTTTAAGAAAAATGGATCTATCAAATCAAACTTATTTTTAAATATATGCATATAAATTTAACATGTAAATGTGGACTACATTGCAGGGAATGGAACCTTTCCTATCCATAGAAGGCATGCATCAATTGGATATTTTTGTTTTTGTGTTGGCCATTACTCACATAATATTTTGTGTTTCAACAATGCTTCTAGGAAGTATAAAGGTTAGTTGATATACCTTATTTATCAAGGATTTGTTGGAAAGATCATAAAAATGACGTGTTTTCATATTATAATTGAAATATAGATAGATATAATCATTACACCATCAATATACATGTATTTTTTTATATACTTATATTAATTAATTTATTATTTTAAAAAAATATTGTTAATTATAGATTCGTAGTTGGAAGCAATGGGAAGATAATATTAGGGGAGATATAAAGGAAGATGAGATCAAGATGCAACATGGAGATCAGATCAAGAAACAACTTGAAATCTCACAAAAGAGTGAGTCAAAAAAATTCTTCTTCTTTATTCTTAATACACAACATACAAAATTATGTGTAGATGTTTATTCTTATTCTAAGTTATTATTTTTTAGGTAAATAAATTAAAATTGTTCTCTTTTGATAGAAATATTTTTCATCAAATAATATCACTTCTCAATAATAGAATAATATTCAATGATAGTTAAAAATGATATTATATC
This sequence comes from Sequoia sempervirens, assembly GCA_007258455.2. Classification (NCBI taxonomy): domain Eukaryota; kingdom Viridiplantae; phylum Streptophyta; class Pinopsida; order Cupressales; family Cupressaceae; genus Sequoia; species Sequoia sempervirens. The sequence goes on from VDFB02353493.1 coordinate 251,124,247, forward strand.
CAATTTCAAATAGAGTGAATTTTTTTTTTTTGTCAATACAGCTAAGAAAAGAAAGTATATTCATGTTATTCAACATGCTTTTATCAAGAAGCATGCTCCATATGAAATGTCCCCTATTAAGAGTTGGGTGGTATGTATGCTCATCTTATTGTATTGCATAACTTTATCTTTATACCCAAATTTAAATGCATTTCTAGTTTCCAAATAAAGATTATACAAATTTCAAAAGAAACTAAATTATATATAAGATGCTAGCAAGTTACCATCACAATATTTTTAGCATACAATATCTCAAAATTAGAATGAATAATGTCTCTCCACATTCTAGAACATATACTTATGTATAAATTATATAGATAAATATTCAAATACAAGGGGAAGATGAGAAAATATATCTTCCAATAATTACCAAATAAGTGGTAATAAATAATAATTTTAGAATTAGGTATCACTAATGTTCATAATGAGACTAGTACACTTTATAATTATTTTCTTACAAAAATGTCACATAAATGTTGGTTTAGAGTTATTACACAATATAGAGAAAGCATGATGAATTTTATTTTACTTTTTGGTGAAAGTGGCAAGCCACTAATATATTTTATTATATAATTAAATAAGAGTTAAAAAAATTGGTTCCGGGGGGCATATCGGTAGGAAAGAAATAGTAAGAAAACCTCCAGTTATAGCCCCTAAGAAATAAAGGTACATAACGTTTTTACAGAGAGAGCTAAAACATCAGGGTTCAACATAGTTCCAAACTAACCTATGACACGATCTTAGACGTCCTTCCCAAAAAACCACCCAACTTAGCAGATACAAAATAGATAAATCCCATCCCTTACATGATGTCATCAAAGGATCATAGATCCACCCATACAACCATAAATACATTAGACATATATTCCCTTACAAAATTTTCAAAAAACTTTGACCTGACCCATTGGAGAAATTAAAGCCCCACATATACAGACCGAATACAAAATTTGATTTTCCCAAAAAATTTCATAAAGATCCATAAAAATTAATGGTCATTGCCCCCTGAATCTCTTTCATCCTGCAAATTTTCATCCATACCTTCTGCATGCAAAGAATTTGAAACATTTCTATTACTAGCTCGACTAGCATAATACTGGGAACCTTGAGATACAATGTGAGATGGAACACGATGAATAACCCTTGGAGAAGATGGCCTTTGGTTGGAAGAATTTGTTGAGATTATGGATGCACAGGGTCCCTGAAGCTACAGTATTCAATGGAGGACCTTTGCTAGGAAAGATAATCAACCACACAGAAAGTGTTGCAACTAGGCATGCACAATGGAGATTCTATATTGATCTACATTATGAGATTTGATTGATTACAAATGTACAAGTTGCTTGATTATATAGGAAAAAGAGAAAACCTAAGATGCAAGAGATGTTTCCATGTGTCATGATCTAACAACATGTGACAACATGTGAACCCTATCTAGGAAATTATTATATGTTGAGATAAGTTCTAGAAGGACAATTCATCTTCTAGAAGGAATATTATCCCTACAAACAAGGAAGGGGAAATTACCCCATTATTAAATGATTTATTAAAAATGCAACCTAGGACTAAATGATATATGACCTAAGTTAACTTATGCTAGTGTAATAATTAATTTAATTACACTAACACCCCCCCATAAGTTCAACTTAGGGAGGAAAATGCAATGATTATGCAAAGATGATGATGATGATGATGATGATGGGGCCCAGCTATGAGGCCATGTTAGGTACCCATTTACATGATGAAGATGCAGAAAAATCTCCCACAACCAGAGAAAAGGGGAAAAACCAGTGGGAACAAAACCCCTCTCCAAAAAGGAGATGAAAATGCAAAAATGTGAGATAGGATGGGAAGGATGGAGGACTCCCAAATACCCCCCAAGTACACCATCCATCACATGGATACAATAAAATATCCCCCCCATCGGAGGGAAAGAGAGTGACTATATAGCCCCCCCAGAAGATGTGATCACCTACAAAGATGGTAAGTGTCTGAAGACAAAACATGATCCAATGTCGACAAACAACTTGTCTCCCTTTCAGAAGAAACAAAACCAAGTGTAAGTGTAGAGATGCTTCCCATTCCATATAGGAATTGAAGGAAGGAAGGATGAAGGTGGATGATGATATCTCTGAACTCTGCTCATGTGTCTCCTTGCCTGATGATGAAGATGCTGCAATCAATGAAGAAGATGACAAATCAGGATGATGCAAAAATTGATGTTGAACAATATCCAAAGACTAAGATGTGATGAATATGATGGAGAATTGATAGCCCCCCTGAATGAAGTGTCCTCAAAACCATTGAAAGAAGTCTGAAGCAACAAATGTGTCCAAACCACAAGTCTCCTACTAGGAAGAAGAAAATCCAATGGTAGATCATGAAGAAACCTCAAGTCCTGAATGGAATGATAGGGAAGAAGTCTCGGATATGAATTCTCTGAAGAGAAACCAAGTGCCTCCAAGATAGTCTCTAGATTCCTAATCAAGGTCGAGACAAAGGGATGAGGAGACTCAAGAAAACTCTCCAAAGTGTGATATGAATAGAGGAGTGATATCCCCTCAAGAATGTCCTCCAAACTTGTAGAAGTAGCCAAGTTAGTGATACCTGAAACAAAGCCATCCTATGATGCTAAGTCTAGAAAATTGAAGGTGTCCTAATGAATGATGATAGTGGAAGCCTCAATCAATGAATCTAGACAAGGAATCACTGAATGTGAAGGAATAATAATAGTCTCTAATGGAGAAGAAGCACCTAAAGGAACCTTGTCAACCTCTTCAAAAGATTCAAGGCAATCAACTTCTTGTACAATAATATCAACATGGGGTACTTGATCTGAGGAATGACATTCTAAATCATGACCATCAGGGAATGGTGGAGTGTCTGAATCTCCATATATCTCCCAAAGCTTAGTCCAAAGGATGTGAGGAAAATCATAATGATCAATAGGACTCAGAACATCACAATCAACTTGCATATAAATGATCTCCAAGATAGTGTATCTACTGCAACTCCAAGAAAATTCATGAATACCTTCACTCGGATGAGGAACTATACCATATAGATGTGGTAATAAATCTAAGTGATTGGAGATGGTGGTTGATCCCATCCCGCCATTGCTGATAGTTACCCTTGTGCAACATAACCAAAGAAGGAGTATATGCAAGCCCCATAATGAAATTTCTCCACAAAAAATAAAGACACTGACCTTCAACAACAAAATAGAAGCTTCCAAATAGGATGTGCAATTGAAGTGATGCTACCTGAATCATAAAATCTTTTCCCAAGCTTCAAGATGTCCAAGTTATTGAACAAATGCACCAAACTGAAAAAGTCAATGCAAGAGTACTTGGAGCTGAAAATGATGAAGGGGTATGGACTGATGAAAAAAGCTCTGAAAAATCTTCCTGATGCTGCTAGAATCACCAAAATATGATGAACGGTTGCAAAGTTATGAGCCTTTATGTACAAATTAGGGTTTGGACTTCAGTTGACTATAGAATTTTCTATGAGAAAAATATTGCAGAATAGATGTCACCACTAGAAAGTGCTCGAAATTACCTTTCTGACAATATCTCGTTTGTTAAATTTTGATACGATGGGTGAAAGTTATGATAAAATGAAAAAAGGCCTATATCAGGCACTTGGCAAGCTAACTAGGGGAAAAATTCCAGCCCCCTCGGGCACTGGCACCTAGTCTGCAATATGACTGATCAGTGTTTGAATGGAAAAAAAGGCCCCGCTAGATGGGCGGAGGTGGAGCAGAGATATGGTGGCACGGGCTTAGCACCTTGGTGGCATCGCTTGTAGATGAGCGAAGCTCTCAACAAAGACTCTCAGTCTGTGATAGAACTAAGGCCCTATGCAAGGGACAACATCAGCGATGAAGACTCTGACCGGTGGGGGGATGCTCCAGTCGGTGACAAATAGCTGGCTGAGAGTGAAGACAAAGCTGGTAACTGGGCCAACGAGAGGTCGAGCTTGGAGAAAGCCGATGGTGGCCGGTTGATGGATGGCCGATGAATAGAATCCGAGCTTGGCGAGACGTGAAAACTCATCAATTCGACACGTACCTCCCTCTACAAAATAATGAATGTAGCCAACGCCAACTATTTTTTGTAGATTCTCTTAACAAAAATGCTGACAAAAGGTTTGGAAGGATTTTTTAATATCGTAAACTTTGCAATTAAAAAATCAAAAATATGCTGACCGATAATATATTATGCAGAATATAGTAAAAAATATAATGTCGATTGATAAATATAATAGCAGGTCATGCTATAAAATGCCGATGAAAGAAATATAAACCCTTGCCGACTATATAATAAAATGAAGGTCGCTACGAATAGATTTTTTCTGCAACTATAGAAAAGAAAACAAATATATGTATTTTTTGCCAAACTATATGCAATATTAGCCCATTTTTTTGAAATGAAAAAATGGCCTACAACTAATTTTTTTTTGCCTCAGAGGACAACTGACTGGGGTGATTTTTTTTACTACAAATTTGTACGGATCATACGAGTTGATTTTGCAAACCCAAATACCTCTGATGGCTCTTGGGTTGATGAATATGATTTTGATGATTGAACAGGTGATCCTAGGGTTTTGAGGCCTTCTGAAGACAATGGCGAGCTCAGATCTGACTTTATCTGCTTTAGAAATTAGCTTGGTCCCCGGGTGGAGTCGAGTAGTCTAAAATGGAAACCTTCAAGCCTGCAAGAATCTCACATGTTGGAACTGTAAAATATGATAATTTTTACATATCCTTCATCCCCCTGAGTCTCCATATGAGTCCTTCCTTAGGCATATTTTCCTCATTTCATGAAATTTTGCTTGTATTTTGGCTTATATTTATCCCATAAGTCCATCGGGTCATGCATTTTTCATTTTGCAGTTCTTATCGGCATAGGTTCATTATTGTCCCCCCAATCAATTTTGCGTTTTCTGCTGATATGCGTCTATGTTGCCTATTGACAAGACTCAGTTGATGTCACAATGATTTGAATTTATTTACTGACAGCTTTCGGCAGGACTTTCATGTGGTTTCAGTGACAGAGGATGATTCTATTCGGTAGGAGTTAAAAGTTTTTGGTGTAAGGTTATAACGATATTGTATTGTCTCGCCGACCAACGGTAGAAGAATTGTCTTATCGGTGAGAGTTAATGACATTCAGAGGGAGGTCTTAGCGAACTCAAAGGTGTCTCACCGACCGACAACTAAAAGATACACTTTGGTAAGACTTATGAGCTTCGATGTAAAGTCTTGGTGAGCTCGTCGTGTCTTGCCGACTAAGTTTAATGATTGACTTTTGGCAAGAGGTTTATGTTGTCTTGGCGAACAGGTGTGAGCTTGGGGTGTTTCGGTATGACAGAAAACAATCTACAAGATGTCTCCCTGATAGTTTGAAGTTACAGCGACATATATGGGATGGATGGTGCATTGGTGTGAAAAGCCTAATGTCATGGCAACCAAAATGTATGATGAAGATTTTTGGAAAGACATAGTATGATCTACATAGGGTCTCCCCGATATCTTAAGGCTATGGCGAAGCGGGTGAAACGAAAGGCACATCTCGGTGAGATAATTTCTTTTGTCTTAGCGACTAGGAGATGGCGTTCGAGGTGACTCTCGGTATATTGAAGCATTGTCTACATGATGTTTCCCTGACTCCATGAGGTCACAGCGAAACATAAAGGAACAAAAGAATACTCTATGACTTCGATGTAACAAGCAGAGTGCTATAGCGATATATAGGAGGCAAAAGAAGAACATCGATGAAACATAAAGAGATCTAAATGACATCTCCCTAACTCGGATAAGTCACGGCGAAAGCGAAATACATTGGGGACGACAATGATTGAATTTCCTTTGGCATAGCTATTGCATTGTCTCGCCGACTATTCATTGATGATTAATAAATTTCAAATACTGAGTCCGACATGCAAATTGCTAAAATACCATTGCTGGCTAACATGATGGAGCCCGAATTCTATGTAAGGCCGACATGGGATCTCAATATGATATATTTTTCTGATGCTGGTGTATAAATAGGCATTTGGTAATTGTAAAACCATCATCAACTATTAGATATTCGATACACAACAAATAGATACAATAGAATAAAATTCTCAGATCAGAGACTATTGATGCATGTTTTCAAAATGGAGGTATTTATGAAAATCAGTTGATGTTGCTGCATTTTTCTGGTGTCAATTGTCTGTTGAATTCAATGAAAAATACTGCTAATTTGTCTCCAAGATTGTTGCTTTCTGGTTGTTTGAATTGACATAACAAGTTTATGTTCAGTTTATCAATGCACATTTGTTGTATTTGTGTGATTAATCAATTGGTTCTTTCAAGCAAAGATTAAATCCTTTTAGTTGATCACAGTAATCAGAGAGATTCATTTGGATTATTAAAGTAGAGCTTAGTAGTTATAGTATTGTATGTTTATACAAGTTGTAAATAGAATGTATGCTAGATAATTTGAAATTTCTCCAGAAAGTGTTGCTCATCTTGATCTCATTTGACTCCGCATACCCAACAAGGCACTGGTCTCTGCAATTTCATCATTTGATTTCATTCAGTTTCTCTATATCTGTTAATTAAACATTTTAGGATTTAGATTAAGAAGATTGCTATCAAGTTTTGAATTCATTTGTTCACCTCCATTTTCCATTGTGAACAAATTGCTGTAAGAAGTATAATCATAAGTCTGCTTAATTCAGAGAAGTACACCCGCCCAAGGTTTAATAGCACCTAAAGAGTAGAAGGTTGAATTCTCTTGACCTTGTCTGTTACCCTAAAGTGTATCAAGAGATTGGCATCCTCTTGAGGCATTCAACCTACATTTTTGAGAGCTACAAGCAACCAAATCATCCACCTCATATTCCCACACTGCATACAGGTATGCATCCACCTCCTAGTCAGCCTTTTATCCCACAACATAATGTGCAGTACAACAATCCTATGAACCAATATCAATATCCACCTATTCCTCCTCCTCACCAGTAGACAACAATGATCAGACAATTCGATTTACCAGGGTTTCAATTATATCCTTACCCTATGGATGGAAGTTGGAGAGTTCTGGTACCTAAATTTACAAGGAGTAATGCAGTTACTGTTGAAGAACATTTAAAGAATTTCAATGTGTTCATCCAAGACATAGGTGTGCCATATGAAGATTTACATATGAGGCTATTTATGATGTCACTTCTTGAAGATTCTAGGGATTGGTTCAACAACTTGCCAATTCTCTCAATTAATTCTCTTCAAATATTCCATGACCGATTCCTAGAGAAATATGGAAATCAAAATGCACCAGATGCAGCTCTCCATGAATTGATGAGAATTCAGAAAAATCAGAATGACTTAGTTTATGATTTCAACCGAAGATTCAACATGTTGCAGACTAAAGTACCTCCTGGATCAAGATTGCTAGATTCTGTAGCATTGAGTGTTTATTTAAATGCATTTTATCCTAAAACAGGGTATGAATTGAGAAATAGATTCCCAAGAGATTTGGCTGAAGCTTAGAAGATAGCACTGACAATTGAAAACAACAGGAAGGTTGCTGGTATAATCAATAAAAGAGACAACCTGAGGCCTCCTCAGCAAAGTAACAATTATCAGTACAGGTAGGAAAGCACATACATGAATGAGAGGCCGAGGTTGCATGACATGCCTTATAATAAATATTGGAAGGATGGAAAACCTATAACAGCTAGGCCATCCTGATCCATTGAGAAAAAAGGGAACTTACATGGTGAGTAATAATTACTTCTGTGAAGCTTGTGATAAGCCACATTCCCCAAATTATTGTGTTGTAGCTCAAAGGATGCAAGAAGAGGGAATGTTGATGGAAAACAATAGAGAAGATCACAAAGTGTATTTGACTTCAAACACTTTTCACCATGTGGAAGAGGGGTACTCATCTTCAGAGGATGATGGTTATGAGTATGATATTTCAAATCAGAGATACAATGTTCATATGGCTGAATAGCAAGTCTTTTCTGATTTTGAAGAAGATTATACAGAGCCACATTTTGAGGCACCTGCTCAGTGCAGTATGAGGAGACTCACCAAAGATGAAATATAGAGACTAACTGTTGCTGCAGTTGAGGAAGCAAGGAGTAAATACTGGTTGAGGAACAAAATAGTAAATGAGAAGGATGGAATTCCTGGGGGAATTTTTATGAAGGATCAGAAGGCAACATAAGGAACTATGAAGAAGTCAGAAAAGAGACAACCTGATAAAGGTGAATAGAAGCCTATCCAAAAGCAGGAAGTTGAGGAATTACATAAAGAGATGCAAATGCCTAATCGGCCTAGTAAAAGAGAGAAGGAAGAAAACAAAGGAGAAACATTGGAGCAGAAGAAGATTGTTAAGGTGGAGGGCTCTTCTTTTGACTTCACTTAGGCATTATCCCAGGTAAAAATGTCTGTTCCTCTACTTGAAATGATGAAAATTAAGGAGTATAGGGATATTGCTATTAAATTGATAACAAGTGGGAATGAAAAACATATGAATTCAGTCAATAGGTAGGAGAAAGTAAATATCCCAGAGGTCTGCTTGAGTGATATATTAAAAACTCCCCCACAAATTGATCCTTTTTTCACTACATTGCATATAAATAACAAACTGTTGAGGAATTGCATGATAGACTCTGGTGTTGCTATAAACATCATGCCAATAGGAGTAATGAAGTAGCTTGGCATGTGGGTTGATACATGTGAAGGGAAGTGCTATGCAATGGATAACAGACTGGTCCCTATGGTAGGTATTATGAGAGGTGTTGAAGAAACTCGCTACTTATCCATAGGTGGCTTATAATATAGATATCACAATGATTGGAACTCCTCAGTTTGGGATGCTTCTGTCAAGGCAGTGGACAACAACTGTTGGTGGAAATTTCCAGTTTGATTTATCTTATGCAACTATTCCAGTGAATGGTCAGGAAGTCAAGTTGTATAGGGAGCCAAGAATGAATCAGCTTGCTGACTATGTGCCTCAGGATCAGATCAATTGTTTTTGTGATATTGATCTTGGAAGTTTCAAGATAGAATTAGCCCAGCCAGAGTTAGTCAGTACTGATCCAATTGAGAAGCATGCTGCACAAAACTACAACGGTGTGTGGAAGATGTACTTTGGTGGAGCATGGGAGCCTGAATCATTTTTTTGGCTAGAGTCATCGAAACAATGTACCTTTGATCCAATGAATAAATTTATTGATACCATGCAGGGGAAGAGGTATGAAGACAATGGTGATGTCACAGATGAGCATCAGGAGATTAGTCATACGTTGTAGCCAATAGAAGATGAGACATGTGCAAGTCAATTTGATTCATATGATGGCCTGCATGAGGAAGACGATGATATTGAATTTCTTTCTTGCATATTAGATTATGACATCAAAAACAATGAATATTTAGAGTGTGAAGATGGATTTGTGGATTTTAATCCACAACAAGATGATTCTTACAGTTCTTGTGATGATCAAGAAGAGGAAGTAGTGGAAAATGTGGATCCATTTGATAGAGAACAAGTAACACTTCCAGCCATAGTTGAGTACTATAAAGGTACATTTGATGATGAGGAGGTATTTTCAGATCACCTTGATGACAAGGAAAAGATATTTTTAGACAAACAATGTGATGTGTCAAAATATGGAACAAATGACTATGTTGGTAATCTTTCTTATTTTTTATTCTCTGATGATCTTGGACCTCTTTTTGATGATGACAAAGGTGAAGAATATGACTGTAGTGATGAAAATGTTGAGACTTGTTCACTCAGCAATGAGCAAATTTCAGATTTGCTGACTCTTGAATATCAGACATATACACATGAGGGTGGCCCTGAAGTTTTGTGTCCAGCTTATATTTTTTTTGACAGTGAAAGATCTTTGTGCAATGATTCTTATGACTCCCAGTGCATTTCTCGAGATGATGGAGGAACCTTTGAAGTTGATCAAAGGCTTGTGTTCATTCAAGAAGAGGTATGCGATTTTAGTGTTTCTAACTCATGTGGAGGAGATGTTTATTTGCATACCAAAGATGATAGAAGTTCAGCTTTGATTGGTTCATATATGCTTGATAGTGAAGATAAAAGTCATAATCCTGTGTTGTCTCCAAATAATGATACCAAGGAGGTTCAAAAGGTTTCATATTTGTTTGTCCTAGACAGTGTTTATATGACCGAATTCTTTGATTCTCAAGAGAAGTACTTTGATGATGAATTTTTAGTACAGCTAGGAGAATGTTTTATAATTCATAATAGTGAGATATACAATGAGGATTTTTGCATTGAATATGCATATACTCTCTGTGTTGAAGATAACAGAAGTTTATTCCATGATGATGAAAAATTTGAATTGCAGAATGATGAAGGGAGGTTGGGCCAAGCTGAGCAAGATGATTCTCTAAGAACCTTCAATAACAATAATAGAGCAGGTTGCATGATTGTCCTCAGGATGGATCTGATGAACTCAAGGAAATGCTAGGTATTTGACAAGGGAAAAGTATTGTTTGAGTTTCAGATTGTAACAGCTCAGAACAGGTCAAGTTGAAACATAGAGGATTAAGGGTTGCCAGTGCATGGACAATTCTTGCTTATCCTCTTTAAAATTCTTTTCCATGCACAGTAGTTTAGGGTTTTGGTTCACCTCCATCTTGCATTCATTCCATTTGCTACTTGTTCATTTCCATTTTGCTCATTTTGTGTCTGGTCTGCTTACCCAAAGATCTGGATCCTTGCAATGAATCTTACTATCATTCATCCCCAGACGGAGCCACTGTTGGAACTATAAAATCTGATAATTTTTACATATCCTTCATCCCCTTGAGTCTCCATATGAGTCCTTCCTTAGGAATATTTTCCTCATTTCATGACATTTTTCTTGTATTTTGGCTTATATTTATCCCATAAGTCCATCGAGTCATGCATTTTTCATTTCACAGTTCTTATCGGCATAAGTTCATTATTGTCCCCCTGATCAATTTTGTGTTTTCTGTTGATATGAGTTTGTGTTGCCTATCGGCAAGACTCATTTGATGTCACAACGATTTGAATTTATTTACTGATAGCTTTCAGTAGGACTTTCATGCAGTTTCGGCAACAGAGGATGATTCTATTCAGTAGGAGTTAAAAGTTTTCGGTGTAAGGTTATAATGATATTGTATTGTCTCGCCAACCAATGGTAGAAGAATTGTCTTATCAGTGAGAGTTAATGACATTCAGAGGGAGGTCTTAGCGAACTCAAAGGTGTCTCACCAACCGACAACTAAAAGATACACTTTGGTAAGACTTATGAGCTTCGATGTAAAGTCTTGGTGAGCTCGTCGGGTCTTGCGACTAAGTTTAATGATTGACTTTCAGTGAGAGGTTTATGTTGTCTTGGCAAACAGGTGTGAGCTTGGGGTGTTTTGGTATGACAGAAAATAATCTACAAGATTTATCCCCGATAGTTTGAAGTTACAGCGACATATATGGGACAGATGGTGCATCGGTGAGAAAAGCCTAATGTCATGACGACCAAAATGTATGATGAAGATTTTCAGAAAGACAGTGCGATCTACATAGGGTCTCCCCGATATCTGAAGGCTATGGCGAAGTGGGTGAAACAAAAGGCACATCTCGATGAGATAATTTCTTTTGTCTTAGCGATTAGGAGATGGTGTTCGGGGTGACTCTCGGTATATTGAAGCATTGTCTACATGATGTTTCCCCGACTCCATGAGGTCACAGTGAAACATAAAGGAACAAAAGAATACTCTATGAATTCGATGTAACAAGAAGAGTGCTATAGCGATATACAGGAGGCAAAATAAGCACATCGATGAAACATAAAGAGATCTAAACGACATCTCCCTGACTCAGATAAGTCACGGCGAAAGTGAAATACATTGGGGATGACAACAATTGAATTGCCTTCAGCATAGCTACTGCATTGTCTCGTCAACTGTTCACTGATGATTAATAAATTTCAAATACTGAGGCCGACATGTAAATTTCTAAAATACTGTTGCTGGCCGACATGATGGAGCCCGAATTCTGTGGAAGGCCGACATGGGATCTCAATATGATATTTTTTTCTGATGCTGGTGTATAAATAGGCATTTGGTAATTATAAAACCATCATCAGCTATTAGATATTTGATACACAACAAATAGATACAGTAGAATAAAATTCTCAGATCAGAGACTATTGATGCATGTTTTCAAAATGGAGGTATTTATGAAAATCAGTTGATGTTGCTACATTTTCTGGTGTCAATTGTTTGTTGAATTCAATGAAAAATACTGCTAAGTTGTCTCCAAGATTGATGCTTTTTGGTTGTTTGAATTGACATAACTAGTTTATGTTCAGTTTATCAATGCACATTTGTTGTATTTGTGTGATTAATCAATTGGTTCTTTCAAGCAAAGATTAAATCCTTTTAGTTGATCACAGTAATCAGAGAGATTCATCTGGATTATTAAAGTAGAGCTTAGTAGTTATAGTATTGCATGTTTATATAAGTTGTAAACATAATTTATGCCAGATAATTTGAATTTCTCTAGAAAGTGTTGCTCATCTTGATCTCATTTGACTCTGCATACCCAACAAGGCACTGGTCTCTGCAATTTCATCATTTGATTTCATTCAGTTTCTCTATATCTGTTAATTAAACATTTTAGGATTTATATTAAGAAGATTGCTATCAAGTTTTGAATTCATTTGTTCACCTCCATTTGCCATTGTGAACAAATTGTTGTAAGAAGTATAATCATAAGTCTGCTTAATTCAGAGAGGTACACCCGCCCAAGGTTTAGCAACAACTAAAGAGTCGAAGGTTGAATTCTCTTGACCTTGTCTATTACCCTAAAGCGTATCAAGAGATTGCAGCCTCTTGAGGCATTCAACTTGCATTTTTGAGAGCTAACATCGCACACCAACTTTCCTAATCTTGGGTTGACGTTTCACTGGACAAGCTTTGATACCATGTTGAGATTATGGATGCACAAGGTTCCTGAAGCTACAGTCTTCAATGGAGGACCTTTTCTAGGAAAGATAATCAACCACACAGAAAGTGTTGCAACTAGGTATGCACAATGGAGATTCTATATTGATCTACATTATGAGATTTGATTGATTACAAATGTACAAGTTGCCTGATTATATAGGCAAAAGAGAAAACCTAAGATGCAAGAGATGTTGCCATGTGTCATGATCTAACAACATGTGAACCTTATCTATGAAATTATTAAATGTTGATATAAGTTCTAGAAGGACAACTCATCTTCTAGAAGGAATCTTATCCCTACAAACAAGGGGAAATTACCCCATTATTAAATGATTTATTAAAAATGCAACCTAGGACTAAATGATATATGACCTAAGTTAACTTATGTTAGTGTAATAATTAATTTAATTACACTAATAGAATTAACCCTCAATTGCAGGTCAAGCTGCAAGTTTTGTTTAGAAAGCCTCAAAGCATAAGCTTGAAGGAAAGACAGCATAAAATATGTCTTTGATTTCCAGTTCCATTAGCATATAAACACTACGCTTGTTTTTCCTTAATTCCCTTAACATAATGTTCTCATTTATGTGTTGCAAAGCCAGTCGAATAGCATCATAAATTTCTTCAATACCTTGACATTTTTGCACTAATCTTCTAGGAAAAAGGTTGCCAACAAAACCTTCCCCATTGAAAAATTTATACTGTTGGATAGCTCGAAGAACAACATTATCCATGCAGAATTGAAACTTGATATAATTCCTTGCTAATTCCTCAATTTCATTCAGAGATTGTAGTAAATCTAAAGCATTGGAGAGAAAAATAGAAATCACCTGTGAAGGAAAAGAAGATGACAATCACGAGGACTCGTAACTTCTATCCCCAGGATGATGCGAATGCATTCCTCAACTCTTAAGCAATCAATTCTGAACATAGAGTTCAATATTTCTTGTGAGATATATTCTTCAATGAGTTTTTCCCACAATTTTACTGGTAATGCAACTTTGTAATTCCAGGGGCAGAGCGCCATTGCACCAAGATAAAATCTCACAGACCCAAATTAGTTGCAGTTTATGCTAACAAATGCTACCAACTTTAACTTATGCTTTCAAACTTTACAAAAATCTATCATTATAAGTAAAAGTTTGAGGAGATAAATGCATAGATAGTGCCATCATTAAAACCCAAACGTGTTGATTGAAAAACCAAGTATTTCACTGTAGGTATTGCATTACCAATGCAATATGGAATCATAATTACCATGTACTGCAAGGGTAATCTATATTCGCAGCAGAGATTATATTCTTAATGCATTAACAAAGCATCATTACCTTGTATTGAAGGCTTGTTTGCATTACTAAAATATAATTATCTTGTACCCAAAGGCTTCCGCCAACTTGGAGAAGCATAAAGAAATAAAATTATATACATCTTTGTCCACATATTTACATAGATGCTAACATCATTAGGTGAAAAATAAACATCCAATAAGAGTGGTGTAGGAACCCATGAGGAGTTAGAAGCCATTATTATTATATGCATTTAAAAATATGCTTCAAGAAGACTCTAATAAAATATCCGCACATCAATATTTGAATAACTATTTACGCATAATGGACGTAAAACCTTAAGATGTCAGCACCGATATAAATATGAGGACGAAAGATGTTACTTGCTCAAATGAACATTATTTGGAATAATCAACTTCAATTATACTTCTCAAGTTCGCTAGCTCTTGGATACAGGAATAATCATTATTGTTAGATGAATCATGAATAAAAAGAAATTCCTTTTTATCACAACCTAGATTGCCCAGATGATTTGCTAAAACATTTCCCTCTTTGTAAATATGAGAAATTTGACCTCTTCAAATTCATCTAAGATTTTCCAGACAATCTGCAAGATATATTTCAAAGCCTAATTCAAGCATGATATTTCTTTGCAAGCATTTATAATTAACAATGAGTCACCCTCTATGTGCAGTGCTTTGATTTGCAATTGTTTTGCCATGATCAACACATAAAGAAGAGATAATGATTCTACCATATTATTCATTCCAGGGGGTAAAGATAAAGCTCTAGCAGCCATGAGATGACCTTTATTATTTCTAATACAAAAACCTGCTCCCAAAACACCAGGGTTACCTCTTGAAGCTCCATCAAAATTTAATTTTGAGAAATTTTGAAATGGAAGTGACCATTTAACAGTGTTCCTGTCTATTTTTGCAATGAAGGGTTGCTTCAGACTCCCTAAAAGGAAGAACTATATATTTCCAATTTTGAAGAATGAAGTTATCCCAATTTGAAAACATTGAGCCAACATTCTTATGATTTTGGACCCAAAAATTAACTGAATCTTAAATAGATTTCTCAATGATAGCATGAATTGAACTTACTGATGAAACTGATTTTCTAAAGATTCTTTTGTTTCTTTCCTACCAAATAGCCCATATTACCATTGCTGGAATAACTTTCCATATGCAAGAAAAGAAGGATTTTTTTAATAGAATTGGCCAGGCTAAAAAAAGGTCCCAAATTGTATTAGGAAGAGGCATTGAATAATTCATTTTCCTCAAAACAAATGACCATCAGGACTGAGAAAAAGAGCAATGCAGGAACAAATGATCATGGTTTTCAAAATCTTGATCACATAACACACATTTGAAAGGATCTGCAATGCCTAGTTTTTCTAATCTATCACTTGTGAGTGCTCTCTTTCTCATAACAATCCATGCAAAGCTACCTGCCTTTGGAAGAACTAAGTTGTTCCAACAAAAGGAGAAGGATCTTTGGGGTTGAGAAGGATCTCTTCTATTTAGAATTTCTCTATACCCCTGTTTTACTGAGAAGGACCCATCCTTTGAAGGTGCCCAAATAATACGATCAAGATTACCCGTTATAAAAATTGCTTGATTTTGGAGAATGGTTGATAGTAAATCTTTTTGATCTTGAGAAATTTGTGAAGAGGAGAAATCTTTCCATTTGACTCTTCCTGATGGGGACTCAATAGAACTTACATAATCTATTAATTTTGTACCCCACTACTATGATAAAATTGGAATGGCTGAATGCAAGTCATTATTTTGGTTCAATGGAGGATGACCATTCCACGAATTAGACCAAAAATTAACTTCGTTACCTCTATTGACCTCCCAAGAAATATATACTAGTTTTCTACAAGACATCATGAAGTTCCACATAGCTGACCCTTCCAGAGGGTTTAGGACTGTGAAAACTCTCTTAGGGTCTTGGCTATCCAAATATTTAGCTCTCATCAGTGAGCACCATTTGGATTCAGATTTAGAGTACATTTTCCATATTAGTTTTCCCCCAAAAGCTTGACTATGATTAGATAAATCATGTAGACCTACCCCACCTTTATGCTTTTCTGAAGCCATATTATCCAATGAAATAAGAGGCATTTTCTTTACCTCATTGATATTCCCTTTCCATAAGAAACCTCTTATGAACTTTTGAATCTGTTCAACTATGGAACATGGGGCCCTTAGTACTGAGATGAAGTAATTAGGTATTGTTGTCAAGATAATTTTTACAAGAAGAATTCTGCCTGAAAATGATAGCCATCTAGCCTTCCAAGCACTAATTTTTTGTTTGATTCTATCAATGATTTTAGTCCAATAAGAGGGTTTATTATCCCCCATAAAAAAGGAATACCTAAGTACTTGCAAGGTAGCTCTGCTTCTTGGAATCCAAGAACTCTTATAGTTTTAATTTTGATTGTAGGTTTAACATTAAACACATATTTTTTTTCATTTTTGAGCATTTATCATTTTCCCTGACACAAGAGTATATTTGTCCAAGACTTCCTTTATTTGTTTTGCTTCTAAAACATAAGCAATCCCATAAAGAAGGGTATCGTCTACAAAAAGGTTATGAGTAGTTGAAATATCAGTTTGAGGAATGGAAACACCTTGCCATAAACCTTTAGAATGTTTATCCTTTATTAGTCTGCTCAGAGCTTATGCCATAATTATAAAAAGGAATGGAGACAATGGATCTCCTTGTCTCACCCCTTGTGTCACTTGAAAGAAACCACATGGAGAACCATTAATTATAATTGAGAAATGAGCACCTGAGAGGTAGGATAGAATCCATTTACACCATTTTTTTTGCAAAACAAAACTTTTCAAGTACTTTTATCAAAAAAGGCCAATCTACCCTGTTGTAAGCTTTCATCATATCCAATTTCACTATGAAGGAGGACATATGATTTTCCTTTATAGAGTGAAGAACCTCATGTGCCACTAGGGCCCCCTCTACTGTTTCTCTACTTAGAACAAAGCCTCCCTACTCTAAAGAAATAATTTTTGAAATAAATGGCTGCAATCTTAAATAAATTACTTTTGTGAAGATCTTATAAACTATGTTACAAAGTGAGA
The DNA here is from genome assembly GCA_007258455.2 of Sequoia sempervirens. NCBI lineage: Eukaryota > Viridiplantae > Streptophyta > Pinopsida > Cupressales > Cupressaceae > Sequoia > Sequoia sempervirens. Next base: position 251,141,691 of record VDFB02353493.1, read on the forward strand.
TAGGTCTGAAGTCAACAAAAGTTTTAGGTTCCTTAACCTTTGGAATAACTACTATATTTGTAGTATTAATTTTTTTTAGTATTTTACCAAATCTTCGAGATTCCTTAATAGCCATAAGAAGGTCAGGACTCACAAAATCCCAACATTTTTGAAAAACCAGAGCCGTGTAGCCATCTGGGCCTGGAGCCTTATCTAAAGCCATTAAAAAAACTACACTCTTCAATTATGCTAGTGTAAATGGTTTGAGCCTAACCTGATTGTTGGTTGGAGAAATGAGGTAGGGATCACAAACAATAATTTTTGCTCTTCCTGAATGGCAGTATTAGTAGTCTTAAGATGGGCAAGAAGGCTTTTGAAAAATTTAACTCCTTATTGGATTTCCTCAACATTGTTTAGTTGTTTTCCTGAAGATGTCTCCTGGATTGAGAATACGGTTTTAGCAGCTCGTTTATGTTAAGCAAATGCATGGAAATTTTTTGTGTTACGATCACCTTCTTTTAACCATAATTCTCTAGACTTTTCCTGCCAGTATAATTCCTCCCTCTTACTTAGTTCATCCCACAACTCTTGGAGTTATTTTTACTTATCATATATAATAGCATTCATACCATTTTGAATAATGAACTCATGAATTTGTGCCAATTGTTGAGCTGTCTCTTCCTTTTGTGCAAAAATGTTTTTGAAAAAATTCTTATTCCATTCTTTTATTTTCCCTTTTATATATTGTAGATTTTTAAATAATTGAAACATTTTAGTGCCTTTGTGAATTGGAGCACTTTCCCACCATTGTTGTACTAGAGGGAGAAAAGATGGATCTCTTAGCCACATTTTCTCAAATTTAAAGGAAGGCTTATGAGTTGGAACCCCTATTGGATGAGTAATAGATAACATGATAGCATAATGGTCTGATCCTACAAAATGAAGGATTTGAGAGGTTAAAATAGATGATGGAACTACCCAATCTTGAGATACTAAAAACCTATCTAAGTGAACTGCTATTTGAGAGAAATCTCTTCTTCGATTTTTCCAAGTAAATCTCCCCTTCTTCTGGTAAGATATCTCTAAGATCATTATCTGATACAAAATTTACAATTCTTTGAGGTGGGAAAATTCCTCCTTGCTTTTCATTGAGAGATAAAACTGCATTAAAATCCCCAACAATAATTAACTTTTGATCACTAAAATTTTGAATTAAAGTTGTGAGAAAATCCCATAACCTCTTTTTTTCTTGGGTTGAGGTAGGCCCATAAATGCTGATGAGCTTAAACTACAAATCATAGCTTTGAACATTTAATAGCTTCCAATTATTATCAACATTTATAGGCTCTACTAGAACTATTCTGGGATTCCATAATGACACAAGACTGCCAGAAGCCCCTTGAGTGGGTACTACTAGAGATTTCCATATTCCCCATTTAGAAACAAAAGATTCAAATATTTCCATAGAAAGTTTAGTTTCTTGAACAAGGAATATATCTGCCCCACTAGCATCAATTTGATGCTTGATATGGGATCTTTTGTCAGGGGTATTCATGCCCCTAACATTCCATGAGAATATCTTCATTGGGGTCAAGGAGAGCAACATGCCCTCCTCGATCGCTTATTGATTGAACAATCACCATCCAAGGTGGTTTGCATACCTGCTTCTATTTCTTCTTTGAGCTTATCAACCCTAGATTTTCTCCCCCTTTTAGCTAGAGTTCTTTTAGGCAATGGTTGGGAGATTGGAGTTTGAGCAATTGATAACTCCTAAGAGAAATCATAACCCATCAACAGTTGGGATATTAGAGTTTGAGCAATTGATAACTCCTGAGAGAAATCATAACCCATCTCCATCTCACTACCCTGTTCCTTGCTGACCTCCCTAAACTCCTGAGAAAGGTGGCGATCTTCAAACAATGAATTTGGATTTGTCCCCATTTCCTCATTAAAGATTTCATCAACAATCTCATCTCTAAGCTCAGAACCTATAGATTCTAATAAGTTATGTGCAATAGCATTTAGCTTATCATCTTGGCAAACTAAATTTGCAGAGTTGTTATTTTTAAAAGATGAAACCTGATTAAACCCTTGAAATAAAGACCCAGAGGAGACAATCTGAAGAGGCTGATTTTGCCCAGATGGAATTGGAAAACATAAAGTATAACTTCCTTCTAGATTGTTGAAATATAGAATAGAGCACTTAAGCTTTAGATTGTTTAATACACATAACAAATGAGACATATCACCCTTTAGCTTATACAAAATATTTTCCTTGGTTTCATGCAAAAGAGAAGATAAAAGATGCTTGGATTGAGAGTTTTTCTTGCATCCCGAAGGATATATAAATGATAGATTCTGAACCAGAGGAGTTTTCTCCATGATTTTCTCCCCCTTCATGCATGAATCAAGATTATAAACTAATTGCTCACTCTTTTTCGAGGGATAAATTATAACCTTTGATTTACTATCCATGTTTCCTTGTGGTAGGATCTTTGAGGATTTTTGAAGCCCTATTGATGACATTGATTCTTGATAAGAAGAGAAATTAATAGCCAAGTGATCCAAAGAATGACAAATGTAGCAAGCATTTTGGCTATTTTCAATTATAATTTCTTTCTCCCAAATGCCATACTTAGATTTAATATTAATTTGGTTAGGAGAGGGTTTGGCAGAATCTATAAGTAAACAAACCCTCACTGGAAGAGATGGGTTCGCAAAAAACTCCTTGTCATGCTTCAAAAATAAACCAATTTGATTTGCCATAGATTCCATGAGATTCAACTCTCTATATTCTAATGGAAAAGAATGCAATTGAACCCATATAGGTAGAAATTTAGCTTGGAAAAGGCTCGATTTAAAATTCGGTATCCATAAGTTCATGCATAAGCTAGAACCCTCGTAAATCCAAGATTTAACCCTATAAACTAAATCTCTTTTCTCTTTACTATGAAACAAGACAATGAAAATCCCTTCTTGTTTATCTAAATAAAATACTTTTAAAACCCCATTCCATTCATCAAAAATTAAATCGCGAAGCAAATTTATTTCAAGGACCCTATCCCAAAACTTACAGATTAAGGCACATTGACGTAGATCTGAAATTTGATCATGAAGAAGGTCCTCTAAGAAAGTAATATTGAGGATAGTCTTCATCTCCTACTGTTTGTTTTCTTTTTGACTCTCTTTTCCTTCGAGCAACGACTTTTGTTTTGATGCTTGAGGCGTCAGGTTTTGCTGAAGCATGTCGTGTCCTTCTGGGCTGCCCTTTCTTTGCCATTGGAGCACAATTTTATTTTTTGATTTAGCCTTTATTTTCCTAGCCTTCTTTGTATTTGACTATGCCTGAATAGGTGAACCAAAATATTTTTGATGGAGCTCAGAGACCGTATTTACAGGAGATTTTTCCTAGTGCTCCAAAGCCGAAATCTGAGGAGGGTTTTGTTTGTGCTCAGAAACCCTAGCCTCCTTCTGGGGATTAGTTTGCTCCAACTTCCTAGCTTTAGGAAGTGTTTTAGTAGCCTTATACAAAACCATAGTATTGGCTTGTCTATTGAAGTCGTTCTACCTTGGATTGAAGGGAGCCCCATGTGCATGTTCAACTTTATTTTGATATGGCGGACCTATGAGATCAAAGGGTTTTTTGTTCTTAGTTGATTTGTAATCAATCTCTGCCTTCTGAAAGGACCGTTGTAAAATTTTTGGATTTTTCTCATGAGGTTTACTCTCAAAATCTCTATTATACAAAGTATCCTTTTCACAGATATCAACAATAGGTTGGTCGTTTCTAAAGAAAACCTATGTGGTTGCACTGGTACCCAGTTTGGCTACAAAAACCTTTGTCCTCTTCTATTCGATCTATTTACAAATTGATTAGTGGGTCCTCGAGGACAACATTGTTGATTATTCTAAGGAGCTTTTCCACGAGTGACAACACGAGGATGAGGGCCCTTGGATTTCTCAGAAAAGTAGTCGTTATTCTACCATTGTTGCTTTGTGTGTGCCATTGTTTCATTTGTACAAATTGTCAAAAAATAAAAAATGCATTTCTTGAATATGATAGAAACAAATGAAAATACATATTGCTAATCTTATGTCTAATATATCTATATAAACTCATTTTTTTCTCAAAATTTAGAACTTTTTTTCAAATATATATAGTTAAGGGTGAAAAATAACCTAAGTACACATTATTATTAAAGGATTGTACATTATGGATAAGAGAAAGGAAGAGACTACATACTATATATAGCTTAATGTTGAGAATATCTATGAGATTCTTAAGAACGTGATAAATTTAGAAATAGAGAGGGATAGCTTTGACATATTGATCTCCACCTAGATGGTTAAATAAAACATAATCCAATGAGACTACTAGTAAAGAAAACATGTTGAGCACTCACTCCACATGTGTTACAAAATTACAAATAAGGGCTAATGAACTTACAAGTATAGTAGGAGAATTTGTTCTTTAGAAATATGTAACAAGATTCTAAGATAAGAGCATACATAGTGGTAGATATGTGAGGATGATGTTTGTTAAATTATATAGACTAAATGGTTTCCCATTCATATCAATCATGTAGAAGTTGAAAAAACAACTTCACGATCCCCAAGAATCACCTGCAAGCAATCACCTATCACATGCAATAGATATTTAGAACAAAACAAGAGAAGTTCTATAAACTCTCAAAGAAAATGTGTGCAAGCTAAAATCAGCATAATAGATTATTGAATGTAATTGTTTTACAAATGATACAAAAGCCTTCAAAAAGGAAATGATGCAATAAAGTAGGAAAAGACAACCCTAATCTTATCTTGAGCAAAAAGACAGCTCAATAAGATAAAGATAAGAATTAACTTAGGAAATAAAATATGCCTAAGTAAACTTATGCTAAAGTGTAATTAAATAATTAATTACACCAACACCCCCCCATAAGTGCAACTTAGGGAGAAGCAAATTATTATGCAAAGATGAGTCCCGGCAACAAGGCCTGATCAAGTACTCATTTACAAATGCAATGCAAACTAAGTCAAATGGGGTAAAGGAGAAAACCACATGGGAACAAAACTCCTTCCCAAAATAGAATGCAATAAACTAAGTGATGAAAGATGGAGGACTCCATAATACCCCCCAAGGACACCATCCATCACAAAGATACATAAATGAATCCCCCCATAAGAGAGGAAGAAAGAGACCACAGATCCCCCCCAGAATGAAGTAACTCCAAAAGAAGTGAGAGGGAAGAGGCCGAATGAAAGAAATATCTGAAGGTAGAATAGGTGTAGCCCAAGATGTCTCCACAAAAGCAGGTGTGACCTCAACAAATGAAGAAGCCAAAGCAGGTGAAGACTCAATAGAAAACTCTAGAGACGGATGATCAACAGGATCTTGCTGCATTGAAACAGAAGAAGCCACATTGGTAGCCACAACAATAGCAACATGAGGTGGAGGAGATGGAATCGAAGGCTCGAGAACAAGATCCAAAGTGAGAAAACCAATGTTCAAGAATCCAAATCTCCCCTTTGAATGATGATTCACACTTGAAGTGTGAGGAACATAAGCATCACTAGTAGCAAAATTAGTGAAAGAATACAACCAAGATGAGTGATCCACTATCCGAGTAGCAATAACTGCTCTACTCTCCAAGTCACTGATGATAACCGAATCAGGTGTGAACTCCACAGATCTCCCATTGCCTCCATGTGTTATCTGATAGATGGAAAGAAGGTTATTTTTCAAGTGAGGGACACACAAGACATCCTAAAAGGAGTGGTCCCCAAAACTAATAGACCCCTTCCCTGTAACACTCATGTAAGTGTTGTTTCCCATCAAAATGGGAGACATAGTGCAAGGCTCAAAGGAAGTGAACATAGATGGCGAAGATGCCATATGATGAGATGCTCCTAAATCTAGAAGCCATCTCCCTAATCCAATACCTGAAGAAGCACAAAGAGCATGTCCTTTCATATATGATGAAGTATGTAAACCAGCTGTGCCTGTGTTATGTTGCTCTGAAGAAGAAGAATGAGGAGAAGAAGATGATGCAGACATCCTAGAAGGCAAATCAATATGATGTTTCTGAAGAAGATGTTTTAGCTCATCAATGTCCTTCTTGTAACAATTATGTTCTGCATGTCCTTCCCTCTTGCAATATGCACATGGACCCTTCTCCTTCCTAAATGATTTCCCCTTAGAAGAGGAGGATTAATCTGAGGAATCCTTTTGCTGCTCATGAGGTTTAGAATCCTTTTGTTTCTATTTCTTTCCTTTTCCTGTAGAAGCCTTCTGATCTCTGGGCTCCTGTGATGCAATAAGTGCTTGTGAAGAGGAAGAAGGTTTCACTGTGCCCATGCTAGCTAACTTAGCTTTCTCTTGAGTGAGAGATGAATCAAAGTCATCAAGAGATGGCATAGTTAATCTTGTACCAAGTGCATCCATTGTGGCATAAAAGATAGATATAAAACTAAATAATTTGGTCCAAGCTTAGAAAGAATGGATAATATCAACTGAGAGTCTTCTTTCTAAACACCACACTGTGACAACTGTAATCTAAGAGACTTGAGTTTGGTGAAAAAATCCTGGATGCTATCAAAATCCCTAGGATTTAAGCCAATAATCTCATTCTCTAACTGAAACCCTCTCATAGTATCCTACTTCCCAAACAAAGACTCTAAAGTAATCTAGATCTCATTGGGTGTAGTGCAAGACTCAATGTGAAAAAGGTCAGATGAAAGAGACAGACATAATGTACCATAAGCTTCATCACACCTATTAAACCATTTTCTCTTTTTAGTAGCACCTGTAGGTTCAATTTCTGTACCCATGGTTACCGTATACAACCCTTTATGTTTCAAGTGAATCTCCATTTGTTTTTTCCAACCAAAATAGTTGAATGGAGTAAGGGGTGCAATGTTGTGTAAATCCATGACAGAAAACAACAATATATACTCTCAAATTAAAAATAATATTCCTCTTTGATCTAAAAAAAACTCCTAATTGCATGTTTCCCAAGAAAATAACTCACAAAACAAAGGCTGAGTTCTGACAAAAATCCAGATAATGGAGAAAATTCTACAAAAATCAAGTTTGAGATCTGAGAAGAGGATGGAACCAGCTTTCCAACGCTTATTTTTTTTTGAAAAATAGAGCCATGACGCAAAAGTTACGCCTCCCGAAATTAAAACAACAAATTTTGGCTTTAGAGGTAGAAAAAGGCATCAAAATGAAAAAATAAGGAAATCAAACCACCACCACTGGGAAGATCATCAAATTAGCTTTCTGACGATATCTCGTTTGCAAAAAAATACCTCTGTTTGACAAAGTTATGAAAAAATGAAAAAAAGGCCTGTAAAAGGACCTTTCAGCACTAAACAGGGTCAAAAAATAAGCCCTCGGGGGCCAGCCGTAGGTCACAAATATAACCGCTCGCTTACAGAAAAACTGCCGGTGGGAATGGTAAAAATCGCTAGTCGTTAGTAGTCACCTGCTCACATGCAGCGATTAGGAAACCCGCGGTTGGTGTCTAGCGGGGCTGGTCGCCCAAGAGACCGGGAGTTGGAGCGGGTGCTAAAATGGCCAGTGGCAAGCAACGGTGCTGAGCTCAGTGGTGACCGCCGGTGGTGGGCGACGCCCTGGTGGCCACTTGGCGACATTGGGGTGATGCAAATTTTTTATACTGTAAGCACTTTTTCCAAGCGCTTTTTTATATATTTTTTTCATGTTTTTCAAAAAAAATTCCTCGATCTGTGTGCCCTGGGGCCGTACAACCTTGGGGCTAAATTTTTTTTCCTTTTTTTCAACTTTCGCCTAAATCGATGAAATGAAAGGTGTTTTGGGGTTTTTGGACACTTTGATCGCGATGGCGACATCCGTTTGAGCCCAAAGTGCTCCAAAAATTTGGATACCCCCAGATCTACAAAAAATCAATCTGACTTGAAACCCTTGCACATAAAAAGACGCTGTGAGAGAATATCTTCAGATCACGAATAGGCAGCAATAGGTCTGGAGCTCTGATACCATGTAGAAGTTGAAAAAACAACTTCACAGTCCCCAAGAATCACCTACAAGCAATCACCTATCACATGCAACAAATATTCAGAACAAAACAAGAGAAGTTCTGTAAACTCTCAGAGCAAATGTGTGCAAGCTAAAATCAGCATAATAGATTATTGAATGTAATTGTTTTACAAATAATACAAAAGCCTTCAAAAAGGAAATGATGCATTAAAGCAGGAAAAGACAACCCTAATCTTATCTTGAGCAAAAAGACAGCTCAATAAGATAAAGATAAGAATTAACTTAGGAAATAAAATATGCCTAAGTAAACTTATGCTAAAGTGTAATTAAATAATTAATTACACCAACAAATCCAATTTATAAGATGTTAGAAATTTACCATAGTTATATTATGAGTATCAATCCATTTTTAAATACTATAAGTGTAAACATAGAATATAAAGATGTACATGTGATAGTCTTTACAAATGGTAACATAATTGGCTCAAAGAGGTATGCTATGATAATATGGAGAGTAGGGTGATTGAGTGTGAAAATTTTTATAGATCATAGAGGTGATATATGGAGACCTACAAGGAGAAGATCATATTCCACATTACGTAACACCTCACTATAATTATTCACTTGTTATGCATATGTCTCTTACCACACTATTCTTTCCCTCCTAACCATCATTTATTTTGGTTATAAGTAGCACATTCAATTATGTATTAGTTCTTAATTTCTAATAGTAGATGCAGTTGGTATTACAAATTAAAATTACTATAATATTTTATTTGTTCTTTATTTTATTCATTCAAGTATTTTTATGAGATGGAGAAGCATTCTCATCAAAATAAAGGGAACAAGAAATGGATAATCAAAATAAGCATGGATTTTGGGATTTCCTTGATATGCTAGCAAGAATTTTATATTCAAATGATTTTATCACAAGGACATATAAAAATTGAATTAGTAAGCTAGTAGAAGTGGATAATAAATAATTCATAGAAGAGGAGGCAAAGAAAAATAGGAGAGTGGAGAAAATTCAACATTAGTAGGAAACCAAAGGTAATGAATTTGTGTGTTAGGGGACTAAAGGTTTCTTATAATGTGGATGTTTTATCTATGATTACCCCTTCAAACTATCAAATTTATCTTTTAGTTATTCAATATCAATGAAATTCCAAAGCATAAATTCAAAAGTGTATTTCAATTAGATGAGGAAGAACAAAGCATCACCAATTAACCCCATCGGGGTAAATATTCTTGGGAATAATTTTCCTATAACATCTTCCTCTAACAAAAAAATCCCTCATTTTTCTTTAGATTGACTAAAATTTGTACATGCAATTTGGTTATTTCTATTTTTTGGACTCATGAATGTGTTTTCTTCTATGTATTATGTATGTTGGGCTTTAAGACCTTTTATTTTATTTTCTTTATCATTTATATTTTTTAAGTATCATAGTCAAATAATTTATCCCATATTTGTTTTTTTAAAGAATTTTTATCAATCCCTTATCATTAAACATTAGACCTAGTATTTATCTTTTGATCATTATGTTCATATATATAATATAGTTAATAATACAATTTTTTTGGGTAATTTAGCATTAATGGTATCTTTGATTATATCATTAGACCAACATATATAATTTGAGAGATTTTATTTATATTTTATTTCTTAACCAATTTGCATCTTTTTCCTCAGTAAGGGTCCCATCAACCATATTTCACCAATTACAAATATTTGGAGATATACCACATCTACATATTCATCACCCCATTGACATAATATCATATAATTCTAAGGTACTTCTCAAGATGGTGCTAAAACTAATACCAAAGACAAGTATAAACTCCATGAAGATGTGGATTTGAATAAGGGGAATAAAATTCCCAAGGTTTAGGGGTTATGTCCTAGCTCCTCTATGTAGCTAGATGATAGAACTTGACCCTCCTCCTCACTTGAGGATATTTCTTTTATATTAGATGTTTTGGTTGATAAAATAATTGAAATTCAAAAGAAAGTTGACACCCACCATAATATTTTGAAACATTTTTAAATCAAAATCAACAAAAACAAGTTGAAGAATTACCTTATGGAGTAATATAACGTGAAGGATGAAATTACCAATTTGAAGCTATAAGTGGCTAAAAAAGAATAAATTTATTAAATTAGAGGAAAAGTTAATGGATATTAAATTCAACATTAATAAGGTGGATGTAGACACCTAAAAATGGCTAACATATTTTGTCATCATTTCTCACAAATTCTTCTTCTCATTTTAATTAAATAATGATATTATTTAATTTAATAACATTTCCCCTTTCATCATGGATAATTAAATAATTATTTAATTATTGAAAATTTGAAATTTCCCTCCATTTCTACCTTAATTAAATAATTCCTAATTATTTAATTAGTTTATTAATTATTCCTCTCTAGCACATTAATTAAATAATTTCTAATTACTTGATTAATTAATTTTCAATTAACCTCTTCTAATTCTCAATAATTAAATTAAATTAAACTAATTATTCTTCCATCAATTATCTTCTTCTAAAAATAAATAAAATTATTATTTTATTTACTTTTCCCATGTGCACATGAATTAAATAATTTATTTATTTAATTCTTTTATTAATTATTCATGCATTCTCTACCTCACTAGTTAACTCACACTCACTTATAGTACACTCTTCAATCAAGTTAGTCTTCTATCCAATATATTTAGTTTGACTTACAGTCACTCTCACTTCTCTAATCAATCAATTTCACTTCACTACCTCATACACTTAGTTCAATCAAATCATGGAACTAATTGACTCCTCATATTTCTCAACCAATTCCCTTCAATAATTCTCATCCATTGATCTATCTATCCAATCTCAACCATTGATTGATATAAAACACAATCTATAAATACAACCTTCATTCATCTCATTTGGATCCTCCAAAAATCTACATACTTTTTGCTATCATTATCTTCTCTAAATGCTTTGTGTTAAATTTTGAGAGCAACTACAACACCATTCTTCAAGGTGCAATTGAAGAAAAATGGAGCTAAGCAAGGTTATTGTATGAGGCTATTATTTCATGTTTTCTTCATTTGGTTATGTAATTCCCTTATGTTTCATTGAGTGATTTGATTTAATTGTGAATTGTTTCTTGTTGTTGTTTATTTTCACAATTCATTTCTAGGTCATATAGTGGAAAATTTCAGCAAGGCTACCATTAACAACTCTACCAAGAACATTAAGGCATTACAAGAAAGGATATATTCTCACTATTTGTTAGAGTAGGTTGGTCCTAATATGTAAATAAGAGGTAGAAAAGCCAAATTTGGAATGAGTTAGAAAACACTATCTCATTGGATAAAAATATAAAGTCCTTAAAGGATGAAGGGAGATAACTCGTTCTCTTAATGCGATTTGACTCTCTTGGGTCCTTTTAATTTTTAATCTTGTGTTCCTTTCTTGATTCCATTGCTATCTCAATGACATTTGACTCTATTGGGTCCTTGTATTTCTTATATTGCATTCCTTTCCTAGGTCCATTTCTATCTCAATGAGATTTGACTCTCTTAGGTCATTTTATTTTATATCTTGGTTTCTTTTCTATCTCAGTTTCTCTCTAATTTTGAGTTGTAGTTGTGTTATTTTTTTGTTTTAGTGTTGTTTGTTTTATATAGAAAATCCATTTTTTGTTTCTCTTCAATTCTCTCTTGTAGAATATTTGAAACCCTTTTAAAAATCTATTTTCTACCCTATATCAAAAATTCATCCACTTTACACTTTTCATGTTATGTTTCTACACTCATTGTTGTGTCCACTCCTCTAGTCATTCTTTAATTGTCACTTAGCATATTTACTATCTTAGAATAATAAATCATATGAAATACACATGATTTGACCCAAAATTTTATTTGCTTCCCTCCCTTGATGTTTGGTGGTCTAGTGTCTAAAAGACACTAGCCTTTCCAAGTACTAGTTTTCAAGTTTAATTTTGATCTTTTATGATGTAGGGGCATCATTTCATTCTTCAAGTTTTGGTTTTTATTTTCAATTGTGTTTGATTATTTCTTGTGACATGTGGTACTTCATATATGGCAACAAACTACTTTCTTTTTTTACATTGATATTTCTTGGTTTTTGTTTTGAATGGAAAAGTTTGTTAGAAGGATCACCCCATTTTTGGTAGAGTGCTTCTGCCAATGAAAGTAGGATAGTTATTGAAAAATAGAAAGAGGCCGAGCCAAGTGTGGTTGTTGATGAACAATTTTTGAAGGGTTATGCCTAGGAAAGGAGGTGATGAGTTTTGTTTGATTGCTAAAGAGGGATTGATTGTTTTGTGGAAGGAAGAATTTGATTTAGCTTTGGAGATTGATACTACTTGTTCAAAGGGGGATCAACTATTTGAGAAAAACCCATTGAGTATGGGTGGAAGAAAAGGGGTGGTGGTTTATCGTTGGTGAGAAAACTATTTTGCAATGCATGGAGTTGAATCTAAAGTTTGGGAGAGGAGTTGTTTGATCAGAGAAACACTTGCAATCTATGGTTTTTGCAGAGGCATGATGGGATAGGTGATCAATATGGAAGCCTGTTCATTGAGATTCTATCTAACCAAATTCTTGGCTTATGAATAAACCATAGATAAGCTATATTTTCTTTATGGATTATGACCTCGGTTTTCTGTTGCATTGAAGGTGCAATCAAATGTGTAAAATTTTATTCATCTTCTTGTCACCTTATATTGGAAGTCTGTATTTTTGAATAACGAATGAATTGTTTATAGCTTAAAGGTTGATCATTGAATTCTTAAATAAGTAATGTTTTTGCTAGTTTCTTTTCACCTTCATATTGTTTGGTTAGTTAGTTTTCCCTGTCGGATAGAGGGAAGATTTGTTGGAACTGAATTATCATTGCTAATTTAATCTCTAAGAATTGTTGTTTGGTTGAATTTAAATGAGGTTGCCATCATTTAGTAGGAAAACAAAGGATATATAAAGGAAGGTTGTAGTTGTTAACAAAAAAGTTGGTACAATGATTAGAATAGGGTAAATATGAGTGTCTTCCATAAGAATGTTGTTATGTATTCTTTTGCAATGTTGAATGATAAGGAGTTTGGGCAAGAGTTTGGAATAGTGTATGCAAGTTTTAGTGGAGACATTGGGGGTTATGTTGAGAATGGAGGAGTCATAAATGATTATTTGTCATGTAGTTTGGTTATCGCAAAAGAAGAATATGAAATGGTGAATGCAAATTTACATAAGGTTGTGAATGGATTTTATGAAGTTGACAAACATATGGGAAAGGTAGAAATGTTTGAAGAATTAAATGTGAAGGTCTTTAATTTTAATGCATTTGAATAGCTTGATTTGTGTGTGATTGTGTGGTCAAGAGAAATTTGGTGAAGAAAGTTGAGAAGTATAGAGCAGAGGAAAGATCTACAATGTTGGATAAATGTGATAATTGATCCAACACGATTGTGGAAAAGGTGGAAGAAAAGAACAGAGGTAGATAACTTATGATTAATGGCCTCATGTGCAGAAGCACATATATTATTTTTTTCCCTTGGGGAGCCTAATGTAGGGGCATTGTTTCATTGTTCAAGTTTTGGTTTTTATTTTTAATTTTGTTTGCTTATTTCTTGTGACATGTTGCACTTCATATATGACAACGAACTAATTTCTTGTTTTACATCGAGCTTTCTTGGCTTTTGTTTGAATGGAGAAGTTTGTTAGAAGGATCGCCCCATTTTTGGTAGAGTGATGCTGCCAGTGAAAGGAAGATGGTTATTGAAAAATAAAAAGAGGCTGAGCTAAGTGTGGTTGCCGGTGAATGGTTTTTGCAGGGTTCTACCAAGGAAGGAGGGTGATGGGTTTTGTTTGATTGATAAAGATGGATTGATTATTTTTTGGAAGGAAGAATTTGATTAATCTTTGGAGATCGATGACTCTACTTGTGCAAAGGGGGATTGGCTGCCTGAGAAAGGTCCACTGAGTATGGGTGGAAGAAAAGGGGTGACGTTTTACCATTGGTGATAAAACTATTCTACAATGCATGAAGTCGAATCCGAAGTTTGGGAGATCAGTTATTTGATCAAAGAAACACTTGCAATCTATGGTGTTTGCAGAGGCATGATGGGATAGGCGATCAACATGGAAGCATGTTCTTTGATAGTTTATGTAACCAAATTCTTGGCTTATGAATACATCACAAATAAACTATATTTTCTTAATGGATTATGACCTGGGTTTTCTATTGCATTGAAGGTGTAATCAAATGTGTAACATTCTATTCATCTTCCTATTGCCTTATACTAGAAGTCTATCTTTTTGAATAATGAATGAATTGTTTGTAGCTTAAAGGTTGATAATTAAATTCTTAAATAAGTAATGTTTTTTCCAGTTTCTTGTCACCTCCATATTATTTGGTCAGTTAGTTTTCCCTGTCAGCTTGAGGGAAGATTTTTTGGAATTGAATTATCATTGCTAATTTGATCTCTGAGAATCGCTAACTGGCTGAGTTTAAATGAGGTTGCCATCATTTTAGCCCAACCAATCATCAAAAAGCTATCCCTAATTATTTCTTAGTATATTTTATAAAAGGTATCTAGCCATTATCTTCATGTAAACTCATTATTACTCTAATTTTTTCATGTTCTACACTATAATCTTCCATATTCTTCATACATTTGATTCTTTTACTAATTATAAAGAATCCTTTTACAAATATGTTCTAGAGTTTTGATGTAGGAGCATCCAGGGTGTAAGAGTAATCTTGCATTACCCAAAAAAATGTTGTTTCTTTTGAATAAGGGATAAATTTGGTAGGGTTACTATTTTTGTAAGTTTTCATTTATGCAGAGTTGGACACAAAATCTTACACATACCTCTAGAATGGTAAATTGAAGCCAATGTCGAAGAAATCACTTCAGTACCATTTGTCATTTGAGAGATTAAAATTTTAATTTTTGAAAATCCTAGTAAAATATTCAAGGTCAATTTTGAGGCACTTAGAGGCTTTGGATGGGCCTAAAAATTGGTGGATAACTACATTTTGGCACAATATTTCTTGAGACGTTTCCAAAAAGGTATTATAATAGAAAATATGACAATCAGATCAAAAGTTATGACCCTGCAAAGTTGTAATACCAAAATTAATAAAGTTTAAAAATATCTTCCCAAGGAAGTTACACTTTCCAGAAGATTCTAGGGTGGTTACACCTTCCAAATAAAGGATGTAAGGAGAGGCTACAGAGAGGAGGAGAGAGCAGAGTAGATGGTGGCTCCGATTTGTAGACTTGCAGATTTATGTAATTAGAAAACCCATGATGTGATGGAAAATATAATGTTGTAATTTCATTTTCATTTTAGTGATAATAAAAAATATTTTCTTTCCTTCTTGCATTTTGTTTGTGCCATTATCTGTTGTTTTTGTGAGTTTTAGATTGTAAGGGGAGTACCCTTCATCAATTTTGGTTAAAGAATTGATTTCTAACCATGGTGACGCAAGAGGAAACTCCCCCCTTTGAATCAATTTTCCTCAAACACAAAATAACAGGCAAAAATTTTCCTACTTCTATAAATCAAAAAAATTAATTGCAAGCAAAACTTCATTTTTATTTATTTAATTGCAAAATTACAATCTCTTGGCCTTTCATGTCCTTACTCTTCTCAGATAGCCAATCTACCTCTTCCTTTGTTCTGAAACAACTTTCCACTAACTTTCCCTTCACACAGGCACTCTCCAATTCATGCCTCTAGTAATTATTTTCTCTTTGGTCAAACTAAGAACATCAATTCACACACCTTTAATGGTCTATTTCTCCAATTTAAAACTTATCTATTCTTTACTAGACACCTTTTTTCTCTTTGTGCAATTATTTAATTCATACTTTGCACCTCCTATGCAACCCCTATTCTTCCTTGCTTGATGCATTCCTAGTTTTCTTTTTATTTTTTATTCATGGCATTCTTCCTCATGATGGCTACTAACTCCCCTATTCTCTACACAATTTTTTTAAAAAAAAATTCTTCATCTACCAAGGCTATGACCTCTTGTATTCTTCTTGATTTTTTTTTCTTTGGCTGCATAATTTCTAGCTCTTCTCCATTGGTTGAATCATCTCCACTACATTCTTTTGGTTTCATATTTTTTAATTGTTTAAATTTGGTTTTTACTATCATATTTTAATTGTGATCATGTCTTTTCAAATTTTCTTAGCATGTAACTTGATTTCACTAAACAAAGTCTTCATGTTGGTAATTTGAAACCAATAAAAGAATATTTGATAAATATTTCCTCAATAATCATGCTCGTAAAATTTAAAGATGATTGATTTTGCAAATTGATAGAATCGGGTGTCCATAGGCGAAAAAACTCAAAGTTCCCCAATTTGCATGAAAATCAGTGAGTAGGCTTCAGATGATGTCCCCAGATCCTCTACAAAACGATTTCACTCCAGACCTCATAAACTTTTTGTAAACTAACAACACACTTTCAACATTAAAACACAAATTTCTAGCAATAATTTCTCCCAAATGATGAAGGATATAACTTTGATTATTTTTTCACATTTGACATGGTTCCTCCGAGAATGTCCCTACAAAAATATTTTATTTGATTCCTTATGGATTTTTTAGAAATAATTTTCAAAATTGCCCATGGAGCCTTAAAACAATGATTTGGAAAAAAAGTTGGATTTTTGCAATTTCAATCAAATTTTTGGATTCCAACTATAGAAAGATGTCGAAGACTACCAAACCAAAAAAAAACTGAAGAAAAAAATTAAATTGGTTGATGCAGATCACAAATGTGCTCAGGTGCTCTTGCATCAGACAAGTTGGGTAGAAAGATTATGAGCATAGGTTCACAATGGTGGAGTTGAGTATTTTCACTACTCTTCCAGGTTGTCATTAACCTGCAATGAACTCCTTCAATGTCCAAGTGCTCAAGATCCATCTTTCTTTCACTTTTTTCCAGCATCATGTTAAAACACGCACCACCTCCCTCCAACAACACTACATCTTCCTCCTTTTTCCCATCGTGGACTCATGTCCACCACAACTCGACCTCCTTTTCCAAATACTTTTCGCACTCCTCTCCTCCTCCATGGGTTAAAACCCACCTCTAACCACCCACCTCCACCAAAAATACCCTGCAACATCTTCTACCATTTCTACACACAACCATGTAACATCCACAATATGCTCTTGCTCTCTATCCATCCCTCCTTTTACTACTACATCCGAAAACAAAATAACATCACAAACCTTATCTTCATTCATAGTTGTAACATCAAATTTCACTGCAACATCTTCCACATCCTCGTTACTTGCAACATTTTTCTCTTCTCTCTTCACTACACCAACGAGCTTCAACATCCATTCTTCCTCAATCACCAACTATTGTGTAAACAAATCTGATTTTACTTCACCATCCATTGCGACCTCTTTGTTGCTCACCTCAATCCTTTCTTCTTCTCTCTTCATGCCTTCCTCATGCCATGTCTCTACTGCAACTTCTTCATTTGCATTGGTAGAGGCTGCTCACACTTCTTCCTCTTTCCATCTTAGGTTGTTGTCCTCACTCTTCTTTACCACTTTCTTCTCACTTTTCTCCAATTTCTCAATCCTTGCCTCAATCTTTCCTACTTCTTCATAAACTATCTATCACATCTTTTCAAAGTCTCATCCTCCACTTTATCCCAATACTACTCCCAAAATAGTATTCTCATGAGCCTCCTCACAACCCAACCCATCTTTGTCTATTACAATTTTACCTCATGCAATCTGTCATCACACTTAATCTACAAAAAAAAATTCTTTGTGGATTCAAGCTCCTTGTTGCTCAAGACTCCTCTACCTACAACAACCCTCTTGAGATCTCCACAATCACTTCTCACACTTTCCTCTAGGTGTGAACTACCTCATGGTAAACAATTTGTTCACACTTCCACTTGTAGGTCCTAGTGGATCCTCTCCACACTTAGGATTACCCGCTTTGATACCAATTGATGCAAGAGGCAACTCCCCTCTTCTAATCAATTTTCCTCAAACACAAAATTACAAGCAAAACTCTACCTACTTCTACAAATCAAAAAAATTAATTGCAAGCAAAGCTTCATTTTTATTTATTTAATTACAAAATTAAAATCTCTTGGCCTTTCATGGCCTCACTCTTCTTAGATAGCTAATCTACCTCTTCCTCTATTTTGGAACAACAACTTCCCACTAACTTCCCCTCCACACAGACACTCTCCAATTCATGCTTCTTTTCCATTATTTTCTCTTTGGTCAAACTATGAACATCAATTCACACAACTTTCATGGTTTATTTAAAACTTATCTATTCTTTACTATGCTCTTTTTTTTTCTCTTTGTGCAATTATTTAATTCATACTATTCACCTCCTATACATAGCCCCTATACATAGCCCCTGTTCTTCCTTGCTCAATGGATTCTTGGTTTCCTTTTTGGTTTTTATTCATGTCATTCTTCCTCATGATGGCTACCAACTCCCTTATTCTCTACACAATTTTTTATTTTTTAAATTCTCTTCATCTACCAAGGTTGTGACCTCTTTTATTCTTCTTGATTTTTTTTTTTTTGGCTGCATAATTTCCAGCTCTTCTACTTTGGTCGAATCATCTCCCCTACATTCTTTTGGTTTCATATTTTTTAATTGTTAAAATTTGGTTTTTGCTATCATATTTTAATTGTGATCATGTCTTTTCAAATTCACTCAACATGTAACTTGAATTCACTGAACAAAGTCTGTATGTTGGCTATTTGAAACCAATAAAATAATATTTGATTTATTACCTCAATAATCATGCTTGTAAAGTTTGGGGATGATTGATTTTGCGAATTGATAGAATTGGGTGTCTGCACGCGAAAAAACTGAAAGTTCTCCAATTCACACAAAAATCCTTGAGTAGGTTTAGGATGATGTCCCCAAGTCCTTTGCAAAATTATTTTTCTCCATCCCTCACAAATTTTGAAAATTTAAACTTTTTGTAAACTAGCAACACACTTTCGACATTAAAACACAAATTTCTAGCAATAGTTTCTCCCAAATGGTGAAATATATAACTTTGATTATTTTTTCATATTTGACATGGTACCTCCAAGAGTGTCCCTACAAAAGGATTTTATTTGATTCCTTATGAATTTTCTAGAAATAATTGTCAAAACTACCCATGGAGCCCTAAAATAGCGATTTGGCAAAAACTTGGATTTTTGCAATTTTGATCAAATTTTTGGATTCTAGCTACATAAAGATGCCGAAGACCACCAAAATAAAATAAAATTGAAGAAAACAAATTAGATTGGTCAATGTGGATTGCACGTGTGCCCAGGTGCTCCTGCATCACATGGAGACCTAAGTTCAAATCCTAAAGGGACATCTACTATGGAATTCTAAGTTGTGACTCTTGGTCTTCCATAGTTGGCTTCTAATGTGAAAGTGGTTTCTAATAAGTGGATTTTTAAGTTGTGATTCTTGATATTCTATAGGTGGTTTCTACTATGGTTTATCGAAAGGAGATGAGATTAGTCTCATGGTTGTTCTCTCAAGAGCTTGTATTGGTCTCATGTTGATGCTTGTATGAGAAAAATATTTGTAAATAATTAACAATATAAAAAGTGTATTTTAGATATTTTCCTTGGCCTCTCACACACTATACAAAGATAAATTCTTCTATCTATCCCTCCATTTTGATTTTTTACATTACTTCATCACTTTTCTCATCCTTTTTGTTGGATCTTCCTAGGGTGCTACCACAATAGTGTCTCACTTTTGAGACATGTTGATTTTTTCCTAAAATCACTTTTTTTAGAAGAACTAATGATTTAATAATTGAGAGGTTCGATCTAAAGGGTAGATAAGAACCCCTTAGATTAAACTCCCTTGGATAGAACCCCTCTAGTATTAAATCATACCCACAATAGAGTCTTCTTTGCACCTATCAAAATGTTGGTAAAAGAACACTTTTTTATTTACCTTTTGAGGGATTAAATAATGTAAGTTAGAAATTATATTTTTCAAGATTTTAGTCCACAAAATGAGCTTTCCAACAAGTATAGTTTTGATATGTTTTAATTTTATCATGTATTTAATTTTTGATTTTTACTGAACATAGGTTTTTCTTCGAACATTAAGCTCTCCATTTTGCAGAGGTGGAAAAATAGTGAAACATTGTAGAAAAAATTCAAAAAATACCCTTTCCCTAGTTTTTGATGTCCTTGTTTTACCAAAAAAATAAAAATTGGATTTCAATATATACACAAGTTAGGTTACATACGACACACACATATGCCCAAATTATAGTTACAATGACTTAAAAAATTAATTAAAAACTATATATATATAACAAAAAATTATGAAAAAATATCATTTCTCTAGATATTGATATTGAGAACCTATATTTTAAAAATTATAATTTTATCCTTTATAGAAAAAATGTTATTTGGACGACACAAACATTACTTTTTAAAAATGTTGTTTTCTATTTAAGACTAGTTATTAAAGGAGATGTGGAAAGATTCATGATTTATTTCATATTTTTTAAGAATACATATTTAGAATCTAAACACAAATTTCCACAAATCACTAGTTTGCATCATCTTCAAATTCTTAACGGTTTAGCTGCTATAGGTCTTAGAAGATGAAGGTTCAGTTAAAAATATTGATGTAAATGTCCATCTTGGGCAAAAAGTGAGACACAATATTATGATTTCACCCCATATCCCCATTACCTAGGTCAAACTACCTTAGAAAAACAAAGATATAGCTCTATTCCTTCACTCTATTAGTTGTATATATATTTAATACAATCCCTTAGTATCACCTTTTTCATATAAAGTGACTATCCCTTAGTATCACCATTTTAATACAATCCCTTAGTATCACCTTTGATGTACTTTGTTTTCATGTTGAAAAACTTTGTATTTTGGTTTGTTTTGGGTCAATAAGGTCAATTTGGACCAATCTAGGCCATTTGGGATCATTTTGAGTCATTTTGGTGAATAGGAGCAAAAAGTTGCAAAAGTTGTCATGACAAAGTTGTCAAAAAAGTTGCATTTTTGATTTGGGAATTTAGGAATCAGTTTTGAATGAAAGGAATGAATCTAATGGAATAAATATGACATTTACACATGAGCACCAAGGTTGGAGAATGTTTTAGAATGAAAATACTTCAATTTTGCATGTTTTCCTTTGCATTTTCTATGTGTAACAAACTATGAATTGGATTGTACGGAATTGTAATATATAGTACATCCCTACAAGTTATTGGAAAACTTGGAGAATTTTGTTATCTTTCTAATTATTTTGGTTTGACTGATTTTCATTATGTTTTGTGAAAGTTATGATAAAATTAGTGATTGTCCTGTAGAAATTTTTACTAAGAAATAGCAAGAAACTTGCTTGGTACGGTTTTGTACGACCTGGTATAGTCAAGGGAAGGAATGTGTATGATAAAAATATGAAATAAAAAACTTTTTGTTTTTTTTTGGAGTCATTTCATTAAGTTTTGCAAAATTTATAGCCATTTGTGTATTGACAGGTCCAAACCCTGCCTAGGGTTTCCAAAAACACTAAAAAAATCATATCTTTATTTTCCACTTTCAAAAAATCATGAAAATTGGTAGAAAGTTCTGTTTTGAGGATATCTAGAAACCCTTTTGGGCTCAAGCCTTTAAAATTTTTCATGTGTGAGGAATCAATGACAATGTTCTCTCATTTGCTTGAAAATGGTCAAGAAACCCTATGTTGCTTGGTGGCTAAACAAATCTTTGCATAGTTTGATCATGGTTGAGTGTAGAATCAAGGAGACATGTTATGAAAGGGATGAGGTGTCCAATAATTCTTACATGATTCTATTCTCCTTGTTGAATGCCTATTAGGCCATGTTGGCATGTTCCAAAGATGAACTAGGATGCATCAAAGTCAGTTTCTAATGAATCATTGTTTCAGTTGTGCCAAGTTGGTTTAGTTGAGTCTTTCTCTACATCAACTAAGCTCCTCAATGTATCCCTCCATGGCTTCAAAGTATGGGGTGAATCCAACATGTTCAAAGAGGCTCCATAGCTCCAAATGTTGCCTCAGGGAGTCATGTTTGCTTGGCTCAGTTCTCTTTCTAGGACCGCCCATTGTTTCTTCCCTAGTAAGACAGTCCTTACGTAGAAGAAAATAATCCATACTTAGATCCTTCTTGTCCTCAATAGAAACCACCAGGATTTCAAAAAATTTAACTTTGATAGTAACTTGGGAGTTTTTCATTTGGAGCAGTGGCGACTCAAATCTTCCAGTGATAATTTTAAAAAGATCATGTTGTTTACACAGAAATAATTCACATCTTCCAAACCAACCTTTATTGTAAAGGACATCACCCCGACCATTAATACATAATTAATCTTTCTTGATTATCCTCCATTATGTCATCACTAACACATGCGAAAATGTCCTATCGATATTCCTTTGCTATATTTTTAGGGGTTTGGGAAATTAACATCATTACATGACATATAACAAACTCCTTTCCTTTTTTAATATTATACGGGCCTTCTAAAAAATCATTTATTTTTGTCTTATTTGTTTTATATTGCTGAATAATCGTACTCCTGTCAATATTAGAGTACCTTGAATCTCTATTCACCAAATTTCCCATCTCCATTATGAAAAGAGTAATGTTATCATGACAACTTGGTAAATATCCGAGTACTCCATCTTCACTAAATTCTTTCTATCCACATAGGATTACTTAAAATCCCAGATTTATCTTTGGATATAATCTCCTCGATTTGACTTGGCAATTGGGAGAAATTCTAGAATTACCACTCTGATTGTCTAAGGAAACTATTTTCCATTGCATCAACGACCATATTACCCTCCCTAAAAACATGGAAAATCTTATACTTTTGAAATGTTTTAATCATATTTTTACAATAATCTAGGATGTCTTTTAATTCCCACAGTGCATTAGCCAAACTATTTAAATAGTCAATTATTAGCTTGGAGTTGCCTTCTACCTAGACTTGAGTATAACCTTTTTATTTCAAATAATTTATTCTCTCCTACACTACTTTAGCCTCTGCCATGTTAAATAGATTTATTTTGGTTGACCTATGGTTCTAAGTTTGGCATCCATCTTATGAAGACAAAAATTAAAATTATTTTTATTTTGGGCCGACATCTCCTATTATGGTCCCCACTTTTGAGGAATTTAAAATTATAAATAAATTATTTTTCAAAGGGACTAACCCCTCTTGATATTGGCACCCTATTTCTTAAATAAAATAAAATTTATTTTATGCATGTGTGGTCCACCCCCTTGAAGATTCACCCCTCTTGGGTGAAAAGACACTTTGGAAAGGTATTAATAGAGGTTTTTTTTAGAGTTAGAAAGAAATAAATTTTTGAATATCATTCATACAGAGAGTAGAAATAATAAGATATTTGACCAGATTTACAAAAGATATGTGAGAAGATTTATAAGAAATTTTAAGTATCAATTTTGTGGAAAGAGAAGAGAAATAAAAGGAAGACACATGATAGATTTATGAGTAAATTGTTGAAGAATTTATGATAGATTCATGAGAAAATATATTACAGATTTATGAGCAAACATTGAGGCAGAAATATTTGTGGAAGTAGTGCATTTTTGTAATCAAATTTGTGAGTGAATTCATTGCAATATTTAAATCATATTTGTGATTATATTTTGAGGAATGATAGTGCCATATTTATGATCAATTTTGTTAAACGAAGATGTGCATGATAATGATCAAATTTTTCAAAATAAAGAGTGCATGATAGTGATCAGATTTGTAATTAGATTGGACCTATAATTTGTGATCAGATTTATGAAAATAAGAAGTGCATGATAGTGATTAGACTTGGAAGGAAGATTGTGATTTGAGTTTGGATCAAATTTTTATTTGAATCATATTTGTGTTTGAATCAATTTGAGATTGAATAATATTTGGATGAAGGAGTTATTCATATCAACCACAAAAGAATTAGTAGAGGTCGGGGCCTCTTGCTAGGTTGGAGCTTAGTTTTTTTAGAGATTGGAGTCCCTAATAGGTTGAAGCCTATCAAGTAGAGGTTGGAGTCTTGTTGGTTTGGAGCTCAATTTGTATGGGGGTCGAGCCCTCCAATAGGTTGGAGCTTGCATTTTTGTTAAGTGGAGATTGGAGTTTCTAGTAGGTTGGAGCCTACAAGAAGAAGAAGAAGATTAATCTATAATATATAAGAAATACTTTTTTATGGTTTTCCCAAAAGGGTTTCTATATAAATCGTGTGTTCTCAATTGCTAGATATTGCATGTGTGGTTGATGTGATTGATTGAATTTGGAAAAAGTAAAATTTTGTATTATACTGATTCACCCCCTCCTCTCAATATAATCATGTTCTCATCAATTAGTATCAGAGTGGGTTCCTTCGAATATGTCCTAACTGCTAGAAGGTGGATCTTAAGAGCACATATGGGAAAAATAAAAAGGAAATACTAAGCAAAATGTTAATCAACTAGCACCAACAAAACTAAATGAAAATGATGACGTAGCACTTGGAATACACATGGTAATAGAAAAGAAAGATGATATATTTGAAAAATGAGACAACCTTGTGAGTGAAGGAAAATAAAAGTTAGAAAGGGGAGAAAATATTGAAGTGGATTTAGAAGAAGAAAAATATGATGAAAAAGTAGATATGGAGTTAGAAGAAGAGAATTATTTTAAAGAAGTAAATTTTAAGGCACTAAAAGAGATGAAGAATTCAAAGCTTGAATCAAGTGATGGCTCAAGAAATCAGTCAGATGCAAATGAAGCCCATGTTGATAAAAATACCAAAGAAGAATCTGACATACACAAGGGTAAGTATAAAAGTTTTAGTTGTGATAAAATTGATTATTGTGTTTTTGAATGTGTGCAGGTCAAAAATAAAGACAAAAGAAAAGAAGAGAAAGATTGAAGAGAAGAAATAATTTTCATGATGATGGAAGCAAAAAGTGAAACAAATGAAGAACATGTCGAAGATAAGAAGAATGATGTTGTGATAGGTCGAATATATGATTTAGAAAATGAGTAGAAAACTAAAGAGTGCAAATAGACACCAAAACAACCTACACCTCAAGATTAGCCTAAGTTGGAATCAATACAAGATAAAACAACAAATGGAACTTTATACCTTGTCTCAAATCGATCCTTTGGTTGGCCCTTCGATCTTTGATATGTATGCTCCTTGGATGGCACAAGATATGCAAACTATATTATGATGTGAGGATGGATGGAAATTGATGAAAGCATGAAAATGGCTAAGTGTAGATTGAGAAATAAAATTGCAAGAGTTTGGCTAGCAAAATGATCTCCCCCCAAAATGAGAGAAAAGAGGGGGTATTTATAGGAATTTTGAGAATTCCTAGAAGAAATGGATGGCCAAGATTGAGCCACCAATGATCAAGATGTAGGGCCAAGGTGAGTTGAGAACTCACAAGCCCTCACATCTTGACATGTGGCATGTGATATAGCCCTAAAAGGTGAAGTGGACATGAGGTGGAAGGATAGTACATGACATGGAGGGGGGTACAAAGTACCTTGGGATTGGACAAGATCTCCTCATAAAGGAGTTCCTTGTCCCTATGTGGGTGAGAGGACATGTGAGGAATTAAAAATTCCTCAAATATCCTCATGGGGAGATGGGAAAGAATAAAGAATAAAGAGAGGACATGTGGGAAGAAGTGAAGGAATTAACAATTCCTTTTGAGTGCATTGGGGGATTAAAAAGTGAATTAAAAATTCACATGGGGAAGTAGAGTGCCTTGCCCAAAAGGAGAAATCCTTTAATAAGGTTGACTAAGGACACATGTCATAAAGGACATGGGGAAGAGAAAAGGAATTTAATATTCCTTGAAAAATGAGAGTGGAATAAAAAATTCCTCAAAGGACTTTGGGAAGACAAAAGGAATTAAAAATTCTTTGGGGGATGGGAAGAGTTGACTAAAGGGGGTGAGTAGACAAGTTGATGAAGGATTAGAGGGTTAAGTGGCTAAGAAAGATTAGAGGCCAACTTGCAAAAGTTGGAGGATATGACACATCCTAATCAAGGATTAGGCATGTGCACATTCCTAATGATGGGATTAGAAGATGGATTAGGATAAGATAATAAAAGATGGGGGGATGTGACATGTGAGGAATTAAATAAATGACATATTTATTTAATTCATTTGATGAAAGAGGAAGGTATTTAATTATTTAACTAGATACTTTAGGGATTAGAAGAACTTTATAGGGATTAATTAAATAATAGTGATATTACTTAATTAATGTGGATAAGGAGATGTTTAGACGAAAGGGGATAAATTTGGATAAATTAAGTGTCCAAATTTAGGTGTCTACAGATGTTGATGAAGAAGTGGATCTTGAGGAAGAAATTTATCTTGCGTATGATGAGATTCATTCACTTAAAAGAAGAAATGCATGTCTAAAGTCAAAAGTTCAAGAAAGTGAATCCAAGGTGAAAGTGTCACAAGCCCTTGGAGAAACAGAAAGGATGATCGAATATCTAAAAGTCAAAATGAAGAAGAGAAGAGGATCAAGCAAGAAGTAAGAATTCAATTGAAGATAAAAGAAGAATAGTGTGAGAAGTATGAGTCTATAATTAGTTATTTGAGGATAGAAATAGAGAAAATAGCTACCAAGCTAGACAGGAGCCTCAAGGTTGCTAAAATTATCAAAATCATGGATGCTATTATAGATGGGAAAAATTCATCATGCATAAATACTTGAGTCTTGATCATGATGCAAAGGAAGATAAATCTTCAAATGAATGAGGAAAAACCAAAAGGCTACATGCATATGTTCTAAAAGGATCAATCAATAATGATAATAATAAGAGGAAGGAAAAAAATGTCATGTAAAAACCTAATTTTCCTCATAAAGACAAGGAGAAATTCACAAGATCATTTCCTCCAAGGAAAGCACAAATAAGCAAGTCTCAACATTCATTTTATGGTTATTGTTACTCATGTAATAAATTTGGTCATAAAGAAAAATATTGTTGGACACATGCAAGAAATAATAGTTGGATCAAGAATAGAAGTTCTTATGGGTTGCCAAAGAGGAAGGATGACATCATATGTTATAAATGCAATCATATTGGTCATAATGCAAGAAGTTGTAAAAACAAGGAAGAAATGATGGATGGAGAAAAGATTCTTATGAGTTTTGAAGAAGAAGCTATAATTATTTTGATCATTTGGCGAATTACAATGTTATATACTACAAATGCAACAATTAAGGGCATATGGAATGATTGTAGATAAGTTATTTTATGGGATACCCTAAATAGAACAAGAAATTGGAAGCTATGAATAAATTATTAGAAATATGGGCAGAGATTTGAGGAGAGTTTATAGAATATTTACATAAAATTTTCTACACATAATACACATGCATTCTTCATATTATTTTGTTCAATACATTTGCATATATATAGGATTTACATATCCTATATTATATGAAACTACCAATAAAAACTTGCTAAATATATGAGTTGTTTTAACAACTCATAATACACACAAACAAATAATCACAACCAAATAACAAATAATCTACGAGAATGATGTGATATTCCCAACACTCATAACCAACCTACTAAACTATTATCTTATGCATCCTATGATGCAATATTTCCAATACCTATGTGAACACTAATTCAAAACATAAATAAAATAAAGTATCTACAAAGGTATGGAGAAGGAAAAAAGAGCAAGATAATGAGAAGGAAGAATTTATGCATGTGCTTCATGCACAAGAGATATCACTAAGTTATTAAGGAGAAGTATGAGTTTAAGGGGATCTAAACAATGTATTATCCTTTAGATCCATGGAGAAGAAAATTAAAGATAATTAGCTAAGCCATATTTCATATGAGCATTCCATTACCATTGATCAAAGGGGGAGAATTATTAGAGAAAGAGAAGATGTGATTAAAGAAAGAGAGACTAAAGAATGGCTAGGCATACAACAAGATTATTGAGTTATGTTCTTGGGATGATGGAGATTAAAAATATGAGATGTAAAAGCCATAAACACTCCAACATAGTATATTTCAACGCATGTATGACAAGACGATTGAAAAATGACACATGGTAGCATTCAAAAGACAAGGTATAGTGGGCATGGTGACAATACAGTGTTGGAGTATAATACCACTAAGAAGGAGGGTGAATAAGTGGTATACCAATTTAAAATGACATTGAATTAATCTTTCACAACTTTGAACATATAAAATGCAAGTTTCAAACTAATTCAACTATCATGTGTTGCATCATGCATGCAAAGCTATCAAGCTTGGTGAACATAAAGAACACAATCAAATCATAAAAATTGAAGACACCATAGAAACTAAAATGTTGAAAGAAACACAAGACGAAATGTTTGAACATGTAGACTAAGTAGACCTTAAATAATAAGAAACCATAACACTATGATTTATGAGTGGAAAACCCTCATAGGGATAAAAAACCACTTGGGAAAAATTGCCTCACTAGCTTAATAAAATCCCATTGGTTACAAAGCCTCACTAACTACTTTTTGTGCCTCACTGGCTACACAATGTTCCTCACTTGAAAAGGAACCTCACTGGTTACAAGTATTCCCCACTGACAAATACAACTGCCTCACTGGAAAGTACAAATTTCACATCAATATGGTTTGTGAATAAAGGATAGAGTATAATCTTTGTTTCACTACAAATAATTTCTTGATTGTCTCATTTTTATTAGAGACTCAATAACCTATATGTCTGTGTATCCACATACAACCAACACTTAAAGTGCTTTCTCAGTTTTTCAAAATAGATTGTTCATCAATTATTTTAGCATAAACATAATAATGACTCTTTGCAAAGTATAAGTCTCATACACATCAAACCTTCACATAATGGCTATGTCACTGTTTTATATGCATTCAAGTAACATAAAAATTTCATAAAAATTCTACAAGTATAACTGCCTTTTACCAACTGCCTTCTCAAGAATACATAATTGTCAAATAGCATAATTATGGAACATCCTTTGTATAGTTTTAACCAACTGCTAATCATGTAAACAATATTCATAGATACCCCTTTGATAACTAAATGCATTAAGAACAAAATGCATCTTTGAGATGTTGGCATGTTGCCCTAAAAATGGGGTATTCAAACTATATACATTGAACACAATAAACCCTTATGTAGTGAATAAATACAAGCTTCAAAACCCAAAACCCCAGTCGACAAAAAAAAATCAAAGACAAGCAATCTATATGTTGATTTTCATACCTTGTAACTCAACATGAAGAAAAACAAACTATGATTAAAGCATGTGTTACCAATATGTGCTCATTTTCCATAGAAGTAGTCAATAACAACTGGAGTCCTCACTACCAAACAACCACTTCTTGGAAACCATGCCTTGCAGTTGCCATACCAAAGTCATCATGACACATCCTCAACCTTCACAAGAGTTTGTGCCCTAATCATTTTCACAATGAAACCAACTTTGTGTGTTGTTGAAATGATAAGACAATTAAGGTTATCATTATGTCTTTCCATCATCATGTCTTTCTTTTTACATGATAATCAAAGTATTATCTGCCTTAGTCAATTAATATTTCTTCCTCAATGTCAAACAAATCATGTTACTGCCTTTTTCATTTCAATACTGTATACATCATCATACCCTTTGCAAATAATGATCAAAGCATGATATTCTTCAAACACTTATGCATCAAATCAAATCGAAGCATTTGACTTCTCAAATAATGTGCAACACAATGATGAACACCAAAGTAACCTTGTAAAGCTTAGTTTGACATCTATGCCAAACATCACTGCCAATAACAACAAGGGTCAATAAACTCCCCCTTTAGCATTGATTGCAAACACACTGTTACTACCATTGCCAACAAACATTTTAATCACCTTATACAAAAAATCATAACGAGTAGTGGATGCATCATGGCATAGAATCAATGCATTACCAACTCACTACATTGTAAGTATACCATTACCATTACCAAAACTAAAACAACAATAATACCAACTCACTACATTGTAAGTATACCATTACCATTACCAAAACTGAAACAACAATACCACTATGCAAAGAATTTTCCCCCTTTGACAACAATGCCAAAGGATAGGGACAACAAAGTTGGAAGAAGATTGTCCAGAACCCTGAAAGCAAGTGCCAACTAAAGATGCATCATATCAGTGTAATATCATGAGTACCAATTCATTAGAAGTACCCAATTGCACCAAAATTACCAACTGTGAAATGCAAATACAATGTAACCACTTGTCAAATGTGCATTGTTACCAACAATATTACCAACTCTGCAAAACAAACATGACAATATTATCAACTGGTACCAAATGCATTACAAAATATTAGCAAATACCAAGTACCAATTGAATGTCCAACTGAATCATGATAGAAATACAATGATAGTAATGCTACCAATACCAAATGTTTAGCAACATAAGGAGGAGGTGAAACAATTTGCAAGAAACAAAATCACTATTTAAAAATAACCAACTATCAAAAGCTCACTTGTTAAAGCTTATTTCAAAGCACACATGCCACCAAGAATGCAAGATTACAACTATGAATATCACTTCCATGCCAAAATAGTAACATCTAGCATTGAGCATCACCATTGATAATAGATACCCCAAGGTGAGAGTTATTAATGCCCTTTACCTTGTATGCAAACTCAAATCACTATTTAAATCAAGATAAGCAATCACAATGCAAAATTGCATACCATTAGATATTGAAGAAATATTCTCGCATTCCAAGAGAAATGAGAAACTCCCCCTAATGAAGATATAGACAAACATAAAATGCAAAGCACTATTAGCTAGCTATGTTCACTTTGCCCATGTCCAACAAAGAAACTTGATTATTGTTGCCAAGTATTATTGCCATGTCATTATGTCTTCCTCACACATCACTGACTAAGTTTTCCATCAAGAACCAAGTGATTCATCAACTAATGCACTGTAAAAAACATGCATCACAATCCAAAACACTTTAGTGGCAAATTTCATTGTAAAAGGATATGTTAACATTGTCAATTCACTTCCCAAAATGAATGTTCCAAGATAATCCTAGTTCCACTATTCCAAGGAATAACAACAAAGCTTGGAGAGCACTTTTGGGTCAAAGCAATAATTCCATTTTAAAATGATATTTTAGCACTGTCATTTCACAATTTCTTAATCTTGTCAACCACGAGACCAAGCAAGATAAGTAATCATTGTGAAAAGCATTGGAAAGATAATAAAGCAACAAAATGAACCATTCATGAGCCAAGGATAAAGAATAAACTTTGAAGCTCCTCCTGTTACACTACACTATCATTAAGTATAAGCTATCAACTATTTAATATCTCAAGAAAAAAGCATGTGTAAGTATGATAAACCAGAAAATCAACTGCATTACCAGTAACCAAAGTTACTGTGTATTGGCAGCAGTTTCAATCATATCATCAAGTGTCAAAGCAATTGTCACACTGTCCAATTTCCATAGTCCAATTGTTAAAGCATTATGAAGGGAATGTTAACAAAGTACTCAAGACTGTCCACCTCAAGGCACTGCAAAACTTAATTACAAATAAATGTGATCCAAGTTGTCACCGTTTCACTGTCAAACATTATTCACAAAGTAATGTTCTCTACATGCTCTTACTATCACTAAATGAAAGAATTGTCACCAAAATCATGAACCATTATTAGGGAAGCAAGGTAAAGTTAAAACACTTCTCCAAATTACTATCTAAATGGTAAAGCAAGGGTTACTATGCTAGTTCACTGTCCATGTAAACACAAGATCACTATATCCATGTTGTTTATCAAGATCTAAAGAAACAACATACACTACTAAGCATAGTTGAGCACCACTTTCAAATTACTGTCAAGGAATGTTGGATTTCCAAGTAAACAACACATTTTCCAAACAAATTCTATCACCAAACTCTTACTAATTCTATCCAAAAACTTTGCACCAAGACCACTGTACCATACACTAGTCATTGTGCAGACAAATTTATCACTTTCCTTATTACTACGCTTTAGCATACTACCAAGTGTGAACTAAGAATAATCAATCTTAAAGTGTTGTTAGAGAAAGCATAAATTCACAGTTACATTATCTTCAAGATTGCACAGTGATAAAAATATACT
Organism: Sequoia sempervirens; assembly: GCA_007258455.2. Classification (NCBI taxonomy): domain Eukaryota; kingdom Viridiplantae; phylum Streptophyta; class Pinopsida; order Cupressales; family Cupressaceae; genus Sequoia; species Sequoia sempervirens. The sequence goes on from VDFB02353493.1 coordinate 251,173,918, forward strand.
ATCAAGCATCATTCACTACCATTGTCCTTTCAAATCACTGTCAGCACTGAGCAAAAAATTGTTAGATGAAAAGACTCCAAGACAAGGCAAGACACAACAATCCAAAACAAATCCAAGTGTTGTGTAGGACATCAAACACATGCAAGATGCATAACCAATGTATTTCATGTCACAACTTCACTCAAGGTCACTATCAGTATGATTAGACATTGTCATATGTTCAATTTAAAAGATAGTCACTTTTTCCATGCAAAGAAACTAAGTCTTCATCCATCACCAAAAATGTTATCAAGCCTATCTCAAACACAAAGAATCATTAAAATAACTATAGTATGGAAAAGCCATTGTCATGTCTCATTGTCCAAGTGACTAAATATTGACTGTCATGCTAATAAATAAATTCAAGAGCACTATCAACTATCAATCCTTTCAAACCTTTGAACTTAGATCCCTAGTTCACTTGTCACTTTCAACAAGGTCCAAATTCCAAAGTTTTAAAAAAAAACCATGCAATTATTGGCACTATTATCACATTCAATGATAAGTGAAATCATTGTGTATTCATACTATCAATCTAACAAGCAAAAATACAAGATCCACAACTATTCATTTCCATTCATTTTCTTGACCTTAACCACTGTTCTTTCCAAACACATGTGTACTGACCAAACAAATGAACATTTACATTCACTATTCATGGAAAGACACAAACAAATGTGCAAGAATCAAGAAGTGTGATCCCATTGACTGAAGGAAAGTATAGAAAAAAAAGCACTATCAAGATGCCATTGTAACACATGCATATACTTATTATTTTCCCATGTTCATTGTTCAAATAACAAAGTCAAAGTGCCAAAGTACTTCTCAAAATAACAAAGTCATTGTCCAAGTAACAAAAAAAAAAGTTACTACATACCAACCAAGATCCAAATCATGAGAAGTTTCCCAAAAAATGTGTCAAGTGTTCACATTGTTTCCATATCTATCCACAAAGCAACTTGAGAACAAATGACACTATATGCCCTTGACTTGAAAAAATCTCCAAAAATGTCATGAATCTAAAAGACACATATATCCTTTAGAATTGTCTATGGGTTTATTGCAACACTATCAAGGACCTTTGTTGCATTTAGAATAAGCATCAATAATCTTTGATAATGATGAAATGAATGTACTCATTTACATCATGAACACAATCACCTTATAATAAAAAAATAGATACCTTTGTATAACCAATGACTTCATTACCTCTGATAGAATGCAAGAATATTACAAGAAATACTTCTCAAAATCATGGTAAACAACAATGAGTTTAGATTCTAATACCTTCACTTCAGAGACACAACTTCTTGTTTCTACCTAAGGGGTTTGAATGGTCCATCATAAATCAACTCCCTCTCAACTCATGCTTCCATTTAAGCACTAATAGATGCCATTGGCGTGGTATGCACAAGTTTAGGTTCATTATTTTCTTGACTCTGTTTTCTTCTCCAAACCTTCTATTATTTCTTCTTGTCATCATATGCTTGTGACTTTGAATTTTTCTTATGTAAGAAATCATTTCTTCTCTCCTATTTCATAAACCTAGTTCTACAATACTTTGCAACATGACCATGATTATGACATTTATAACATATTACATTCATATTCTCAAAGAATGCATATTGAATCCTTTTAGAGCTTCTTCTACAATATCTTTCTTTATTCCCATAACCATTACATGAATAACAATAACCAAGAAATGAATAATTATACCTCACTGATTTATTTTTCCAAGTAGGTGGAGATCCTGTGGATTTGTCAGCTCTACTTCTTCTTCCTCTATTGATGTCCTTGAACTGTCTACTATCAGCAGTCTTAACTTTTGAATTCTTCTTTTCTTCAATCTTAGGGGATAGAGTGTGATAGCTTAGATCTATCTTCTTTCTTGGTGTTTTTCTGACTCCAGAACTCTATCCTTCAACAAAGCCTAAACTAGTAACATCCTTGTGATATTTTTGCTTGCTCAACATATCATATAAACACTCAGTACTCTTTTCAAATTGGAGTGTCTTTTTGTGTAACTTCGAAGAATCTTTTTCTAATTCATCTCTCAAAGATACTATCTCAAATTCATACTTTTGACAATCAACTTCTTTGGCATTTAACTGCCTATTGACTTCTTCCTCTATTTTCTTAACTTCAACTTGAACCTTCATATCTTTTTTTTTTTTGCATTTTGAAGGGCTGAAAGAGTTTTGGTCTTAGATTCCTTTTCCTCTTGTAGCTGCAATTTTAACCTTTGGTTCTCCATTCTAAGTTTCTTAATCTCATCAAGAGCATAGATGAGTTCACCTTCCATATCGACCTCATATTCATTTTCATCAAACTCTTGTTCAAAATCACTCACTAAGTGATCTCCTTCTTTGTCTACACTCTTCACTACAAAATAATCTTTTGTACTAGGTTTAAGTGGTGTTTGTTGTTCAACATTTTGCTGGGTATTTCTTTTTTCTTTATTTCTTTTACTTTTTTCCATAATGAGTACTCCACTACTAGGAGCTCCTAAGTTGGTTAGACTTATGCAAGGGTATTTCTCTGATACCACTTGTTGGAGTACAATACCATTGAGGAGGGGGGTGAATAAGTGGTATACCAATTTAAAATGACCTTGAATTAATCTTTCACAACTTTGAACATATTAAATGCAAGTTTCAGAATAGTTCAACTATCATGTGTTGCATCATGCATCTAAAGCTATCAAGCTTGATTGAACATAAAGAACATAAGCAAATTATAAAAGCAGAAGACACCATAGAAACTCAAATGCTAAAAGATACACAATACTGAATGTTTAAAAATGAAGACCAAGTAGACCACAAATAATGAGAAACCATAACACTGTGATTTTTTAGTGGAAAACCTTCATAGGGATAAAAAACCACTCGAGAAAAATTTCCTCACTAGCTTAATAAAATCCCACTGATTATAGAGCCTTACTGACTACTTTTTGTGCCTCACTAGCAAAGCCTCATTGGCTACACAATATGCCTCATTGGAAAAGGAACCTCACTAGTTACAAGTATGCCTCACTGGAAAATACAATTTTCACATCAATATGATTTTGTGAATAAAAGGACAAAGTATAATCTTTGTCTCATTACAAAGCATTTCTTGTTTGTCTCATTTTTATTGGAGACTCAAGAACCTATATGTCTATGTATCCACATACAACCATCACTTAAAGTGCTTTCTCAAATTTTTAGAATAGTTTATTCATCAATTCTTTTAGCATAAACATAATAATTACTCTTTGCAGAGTATAAGTCTCATACACATCAAACCTCCACATAGTGACTATATCATTGTTTTATATGCATTAAAATAACATAAAACTTTCATAAAAATTTTTGCAAGTACAACTTCCTTTTACCAACTTCCTTCTCAAGAATACATAACTGTCAAACAACATCATCGTGGAACATCCTTTGTATAGTTTTAACCAACTGCTAATCATGTAAATAATATTCATAGATACCCCTTTGATAACTAAATGCATTAAGAACAAAATGCATCTTTGAGATGTCGACATGTTTCCCTCAAAATAGGGTATTCAAAATATATACATTGAACACAATAAACCCTTGAATCATTATGCAACAAACTCCAATAAACCCTTATGCAATGAATAAATATAAGCTTCAAAACCCAAAAACCTAGTCGACAATAAAAACTCAAAGACCAAGCAATCTATATGTTGATTTTCATACATTGTAACTCGACATGAAGAATAACAAACTAGGATTAAAGAATGTGTTATTAATATGTGCTCATTTTCCATAGAAGTAGTCAATAACACCTGGAGTAGTCGATACCAAACAATCACTTCCTAGAAACCATGCCTTGTAGCCGCCATACCAAAGTCATCATGACGCAACCACAACCTTCACAAGAGTTTATGCCCTAATCATTTTCACAATGAAACCAACTTTGTGTGTAGTCAAAATGATAAGACAATTAGGGTTATCATTATGTCTTTCCATCATCATGTCTTTCTTTTTACATGATAACCAAAGTATTATCTTCCTTAGTTGATTAATATTGCTTCCTTGATGTCAAACAAATCATTATTTCCTTTTTCATTTCAATAATGTATACTTCATTATACCCATTGCAAATAATGATCAAATCATGATATGCTTCAAACACTTATGCAAAGAATCAAATCAAAGCACTTGAATTCTCAAATAATGTCCAACAAAATGATGAACATCAAAGTAACCTTGTAAAGCTTAGTTTGAAATCTATTCCAAACAACACTACCAATGCCAACAAGGGTCAACATATAGTCATTAAAGGCATAATAAGTATGACACATTGAGAATGATATGATAATAGTAGATTACATACTTGAAAGTTTCCTTATAATGAAGTGAAAGAGAATTGATGTCAAGATGAGAGAAAGCCTAAAAGGTTTGAAAAATGAAAGAAGAAAGAAACCAAGATAAAGATGCTATGGGAGGATTAGAATGATCCAAAGAAGTCCTTTCTTGAAGAGTGTGATATAACACAAAAGCATGTATTGGGAAAAGAAAAAGAAATGGAAAGTAGCAAGTTGGATAGTTATGATGGTTATACTTATGGTCAAGTCTCTATTGGTGTAATAATGCCATAGAAGACAATGGATAATAGGTATAATGAATATCCCTTTACCATTAATGAAAAGGGGGAATAATTATAGAAAGGTTAAAATCTATAGCCTGTGGGAGAGAAAAATCAAAGATAGATAAAGATTTATTACCATTGATGTCAAAAGAAAATATCAGAAAGTGAAAATTACAGAATGGAAGAATAATGTCATTAATGTCAAGTAGAAGAATGACAGATAGGAGAAGATTCTTTTGTGAAGTGTTGAAGAAATTTTTCATCTTGTATGATGCATAGGAAATGATGGATAACAAAACAAGTTCTTGATGTGTTAAAACTAAAAAGATTATCCAAATTTTGAATAGCTACAAAGAAAGCATATCACCCTAAACGACAAAGAGATAAAGGTACAAAATTTGAGCAAGGGGAAGCCCGAGGAAGGGGGGGCCTTATAGACATGGAGAGCATCACAAAACGGATAGAATCATATAATGAAGAAAAAAAGTATATTAAGTGTCCCTTTTCCATTGATTTCAAGGGGGGGAGTTAATGTAAGGGGGAGCAATGCAAAAGGAAAGAATTATGTTTGTATTGCCATCATGACAAAGGGAGAGATTGTTGGAAATGTTGTCATTGATGTCAAAGGTGTATAAATGATTGGAAAATATTGTCATTGATGTCAAAGGTGTATAGATGATTGGAAATTATTGTGATTGATGTCAAAGGTGATGTTAAAATAAAAATAGAAAAATAGGTTTATGTTGGCTGACCTATGGTTCTAATTTTGGTGCCCATCTTGTGAAGACAAGAATAAAAATAAAAATAATTTTATTTTGGTTTGACATCTATTATGGCACACACTTTTGAGGAATTTAAAATTATAAATAAATTATTTTTCAAAGGGACCGATCCCTCTTGATATTGGTGCCCACATGTGGAAGGATTTCTTAAATAAAATAAAATTTATTTTATGCATACGTGGCTGACCCCCTTGAAGAGTCACCCCTCTTGGGTGAAAAGAAACTTTGGCAAGGTATACATACAGGTTTGTTTGAGAGCTAGAAACCAAGCAATTTTTGAATATCGTTCATATGAAAAACAAAAATAAAAAGATATTTGAGCAGATTTACAAAAGATATGTGAGTAGATTTATAGGAATTTTTAATATCAATTTTGTGAAAAGAGAAGAGAAATAAAAGAAAGACACATGGAAAATTTATGAATAAATTGTTTAAGATTTTATGACAGATTCATGAGCAGACATTAAGGCAGAAATATTTGTGGAATCAGTGCATTTTGCAATCAGATTTGTGAGTGAATTAATTGCAATATTTAAATTAGATTTGTGATCACTTTTGAGGAAATATAGTGTCATGTTTATGATCAGTTTTGAGAAAAATAAGTACATGATAGTGATCAAAATTTTCAAAAGAGTGTATGATAGTGATCAAATTTGTAATTGGATTAGATCCGTAATTTGTGATCAGATTTGTGAAAAGAAGTGCATGATAGTGATTAGAATTGGAAGGAAGATTGTGATTTAAATTTGGATCAGATTTGTATTTGAATCATATTTGTTTTGAATCAGATTTGGATGGAGTTATTCATATCAGTCATAGAAGAATTAATAGGTTGAATCCTATCAAATAGAGGTTGGAGCCTCTTTCTAGGTTGGGGCTCAGTTTTTGTGGAGAGTAGAGTCTCTAATAGGTTGAATCCTATCAAGTAGAGGTTGGAGTCTCTTGTTGGGTTGGAGCTTAGTTTGTATGGGGATTGAAGCTTGCATTGTTGTTAAGTGGAGTTTGGGATCTCTAATAGGTTGGAGCCTACAAGAAGAAGAATATTAATATATAATATATAATGATGCAAACTAAAAACCTTTTTCCTTCCAAAACTCAAATAAAACCTAGTTTACAAAGACAAAACATTCAAATAATTAAATTGCATAGAAACAATGTTTATTCAAATCAAGTTTCCAATACATTTGTAAAACCAAAAAATGTTTTCTTTGGCAATTGATGGCTTCTCTCAAGCCATTCTAAACAACAATCTTATTTTTCACCAGTCTTTATGCCTAAATACGTCGTGCCTTGCTCTCTTCCTATATCCTGTATACTTTAATTTTGAACTCACCATTCAATATGGTGTCACTCATCGATCCAAACTAGGTCAATTCTCATGTTGTCAATATTCATTCTTGATCACTCTTCTTAAATTCTCATATTGTACATACTTAGTTGTATGCCAATTCAAAATGCCTATTTCCCATTCACATAGGCATGAGCTTCCTTAAGGTTGTTTCCTCCTTCTCTTCCCCAATCAATCTCTATTCTTTAACAAAAATCTGAATTCTTTCCCACCCCAATCTTGGAGCTCCATTCTTTTGTCTTCTCAACATTCTTCTCAAACCACCCTCTTTCTCACCTCACAGGTTCATCCTCTCACTAAAATTTTGTGCCCAAATTCCTATCTTCTCTACACAACTGCACACTTTCTTTTTCCCAAAAACTCAACCACCTTAGCTTTTCACTTCCCCCTTTTAAAAAAATTGAAAATACATTTGAAAATATTAGACTCAAAATTAGGTCCAAATCCTTTCACTTCCTTTAATTCAACCCTTTTCCTTTTCGTTTTCTAGTTTTTAAAAACAAGAATATGTATTAGCTCAAAGCTATGACCTTTCATCTGCTTAGTATATTTGAAAGATTCAAAGCCCAGTCTATGTCTCCATATTTTGCATATATGTTAGTCATTTTTCATACATTGGAAATGAAATTAATGAACTTCCTAGCCCCATCACATTCAAATCATGAGAATGCTAACAAAGGAAAAATAAATTTGACTTTACATCACCCAATTACATTGGCTTAAAAGTTAACATTTCATGTGACAAAATTTCTTCGAGTGTCAAGTAGTGTCATAGTGAAGATGGAAAATTTAAGAGGTTTTAGGCACTGGTAAAGAGAGGAAAACCAAACAAAATAAAACAAACCAAAATTGAAATCAAACCAAACAATGTTTTTGGGTGGTGTTGATTGCCTATCTACTTGTGTGCTCTTGTACCATATAAGAAATATTTTTCCATGGTTTTTTTCTGAAAGGGTTTCCATGACGTAAATCATTTATTTTTATTGCGTTCTCAATTGATAGATCTTGCATATGTGTGGTTAATGTGATTGATTGAATTTGGAAAAGTAATAGTTTGTATTATACTGATTCACCACCCCCCCTTAGTATAACCATGTGCTCATCACATATTTTTTCCACTCTTCTCAATCTATTTTCACTTGGTTTTCGAACATCAATTAGTGGCCTTTGGCCTTTTTCCATCATATGGTTTATTCTATTGAAAAAGTTCCCAACTCACCTTTGACATCAATGACAATATTCTAAGAATCTCTCATATTCTTTTGACATCAATGAAAAGAAATTCCAAAAATACTTTGGATTGTATAAAATTAATTATGGTGATCAATTTTAATTTTTTGCACATGCTAAAAGGCTTACAAAGTTTTGGCAAGAAACCCCAAGAAGTTGTAGATTTTTTGAGGTCAATGACATGAGAATTTTGTAGGATCACTTGTGTCAAAATCCATGACATTAAGCACTAGCTAAAAAATCTAAGTCAATAACATCTAGAATCCAAATGCTAGTGTTTTCCTAGACACAAATTTCAAAATCCCAAACACTAGGATAGAGCCCAAATATCAACACCAAAAGGTTAGATACTAGAATTAGATAATTCTAAGAATCCATTGTAATATTCTAGATATATTTTTAAAATTATTTACCTATTCATTTCTAACCTATTGTAACAACAATTTAAACAAGAACACTTCCCAACCTTTTTTCTTCAAATACCTGATTGCATTTACTATTCTTAATTTTAATTTTTGATTATATTTAGATTATGCTTGAAATTAAAGATTTGTATCCTTTAGTAGACGAAATAAGATTACCTAAATTATTTAAGCACATCATTAGATAATGTATTTCCAAATTTAATAACTATGATATAACACATCCTTTATTTTTATCTTTTAATACCTAGGTACATAACATTATTCTCCTTCAAATATTACAAAACTTGTGTCAAATCTATTAGATCCTCACCATAACTTGATAAAAAATAAATATATCATCTATCTAAATAATGACACAAGAGTATATCATTATTATCAACACCCCTTCATCAACACCATGAAAATATAAAGAGCAATATAAAACCCAAAAGTAAGTACAATTCACACAAAAAATTGGACCTATCATGGATCTAAATATCCCTAGAGGAACCATCACAAAGTGGAGACATCTAGAAACTAATAAACTTATTAGTATCATGCCATCTTGTACCATCAATTTGTATCATGAAAAAGAGAACCTAATAAACTTATTAGTATCTACAACACTCAATTTCATAAGACTTACAAGAGGTTAGCCAACCCATACCTTATGACTAAGGCAGTTGCTATCCAAAAATACTTTAGGCCATTAGATCCCTTGACTAGCTTGTTTCTGAGAAGGCTACTTGAGGGAAGTTATAATACCCTAGGAAATATATACAATGAATTTGTTGTCTTTTCCTAGTAGATAGATCCACAAGTAGGTAATCCCTCTAGATCATTATCATCCCTAGGATTTCCTAGCATGCCTAATAAGATTTCAAATATAATCAATGCATTAGCCAACCACATGCCATTAATGAATCCAATATTGAGCATGATGAATTCATCCCAAAATTTGTTTCCATATTAACCTATGAATCATCAATCCCACATCATTCCCATGATTAGTTATCTTAGGAATGGACATGAATTCAATATCACAGATGAGATGGGATAGCCCACAAACATTTTTTGAGCAACAAGACTAGAGGTTCCATTTTGATCAAGGACCCAATTCTCAATTAACATTTGAATTGGAGTCCATAAAAATGACATTATCCCAAGTAACCAATGAGCTCACATTATTGATAATAAATCTCTCTCAAGGATCTAATGTAAACCATAACCAAAGCTACAACTCTTAGAATAATAATCAAAATGGTCAAGGTTTTTCATGGAGAAACTTTAACTCATAGAGAACAAATCGATCTTGGAACGCTATACCCAATAATGAAGGATTCCCTAGCCCTATGGAAAATGAAAATGTCATCAACTTTTTTGATATAAATTTGACGATGAATGGTTATAGGTTTCATGAAACTTTAGATCATGTTGAAGCTAATTGTTGAGAGATGCAAAAAATGTCTAAGCTCATGTAGGGAAACCTTCAATCTTCCCCTAAAAACATGAATACCATGATGGTGGATTCCTACATTTTGGTTAGTGAAGGGAGCCTAGGTCAATCTTTAGAAGAAGATGATTTCACCTTTCCTTTTGAAAATTAAAATGAGCTAAAGAATACAGATATTTATGCTTTACAACAAGGGAGAAATAGCTATAACTTAAGAATTAAGCAAGAACCTCATACCAACAAAATCCCACCAAGGTTCAGTCCAACTCCCCTAGGCCCACATGCAAATAATAACCCAGCATGTCCTAAGGGACATTTTGGGATTCCCTTCAAACTGATTGGTCCCCAATTCAATAAAACCCCCATCATACATGAGGAAAAGTATAATTTTGTTGAAAATTGAAAATGATAAAGGTAATATTTCCATTTATGACATGTTACAAAGTTTCCCCAACCAAAAGGATTCTTTATCAAATCCCTTGATAACCCACAAAGTGGACACTTGGTTACTCCTCAAAAGGACAAGGGCCTAGATTTGAATTCTTTTGAAATAATAACAACTATATTCAAGGGGAAGATTGGATTTCCACCATTTCTACTAAGTTTTAAAATGTTTAGAAAACACTTACATAATTTTTTGGTTGGATCAAGAGATTCTTGCAATGTTATGCCATATTTCAATTTTCCAAAATCTAGGAATGACTCTGAAACTGACCAACAAAGTAGTACATCTTGACAAAACTAAGGTCAAAGTCATTGGTGAACTAATAAATGTACACACACAACTAGCGTTAGACTGCCATGTTCAAGATTATATTGATGTACATGTTGTGGACATCTCAGAGATGTATGGTATGTTACTGAGCAAGGAATGGACTGATTGTTTAAGGGGTTGGTTTTCCATAGATTTTACTTAGCTACGACTACCATGGAGAGGCCTGAATAAAAAAAGATCTAGAGCCTAAGCTAAGACGTATGATCATTGCATATGATGCACCAAATAAATTGGTCTTCACTGAAATGGATTTAGGAGTATATAAGATGAATGATACTATGATGATGTCCTTGGTAACCAAAGAACACACTAGAGAAGATAACCTTATCAAAGGTAAAATTTGAATCCACGAATCAGGTAAAATTTTGCTTGAAGGTGCCAAAGGGCTATTTATGTTAATTTTTGGAGCATTTTCAAGTGGTGGAATGATTATGGGAATGTGGTTGTGAAGAAGGCAGGAGACAAGGATTTGAAGAAACAAAAGACAAAAGGATCCACAAACTAGGGAAAATAAGTTGTAATATGTTGTAGCATGTGAGGATTTCATCCTCTATTTTATTTTCTCATTTTTATGATGTAATATGCATTCATTTCAAAAAATAATATTCATATCTTCCTATGATAAAATTGTGTGGTTGTGTGTTTTACAATTTTCCCCTTCATCATAACCTAATCGATTTGTGTGCCAAACATTTGAAAATTGAAATAATATTTGAAAAGATGTATAAATATATTGTTCCTAAGGAATTTCATGAATAGGACCACAATGATTTGCAATTCTTACATTTTACTAATATTACTAAGCTTCCCTAAGATTTTAATAGAGTGTTGGAGCTTCATTTATGATTTAAGATTACTAATAAAATATTCAATATGCTAAAAACAATGATGAAAATTGTAGGAGAGTAAATAATTTTCAAAAAGAAAATAAAATATTACAAGAGATAACAAGATAGATTAAAAAAATAGGATGGAGAGAGAAATGGGAGTTGGTTAGCCATTTGGATTTACTCTAGAGCAGTTACCTGTAGATTTTGAAGGTGATAGGAAAATCAACACTCATAAATGATTACAAAATCATGAATTGTCTAGGGATGCTAGCACATTACACATATGTTTGTGCATAGAACTAGTGTCTAGATAATTATATCTCAACAAAGGTCTAAACAATAGGAAAAAAACATAAACATAAAATCTAAAACATCAATTTTAGGAAACCATTAAAAAATTGATGATAAATTTATATGTTCTTCAAGAATAATTGAAAAAGAGGAAAAATGAAGAGTTCAATGGCCCTACTAAGATAACAAGATCCAAAATTATTCTAGATTCTTTCACTCTAGTCTTAAATACTATACATAATGATTATTGTGAGGTGAATTTTAAAAAATAGATAGAGTTCTTAGCTAAGAAACAAAAAGCAACATTTGGACTCATGAGGTTGGCTTATTTGAATTAGTCTCCTACTTGTTCGTTCCTCTTTTTAGGTTTCTACTAGTCTTGTGTTGTTCCATCACGTGCCTTTATTCATCCCATTGATGGTATCTTTTTCTAATTATTCTTATACCTCATGGGACTTAGTATTGTTGTTAAAATGTTCATTTTGTGAAAGTGTGTGGGAAATTTCAAAAACCTAACTATTTACTCTAATGAAAAAAACATGTTTTGGAAAAATAACTATGGGAAGTCATACCTCAAGATGTTGTGGGAGGAAAATGCTAAGATAGAGGATAAAATGAGCTATAAACACACTAAAAGAGAAGGAAATAAAATTAAGCTCAAAATATAATATAAAATTATAAGGGTATACAATTTTTGTCATTATAACTCTCATATTAAAGGTCAAGGTTGAAATATCCCCAAGTGACATCTAAGCATTGATAGGAATGCTAAAGTAGTAGGCCCACTTTAGTTGGAAGGTAGAATAGTCATATCATAGGTGATGCTTGTGGATCATGCTAGATTTGGGGGATCACACTAGGGAGATGCTATAGAGGAGTGGAAAGCCTACAAGACTAGATGGAGGAGGTAATGAATTTGAGTAGTAGTTCCATATGAGGAGATTGAAGAAGGAAAGTGGAAATTCTACAAGAGGATGATCACAAAGAGTAAAGAAGGATAGCGGTATTCCCACAAGAGATATTTTAGTAGATTGGTATTCTCACAAGGAGGTGTTAGAGTATATTAGTCTCATATAAGTCCATAATCTAGTGGATATGCGAAAGAAGGTAAGTAGAAGATGAAAGTAGTATCCCCACAGATTGAATTGTAAGAAAGAACAATCCATATTAGCATATTTGTAAGAAAAGTGGTATCCCTAGTAGTAGAGTCTATTTAAATTAGTATCCTCACTAATGTAAGGGTTGAGGGATCCATTACCAACCCTCAATAAATAATATTAAGAAAATAATTGAACAATGTCTCACTTCAAACCTCAAGAGGAAATGATTATAATGTATATTTCATCATAAAAAAACATTAATTATATGATGAGGTTATTAAACTTATGTGTGAATACATTAAGTGATTAGTCTTGATCATGTAGTTTGGGAAGGTATTAAGAGAGAACAAAGAAAAAAGGCCTAAAAAATAACATGGATATGAATATTAGTAAATCGTCTTGTTTCATTTATGATTCAATTTAAATAATACTATGTACATAAATTTAAATAAGTAGATTAAGGTTTTAATCAAAAATTTATACAGAAAATTTATGAGAACCACTACTAACAATGTTATCTTCATATGTAGATTTCCTTTTTCAAGCAATTTTGGGGATCAGTAAACAAGTCAGATTATGCCACACTACGATTAGGATTCATTAAGGTACATATTGACTATGGTTATAACTCTCGAAACTTTATTTCCTCTCAAATTAAAAGTGTATGTTGTCTCTCATATTTTTTCTTTATTGCCTTGATGTCTAATTTACCTCAAGGTTCTAATGATAATGCCTATATTCCTTGTAGAATATAATGTGCTTTCTATTTCAATGGATTCCCTCAATGATAAGTGTGATTCATCGTATGTAGAATATATCAAATGATATAATGCGTTACAATTTTTATAAGTACATGATACGAACCCTTGAAGAAGATTTCAGGCAAATTGTTGGCATAAGGTTTGTACTTCTTTCTATAATTGACATAGGATAATCTCCTTTCTTTTACTAATATAGAAGAAGGAAAATCATATTTGATTATTTTGTTTAACCTTCAAATTTGGGCAAATGATTGCAGATTCTACCTTTGGATTTTTTTCATCATCCTCTTGTTATTAAACAATTATGGTGAGTTAAATGCATGCACGTAAATAATTTTTTTAATCTTTTCATGGAAAATATCTCAATAAACTTGTAATGAAATGTAGACAAAATAGTCCTAAGAATTGCAATACAATAATTCTTTTTCTTTTTCAAATTTAATAGTTTAATATTAATAATTATTATGAAAACAAAAGAGTACTTCTATTAAATAAATATATCACATAATAAAATATTGCACACATAACATAGAGACAACATTTTTTGTTATATATATTAAAAAAATAAATTTATTTTAAATGCCAAGACTACATCCAATACTACTAAGCACATAACAACTCAAAGATATCATTCGATCCTTTCAATGAAAATATGGTGTTATTCTTTGAAAAAATAGTTTGGATATGTATTGAGATAAATAAAGAGTTAATGTACTAATGAAATATATCTTTTGATTCTTTTAATAAAAATATGGTGTTGTTCCTTGAAAAATAGTTTGGATATGTATTGAGATAAATAAAGAATTAATGTACTAATGAATTTCATTGTATTGATAGTTATAGATTATACTATTAAAAAATAAATTTATTTATCTTTTATTGAAATGAACATTGTCTAATGCTTAGTCAAATATTTATAGTTGGTAGATAAGTACTATAAATTAGGTAAATAATCAGAGAAATTTTGTATTAATAAAATATATTAGAGAATGATAAAAGGCATGGTCACCATTTATTTTTAATTTCATTGAATGCAAGTGTACAAGGATGACCAACTAGAAATTTCCACTTGGGGGAAAATGTAGCTACATTTTATCATGATTTTGAGGCATAGATTTTAGAAAACTCCTTATTTTTTAAAATATAGAGCAAAAAGGTACAATTGCACATTATTTTAGAGAATCCCACCAATTTAGCATTCTTGTGTAGAATATCTCTATGTAAATTAGTTGGTATATATACTTTAACTTATTGAAATAGTATATGAATAGTATATGAAGATATTAGCTCAATATTTTTTATATTATACCAATTATAATGAGGTAATTCAATAAGATAAATTTAATTTGGTGGTGAACTGGTGTAGGGGCATCAAGGCCTCAAAAGCATATCTTTTGTCATTTTTGGTTTTAGGTTTTTTAGTGTTGTTTGAAGTCTCCTAAGGTCATTTATGACCATTTAGAATCACATGGGTTCATTTTGGAGTGCTAAGTGGGTTTTTGATTAAAAAGTGTAAACATTGCCAAATGTTGCAAAAAAGTTGTCATGCAACTTTGTCCAAGTTGCAAAAAGCAAGAAATAGTTACAACAAAAGAAAGAAAACATTTCAAGGAGTTGGGATTGGGGTTAAATGCATGAATACACCTTCCAAAGTCAAATAGTTGGTTGGAGAACTGATATTGTAGTTTTGAGTTAATGAAAGCAAGTTTTTTCTGAGTTTTTCTAATGTTTCAGTCTGTTTTTCTTTCTTGTATGACCTTTACGACCCATTTAATGATTTTAAAATCATTGTACTATGTAGGAATGTGAATCCTCTTTATTTTGGTTTTTGTGGCATTGAATTTCATTAAGTATTTTGCAAGATATTGTAGATTTTTTAAAAGTTGTCAAAACCCTACTTAGGGTAACCCAAGAGGGAAAAATAAGATGTAACTTGACCTTCCACCAATGGAAAACCAAAAAAATGGGTGGAAAGGTCTGTTTTTATGTATTTTACCTTGTTCCAAGCATGCAGGGGCCCATCTTGAAGTTTGCACATGCTTACAATGGTTTGTAAGTATGATATTTTGTATGTATCAAAATGTGAAGGTTATGAAAGGCAATTTGTGTACTATCAATGCAAGATTTGATGTGTTTTGTGGTTGGAGAAGGTGTGGAGAGTGTGTAGGAATGTCTTACAAACCTGTTCAAAGAGTTTTTGTGTCTTCTTGGAAATTATTTAACAAAATGCAAAATATGCCCTATAAGGACTGTGTATGATAGTGTTGGGGCAGCAATTGAAGATTGAACAAATCCAAGTCTAAAGTGTTTTTTGTGCATGTTATTTTTTGGGAAGGGGTCTTATAAGGTCATGAAAACCTAAACCAAGAGTCTTGATTATTTCTTGAAGGATTGGAATAAGTTTGTGATGACTGTTCCAAGAGGACTGGTTATATAGTCATTGAGTAAGTGTTGGTGCCCAAGCAAGTTAGGGTTTGTTTATAAGTTTAGGTGTTGAAAACCCATTGGAATCACCTTTAGAATGTTTGAAAGAGGCTTCCAAATCTGTATTGAGGATTTGAGAACATTCCATGTTGATTTTCCTTAGTTCATTGTTAGAGTTTGGGAAGTTGCACATAGGGGCAACAATGTAGAACATGTTGGAACATGTTTCCTCTGGGGTTTGTTTTCATTTAGAATGTCCTTCCTCTACATCATGAACATTCCATAAAGTTATAATGACTATGAAAAATACCTCTATATATGATTATTTTTATATATGTTGATAGAATTAAATAATGTGTAAATATATTATATTTGATAATTTTGAAATTTACTGATTTTAAAAAGATCTTTCACTTATATTAATATTACTTAGAGGTATTTTATTCTAGAAAAATACCACTTGAATTTTATTAATATTATATATAAATATACCACTTTCTTCATGGTACCTTCTATAATTATGCATATTCATAATAATGTCAAATTTTCATTTTAAAGGCACAAAAATTTCAACTTATCAATCGGATCCAATACAATATATAGATGGAAAAAGTTATAAGAAGATGAGTGTTGTGAGAAGAAATTTTGGACATACTAAGGGATGCACTTTAAAGACTACATGAGGGCCATATGGGACTAGATGTTACAATTAGGATATATTTTCTATCTTGGTGGATTATACTTTAGTGATGAGTGAAACTAAGTTTTTATCTTTGGTACTTACTACAAGATAAGAAAGAAAAATAATAGATATTTTATGGCATTATGATCACCACATCCAAAAGAGTTGTTTCATACTTGAGAGATATAATTTAGTGGACCTTTGAAACTAAATTGACTACATAGATTCAACTATATTATGGTGGTGATAGAGAATCCAAAAGATGGTTAAAATAAATAAATTTGAAAAAAATATACACATAAGTGACGCCATTTTATAATCATTCCAATAATATAATCAAAGGGTACATAAAACACAAGGTGGGTGGTTTAATTACTAGGAGTAAGCACCCCTTAATTAATAGGGTATGTTAATCATACTCAAGGAGACTTAAAAGGATGAGTTATAAAATATCCCAAGGAAATAAATGTAAGAATATCCAATATATATCCATGTAATTAAAATTCAAATAACACCTAGTATTAGATATAACTATGAAAATATGCCAATAATTCTTTATAATATAAATTCCCAACTCAAGATACAAAAGGTAAAATCTCTCCAATAGAACCACCTCACCACCATTTTGTGCTAAAAACAAAAAGTAAGAGAGGTTAGGTACACATCATCTAAGTGACCCTAATCCCCTAAAATAAATAAAGAAACTATGTGCACAACTATAAACTAATGCATATATGGAGTAGCTATATTCTTATCACCAAAATCTCTCAAATTAATGATATCATATGTCAAAATTAAAAACCACATTGTTGGTAGGAAAAAATGCTAATACTAAAAATATGATGATTGGGATCTTAGAATATCCATCAATTAACCTCTCAAATTACTATATCCCTTAATCTAATGCAATCATAACTATAGATGACATATTTGCAAATATTGTCACTCTCTAATGTGATTACCTTTCTACTATTGTGTAGTGACATCTCACAAGATTATGAATCTATATTCCCAATTAGTTCAATTACTCTAATTGAAATTATCAAATCAAAGGCTAACCATTAAGGAGTCACTCTAATTTGGAACTCACTCCAAAATAAGTGTATTGGGTACTATTTTTATCTCTACTCATGAATCTAGACTCAATGTCTAGAATCATTGTAATCCAATATCTAGAATTGAGAGATCCACATGGTGTCTCATAATAAATATACTCAATTGTTTGACCCTACTAATGAAGATACCATCTTATCCATCTATCATTTACTATATAACTCTATAGGATATGTAATTGATGTTAACAATAAATGGCGGTTACCTGTGTCTAGTAATCCTCAATTATAATAATATTTAGGATAACTAAAACTTACACTCATCATCAAATATATCAAATATATCAAATTAAGGAAAATACAAGTGTTACCTCCATCAGTATCAAATTTTTGAATCAACATCATGGATAATATTAATAAGTCTCTAGCTAACCACTTTGGAAAATATTTGCATCATAACTAAAATGGTTCCTTTATGGTATTTGTAATTTTAAAATAAAAATAATCCTTTAAAGTAGTAGTATCAACTACATGATGCATAGGGAACAAAATTTGCAACAAAAGTACAATGTTTAGTGACTTGTTTGACAAATTTTCCTTTCCTAGTAGTCCTATTCTTTAACAAACCTAATGGGACAAATTCTTTTATAGAGATTATTGGGAATATAAAAATAATTTTAGATACCTTTTATGGAGTTATGGTGTAGGGGCATCAGGACCTCAGAAGCATATCTTATGTTATTTTTCGTTTTAGGCTTTTTAGTGTGCTTTGAAGTCTCCTAAGGTCATTTATGACCATTTAGAATCATATGGGTTCATTTTGGAGTGCTAAGTGGGTTTTTGATTAAAAAGTGTAAAAATTGCCAAATGTTGCAAAAAATTTGTCATGCAACTTTGTCCAAGTTGCAAAAAGCAAGAAATAGTTACAAAAAAAGAAATAAACCATTTCAAGGAGTTGATATTGGGGGTAAATGCATGAATACACCTTCCAAAGTTGAATAGTTGGTTGGAGAACTGATATTGTAGTTTTGAGTTAATGAAAGCAAGTTTTTTCTGAGTTTTTCTAACGTTTCAGTCTATTATTCTTTCTTATATGGAATGTATGGACCATTTTAATTATCTGAACTAATTATACTATGTGGGCATGTGAATCCTCTTTATTTTGGTTTTTGTGGCATTGAATTTCATTATTTTGCAAGATATTATATTTTTTTGAAAGTTGTCAAAACCCTACTTAGGGTAACTCAAGAGGGAAAAATAAGATGTAACTTGACCTTCCACTAATGGAAAACCACCAAAATAGGTGGAAAGGTATGTTTTTATGTACTTTACCTTGTTCCAAGATTGCAAGGTCCCATCTTGAAGTTTGCATGTGCTTCCAATGGTTTGTAAGCTTGATATTTTGTATGTATCAGACTGTGAAGGTTATGAAAGGTAGTTTGTGTGCTATCCATGCAAGATTTGATGTGTTTTGTGTTTGGAGAAGGTGTGGAGAGTGTGTAGGAAGGTATTACAGACTTGTTCAAAGATTTTTTGTGTCTTCTTGGAAATTATTTGACAAAATGCAAAATTTGTCCTATAAGGATTGTGTATGATAGTGTTGGAGCAGCAATTGAAGGTTGAACGTATACAAGTCTAAAGTGTTGTTTGTGCATGTTATTTGTTGTGAAGGGGTATTATAAGGTCATATATACCTAAACCAAGAGTCTTGATTATTTCTTTATGGATTGGAATAAGTTTGTGATGATTGTCCCAAGAGGACTAGTTATACAGTCATTGAGTAAGTGTTGGTGCCCAAGCAAGTTAGGGTTTGTTTATGAGTCTAGATGTTGAATGCCCATTGGAATCACCTTTAGAATGTTTGAAAGAGGCTTCCAAATCTATATTGAGGATTTGAGAACATTCCATGTTGATTTTCCTTAGTTCATTGTTAGAGTCTAGGAAGTTGCACATAGGGGCAACAATGGAGAACATGCTGGAACATCTTTCCTTTGGGGTTTTTTGTCATTTAGAATGTCCTTCCTCTGCATCAAATTCATATCAAAGCAAGGAAGATCAGTAAGAGGTAAAAAAAAAAGTTGAGTTTGGAGACTGACTAAGATGCCTCCTAATTTGAATGTGGAAAGAATAATCAGAGAGGTGAAAGATGCTCTTTCCCAAAAATTGAGAGCCATAAAGGGAAACCTTGATGCAAGAGTCACATTAGTTGAGACCAATGAGAGGAGAGGAGTGGTCACAGGATATTTGAGTGACCAAGAAGAATAGGAAGTGGGAGAAGAAGAAGAGCAAGAGGAAGAAAAAGATGTTGAAGAGAAGAGGTTGGAGAGAGAGCCATAAAGGTAGTATGGAGAGATATGAGGGTCTCCATGGATCTCCCAAAGTTGATTCCAAAGTGTGGGGACAATCAATGCCTGATACAACACACATAGTGTCAAGATCAACACTAGAACAAGTCACTCCTACAACATGATCACTAATAATACCACATGTTGATCTCCTTGTTGTGCCTAGTCTAGGTATGAGTCCATAAATATAAGGAAAAAGATCAAGCCACCTGACATCTGTCAAGATGTTTTTGAGCATCAAGACTCATATTTATCCTTTGCCAATATGACCATAGAAGGATGAACAAAAAACCCATGATACCTCCTCAAATGAAAAATCAAAGACTAAAAACCACGATTCATATAAAGAATACTAAATGAGGTCATCTCACGCAAATAGATCCTTTCCAAGTGCTAAGATGTCCAAGTCATTAAGTAAAATGTGAAATCACAAATAATTTAATAAAACGTATGAGGAGTAGATTCTATAAAAAGGGCATAAATGGATATGAAGAGCTCTAAAATATATTTCCAAAACCATTAGAATCATGATAATCATATATATAAGTGAAAATTTATGAGCTCAAAAGTAGAAAATGAAGTTCTGACTTTGACTGAGACTAAAATGAACTACTTGAAAAATATTATGACGAGACTTTCACCACTAGAAATTAAACATAACCATCTTTCCAATGATAACTTGATATTGTGATTTTGACAATGTATGCCCAAGTTATGAATTTTTTAAAAAATGAGGTAAATTTAGCTAGTCGATAGTCAGTAAACATGACCATTCTGATTTGATTTCTAAGAAATTACTAATTGCATTAAAAAACTAATAGATACCCACAAAATATTTTGATGCTGCCAACAAAAATCAAAAGGAATTTTTAATTCCAAAATGAAAAACATGCAATTTGGTAAAAAAATAAACTTCACTTAGTGAAAATGGCCATGTTGTGCTATTTTAATAGCATTTTAGCAATATATACTTGAACTATCCACAATATCTAATGAATACCCAAATGTTTTCTTGTGATTGTAAACAAAACTCGAAAATCATTTTTTCTCAAAAATACACCAAGCAAAAGATATTGGTTGAAAGTTTTTGGATCTCTTAAAATTTGGATAGGAAGTCACAAATCTCATTCTTTGATACCATGTTGGAGTTGATAGTAAACTCCCAACTCCTAGACATCACCTGCAACCAAAATGCCTATCACACACAAGAGATCAAATCAAATAATTTACTATGCAACCAAGAAAGAAAGAGATTTATCCACACAAGCATATGATTTGCTTTTTGTATTGAATAATGAATGTGAATACATGTGAATTATTATAAAGTACAATAATGAATACTTATAAAAGCAAAAAAGTAAACCCTAAATGAGGATTTGGTTAAATTTTGAAAAGTGTCATAATCTCATGCAATAAGACAATTTGACCTATAAATAGCCCAATCTAATAATAAAAAAAGCACTCCTAAGTTTAGATTAAGTAATTAAAATAATAAGGGACTTAACAATTAATAATGATTAATTAATTATTAGGTGATGTCTTGATTACTCCATCAATATATACATATTTATAATTGTATGTACATTTCAAACCCTCATAGCATAGTTGTGACAATAGACAACAAGAGATAATAATTCAAGAAGTGAATACATTCTTAGAACCTATCACACCAACACTAGAGAATATTGTTTCATATATCTTATATATACTCAACATTCTGTATATCACCTTTATTTATAGATAGACCTATAATGACAAAGACATAACAAATCTTGGAAACCACATTCATCAAGAAGTCTTCTCTACTTGTATATAGAATTGTTAATAAAATTTAATTCCCACAACTTGTAAAGTGGTTTTCCAAGTATTAGCTATAATACAACGCTCCACATGTTTTTCCTATTCTCAATTTAAGCAATACTATTTTTTCACAAGGAGGGGTGTTGATCTAGAAGGATTTTCCAAATAGAGTACATGTGGTAACATCTAGGTCATGATCATAGATCTTGATAATTGTAGGACTACTTATAAAATATACAATACACCAAAGCACTTACTAAATTCTCTAGGAAATTCAAAGATCCATATTCCCTCTTTATAAATGCCACACATGCCTCAATAAAAACACAACATAGTTGATAGAGAAATAGACATTTTCATAATAAATGGGCTTGACCCAATCAAGCCATAGCTTTACTAGAGCTCAATTTATAAAAACTACAATATCTATCTTGCAAGTATGCTCACCATATCTTCTTCAGAATAATTATACATTCAAAAATATAACTATTATTGAATAAAAACCAAGTTGGAACCCGTAAGGCTTACAACATGAGAAGTGATCTACCTAATCATCAAGGACACATGAACAATTCATTAAACTAAAAAAATACTAAGAGATGATAAATGTATAAAATTAACTATTCCTCTTCTTATGAGCTTTTGATCTCCATGGAATGATTCTTTGTAAATTATTAATATACAAGTTCATAGCCTATTTTAGAAAGAGAATAAATTCATAGGAAAAATATAAATATCTATACAAATTTCTCTAGGGTATGTCATATATAGAGAAATTAGATGAATAAAAATACAATCCATTTAGTTTTATATCTTTATCTTTATTTACATTATTTTGTAAAAAGCTTTAGCATATTCTATAACTTTTTAAAATTCTTATCTATAATTTTTTTTAGTAGGATCATAACCCTTTATCCTAGGATCAATAATTTAAAAGTATGATGACATTGAATTATGTGACTTAGAATATTGGTTGCTAGAAGCTCTATGTATTTATAGGATGACCCATAATTCCACTATTTCTTCTTTGACTTGACTATTTTTGATGGGCTGATTAGGTGGGGGGCCTGGTAAGGCTCCCCATTCCAGGAACATTGTTCCTTTGTCTAGCATTGTGCCATCCTTTGTTGTTTCAAAAAAAATTCTCTCCAAGTTGGTTCCCCTTCTTGTACCTCTGCCCCTTCCCTTGAATGAAGGATAGTTGGTACTTCTAGCAAGATGCCTCTATCCTTGTCCTTTGGTTTGGAATCTTTCTTCTTTGAAGAAGAACCTTATTCTTTTGTGGATAAACTGGTGGGTGTTAGCTCACAATCTATGGGAAGACTAAACATGGAGCCTGCATCTTGTTCAGTAGTAGGTAGGGAAATTGATGTTCTTGAAGCCATGATGATTAAAGGTATGGACGAACTCAAGCTTTCATTGGTTGGAAAATTACTAGTGTACTACTCAAATATTGGACAAGGCTCTGGGTTGTGTCTGTTTGGAACTTAAAAGGAAGTGTCTCTATTAGTGCAATTCTTAAAGGTATCTTCCTTTTTTCCTTTGTTGTATACAAGGATATGTTAAAGGTTTTAACAGGAGGTCCATGGGTTTTTTTATGTTGGTTTCAAGAACTTCCTCTCGTTGTGCAAATGGAAACCAAGCTTTGACCCTTTGTTGACTTGGGTGCTATAGCCCCTACATTGGTACACCTTACTGAGCTACCCCTTGAGTTTTGGGAGTTGGGAATCTTAAAAGGGATTTTTGATAACCCAAGAGAAGTCTCATCTAGTTTATGCTTATATTTGTGTTAACATGGTTGTTAACACTATTCTGCCTACCTTAGTGCTCCTAAAACCAAAGTTTGGAAACTGGTCCCAACCTCTTGAGTATGAAAATGCAAGACAATTGTGTCAATCTTTTAAGAAATTTGGCCACCTTATTGACTCCTATAATAAGAGGCCTCAAATGTGTTTAATGGAGACAATCAACCCTTAATCGATCCCATGATTAAGGATTCCAAGGCTGATACTGGAGTCCCCCTCAATAAGGATGATAATGTTCAGGGTGGTGCTGAATTCCTAAAAAATTTCCCCCCTTTGAATACTAAAATTTCCATGGATTGGGATGCTTCTTGTCAAGAGCCTCATGTTGTTTCTCAGGTCATGGGATGCAAGGAAAGTGAGTAAAAAACTCCAGGGGATGGAATAGTAATCCATGGAATGAAGCAAGGTATGAAGCCAAAGGTTGTTGAGGAGAATCTAGATGAAAATTCTCATGAGGAGTTGGAAATGAACCAAAGGTTAGTTAATGAACTGGTTCTTGATAAGGTTGATATTGGTGAGAATTTTGAGGAAGAGGTGGAGGAAGGGTAAATTATGTCACAAACTGCTAAAGAACCTTTTTTCCCTTCTCAATCCTTAGGGGACATCTCCATTTTGTCTCAGAAGGATGAAAGGGATCTGAATGACTCATTATCTATCTTAGGTTTTCCTCCTCATCCCTATGATAGAGGGGATGAAGAAGATTGGACACAAGTTATAAGAAAGTCAAAAAAGAAAAAGAAACTGAATGTAGGGGGAGGAAATAAGATTGGAAGACCTCAAAAGGAATCTAGAAACAAAGACACGGTGTGTGATGTGGCCTCAAGAAGACAAAAAACTTTGGACTTGATCACAGGTCTGAAGTCCAAAAAGAAGTGATGTTGGCTATTCTCATAACACCTTTCAGGTGTTTCTGTCACAGACTTGTTATGAATATGAATATTCTCTCCTAAAATATTAGGGGCCTAAATAGACCTTATTAAAAAAAATTGGTCAAAACATGTATTTTGGATAACAAAGTGGACATCCTACTCCTTCAAGAAACTAAAATGAAGAAAGAGACCTTTGACAAGGCTATTTTGAAAATTTGGCCTAGTGCAAATTAATTTTTGAGTGATGCTAAAGGGGCTTCACGGGTAATAGTTACTTTGTGGAATCCCTTGAAATTTAAAGGTTCTATGGGATTCATTGGAAAGAATTTTCTAATGGTGTCCCTGGAATACTTGTCTTCTTTAGAGAAATGGAATTTAATCAATATTTATGCTCCCAATTTCAGTAGAGATAGACTACAGCTTTGGGATTTTTTGAATGATGCAATAAAGAGTAGAATGGAGGACTACTGGATGCTGGGTGGTGACTTCAACTCACCACTTTTACCCTCAAAGAAGTTGGGGGGACTGGATGCCTACTCTAAAAGTGTGATGGATTTGGCTAACTTTTTTAATTCTGTTGGGCTTTTTGATGTTCCCCTTCTAGGCTCCAAGCTCACATAATCCAATAAGAGGCTTGGTAATGAGTTGATTCAAGTAAAGTTGGATAGGTTCCTAGTCTCTTCTAGTTGGAATATTTCTCAACATCTTTCCCTCTTTTACCTCCCAAGATCTGGTTCTAATCATAATGCCATCTTGCTCAAGAGAAATGTTGATCCTAATAGAGGCCCTTTCCCTTTTAGATTTGAATTAATGTGGACTCTCCATCCTAACTTTGCTGCCCTTATTGAGAATTGGTAGTCATAACCCATGGTTGGCAACCACATGTTTCACCTGGTGGAGAAGCTGAGAGGAATTAAGAAAAGAGTGAAAGGATGGAACAAATTAACTTTTGGTAACATCTTTGATACCAAAAAATCCTTGGGGGTCAGCTTAAAGGAAGTGTAGGATAAAATGGAAGATGGTCTGGTGGATGAAGACATTTGCATTCAAGAGTGTAACCTAAGAACTCAATGGTTTAAATTCAACAAATAGGAGGAGATTTTTTGGAAACAAAAATATCGGGTTCAATGGCTTTCTAAAGGAGACCAAAATACCAAATTCTTCCATTAGTCCACCATGAAACACATAAGCAGGAACATAATAAGAAAACTTAAGAAAGCTAATGATACTATGGTGACTACTAAAAGAGAAATTTTTGAGGAAGCTGTGAACTTCTACTCCTTCTAGAATGAACTAGGGGATGTTAATCAGGTATTTGATGATATCCTTCAAGTGATTCCTAAAGTTATTACTAAGCAAGACCTAAAGGTTATGTACACATTTGTTTCTCTCCAGGAGGTTAAAAATGTTGTATTTTCCTTTAGGGCTTACAAATCCTTGGGGTCAGATGGGTTTCCTTTGTCCTTTTTTCAATTATATTGGGATATTGTGAATACTGACTTGTTAAATGTAGCTAGAGATTTCTTTAGATCAAGAAGGCTTCTCAATCAAATGAATGTTATGTTCATTGCCCTTATCCCTAAGGAGGAAGATGCCTCATCCATGTAGGACTTTAGGCCCATTAGTCTATGTAACATAGTGTATAAAATCTTCTCAAATATAATTGTGTTAAGACTAAAAGTTGTGTTGAGTAAAATGATAGCCTGAGATTAGAAAGAATTTGTTCAAGGAAGAAACACCTTGGATGCTATCATAACCACCCATGAAATCCTCCAGTTAATGGACCTATGTAAAAATTCAAGGATGGTTCTAAAAATTGACATATCTAAGGCTTATGGTAGTCTATTGGCCATTCCTTTTTGTGGTTCTTAAGAAATTTGGAATTGATGGAAGATTCGTCAAGTTGCTCACTGCTTGTGTTACAACCCCAAAGTGCTCAATTTTAGTAAATGGATTCCCCTAGGGTTTCTTCTCAAGTGGTCATGGTCTTAGAAAAGGAGACCCTCTCTCCCCCTATCTATTTATAATTGTTGCAGAGGTCCTTGGTAGGAACATTTAAAAACTCATTGATTCTAAAGTGTTGAAAGGAGTCAAGGTCGCTTGATCCCTCCTGCCCGATTCTAATCAACAGTTTGTTGATGATAACATTTTATTTGGAGAAGCCTCAATTGGTGAACCCAACCATTAGAAATCTATATTAATTACTATGCTTTTTCCTTAGGTCAATATATCAATTATAATAAGAGTAAGTTATATTCTTTCCATGTTGATCACATTGTGAAAGAGAGAGTGGTGCAGGTCTTGGGCTACTAGGAAGTTATTTTGCTTGCTACTTACCTCAGTCTTCCTCTAGTTTCTAGAAAATTGGAAAATAATTATTGGAATCACTTATTGAAAGATTAAAAAAAAAATTAGTTGGATGGAAAAGTAAACTCCTAAGTCAAGCAGGGAAGATCCAACTACTAAAAGCTTCTCTTCAAAACACCCCGGTCTACTATTTATCCTTGTTTAAAATTCCAACCTTTATTGTGGAAAAAAATGAACAAATCCAAAAAAGATTCTTGTAGTTTGGCATTGAAGAAAAAAATGGATTGGTGCTAGCTAGATGGGAGAAAGTGTGTGCCACTAAAAATGCTGGTGGATTGGGGATAAGGATAATTAAACTCTTCAACAAAGATCTCACTGCCAAGATGGGGTGGAGCCTTTTGGAAGGAACAAAGGACTGGGTTAAGATCTTCTAAGCTAAATACCTTAGGAATAGAGATCTTGGTTGTTTCCTCACTTCTTCTGATCTACCTTATGGATCTATCTTTTGGAACCACCTTATCAAAACAAAAAGTGTGCTAAAATTGGGTGTGAGAAAGCATATTGGTAATGGAAAGGATATTGATTTCTGGAAGGACTCATGGTTTGTTGAGCCCTCTCTCTTCTTTAGATGGACTCAACCCCCTGAAACAAAGTTTGACTAGAATTTTGTGGCAAAAAGGTGGCATATTACATCAATTGGGAGGCAGATGAACTGAAGTGAATTGAATTTTAAAACCTGCTTAGGAGTGCCAATTTGAGAGGTCAAAGACAACATAAATAGGAGCCTGTGGTGCAAAGGATAAATGACCTCATTGGGGAGGTGACTTGGTTCTCTAAGATAGGAAGGATGAATGACTATGGATTAAGAACCCTTTTGGCTGCTTCTCGGTAAAAAATTCCTATAAGGAATTGGAAAAACCTCTAATTGATTGTAGAGATATTCATTGGAACAAGGTGTGGATAAAAAATTTAACTTCTAAAGTTAACTATTTTTGGTGGGTAACCTCCCATGGAAGAATCTTAACTATTGATAATCTTGTAAGAAGTGGGTTTCAGTTAGTAAATAGATGTGTCTTATGTAAGCAGGAGGAAGAGATGGTTATGCATTTATTTTTCCACTGTATGTTCTCTAGAGAATTTTGGTCCTTTTTCCTCCCTCTGCTGCTCATGGATTGGGTCTTCCCTCCTACCATGAAGTCGTTTATCGAAAGTTGGTCTTTTAGCCCTTACTCCCACAAGATAGTATTGGGCCTTTGGAACCAAGCCCCTCCTTTCATAACATGGGGAATTTGGAAGGAAAGGAACAATAGGATTTTTAGGGAAATTGAGAGAAACAACCATGAAGGCTCAAATATAGGAAAATGTGGAAGTAGGAGGGTACAACTATTAAAAAATTATGCCAACTTATAAAGAAATAAGAATCAAGAAGCTATGGGGTATTAAGAAGGACCTTACCAATATCAATTGGTCTACTCTTCTCTCTAGGAAGACTACGGTGTGGACTCCTCATGAGAGGGATTGGATAAAATGCAACTTTGATAGGTGTTCAAAAGGTAATCCTAGCATTGCAAGGGCAGGGGGTTTGTTGAGAAATCACCTTGGAGATTGTATAGTGGGATATGGGAAAAATGTGGGTATCTGCACCAACAACAAAGTTGAGGCAATGGTAGTGTAGGGAGGAATTAAGATGCTAAGATACTTTGGTTTTCAGAAGGTCATCTTGGAAGGAGGCTTGAAACTTATAGTTGACATACTGAAAGGTGGTGTTGCGGTTTCTTGGGAAATAAAGGATATAATTGACAATTGTAGGAACTTATGAAATTATTCACTCACTATTGTATTCAACACGTGTTTAGGGAAGGTAATCACTCTAGCTGACAATGCTACCAACACAAACCTCATGTGCAATACATGAACCCAATGGGAGTTTCAACAATTTCCATTAGCAATGAAAGATAAGGCGCTAAAAGAAAAATATGAAAATGTTTATAACTTATAAGGTTGTGATAAGGGGTTAGTATAGGGGTAAATTTAGATTTGATAATGAAAGGGGCTCAAATATTAATGATGGAAATATTGGTACGAAAGTATTAAGAAGATATCCTCAGGTGCAACATTTAATTTCTCTATCATTCCTAAGAACACCCAAGATCACATTGTTAATTACATTGGTATGGATTGTGTCATATCACAATTTTTTGATGTGTCAAACATCATTTCCCACCTCTTAACCGAGGATCAAATTGTAATGGAAAATATGGATACATTTATTATTAGAAAAGGTAATCATGCTAATTCTATCCTAGGAACCGTGTTAGAGGTCTCTTCTATCAACCAGTTCTTGATATACATTTCAAAACCTTTTCACCACCAAAATAATTTTTGTTGTGCACTCTGCAAGGCCAGTTGTGAGATTGGGAGTTGTGGTGGTATGAAGAAAGGGTTGTAGAAGAAAAGTTCTAAAATTTTACAGAGTTCAAAATGGGAGGGCCAAGAAAATGTATTAAACCTCCCAATTGCTTGGCTCTCAAGCAAAATGCCGACCTCTGGAGGTTGTTTCGAAGGGTAGGAATGGTATCATTCTTTGAGTCTTTGAAAGGTTCTAACAAAAGTATGACAGCCAAATTCATAAATTCTTGGAGAAAAGGGTAGGTGACTATAGGGGCGGTGAAATTTGATGTCATTGCTTAGCTCATTGTGGAGGCAATGAGTCTGGAGAATGAGGGAAGAAAGGTTGCCAAGAAAAGTGGAAATAACTATCAAATTTTTTTGGAAAATTTTCTTCATGATGGAGAGAAACTAACACGGTTCTAGAATGGGTATGCTCGGCTTGAACTTCCACCACCTTTTGCACTAGTAAGTATGTTTGTAATGAGATATTTCACATTAGAGGAAATATATATGATAGTCCATGCTTATCATTTTCCCCTTCTTAACCACATCCACCATAATGAATGCATTAACCTACCCTTATTTCTATTATCTTCCTTGCAACAAAATATTGAGAATGGTGTGACTCCCCTATTGCACCAAGGTCTTATGCTAGCCCTCTACAAGTATGCCCTAGTTAATAACTCTCATGGTAACCCTCGAGCTACTAGGTAGGGAATCCATTATCAAAATGAAAATGTGGAAGAAGAACCCTAGGTTGTTGTTAATCACAATCTAGAGCCTAACCCTAGGCCTCTGCCTCAAATTATTGCTCCTAGGGAAAATTTTGTTGTAAATGCCACCCCCTTGGTTGCTCATAGTTCCAAACCCTCTACCCCTGTTGGTAAGTTGGATTCTTTGAAAAAATATTTTGAGTTTGATTTGGTCAAGGCCACCCTGGAGAAGTGAAAACACTCATCACTACTCCTTAAACCACTGAGGGCTAAGAATACAAAACAGACTAGAAAAAATAGAGTGTTGTCATTACCCTAAGAAAAGACCAAGTGGGGAATCAATGGGATGAAATGGAGGAAGGTAAGTCGAGATTAATTAGTGGGGGCCAAAGATCAACATGTTTAGCTAAGGTTGCCTCATTGGACAAAAAGGGAAAACATAAGGCTACTAACCAAGATGAGGCATAACAAATGGTGGTGGAAAAATTTGAGCCACAAGTTGATGATGAAAGTGAAGACTTCAAATTTGAAGAGAGTGCTTATGAAATGGGAGAGGAATATTTGGAGGAGGTTAAAGAAGATAAGGAGGATGACAATGGGAGGGAAGAGGAACCTAGGGTTTCTATGAAGGAGGCCACTAAAATGGAGAACAAAGCCATTACCTTTGATTCTTTTGAGGATTCTAAAATTGATTTTCTGAAAAGCAGGATAACTTTTATGTAGGTACAGATGGATGACATGGAGAAGGCAATCATCACCTTGATGAAGGTCACCAATGGTTTCATGCATCGTACCATGGTGGGTGTGGTCTCTTGACAAACTAAGATCAGGAATATGCTCAAGAAGATGAGGAAAAGTGAAGAAAAGAAGAATTGGGAAGACAAAGATGGCCCTAATTGGAGGGAGTTTGTGTCCCAAATTGGAAAGTATTAAGAGTTGATTGCTAATGCTAAGTAATGACATTGTTTCTCTTTTTTGTGTTCCTCTTTCTCGATTATTATGGCTGCTCTAAAACTTTTGGTTCTTAGTTTTATTATCTTTGAATACTATTTTATTATAGAGCTATGTTATGGTTATGTACCTATTGGACTTTGGTTAATCTTATTAATAGTCTGTGTACTATTATGTGGATTAATATGGGGATTCTATTTTTTATTAAGCTAATTGGTTTTGTGATTGCAATTTTGGATACTTGGTCTGTGTGCCATTTTGGGATTTGTTTCATTTTGTTTGTTGTTGTTTTCTAGTGGTGGCTAGTGTTGTTTTTCCCAACCTATTTCTCTTTTTGTTGTTCTAGCTTTGTAACCATGAGATCAAGGCCCTTTCCCTGCTTACTTAATCAAAAACATGGAATCATCATTCTAACTTATGTATATTTAGGATAAATTTACAAAGTTATAATATTTAACATATAGCTTAAGGATAGCCATCAAAACTAGATTAAGAGAACATGGTCGAAATGTGGTCAATGATATTGAACTAACTAAACTAAAGAAGAATTATGACACTATGGAAAATTGAAGTACAAAGATAGAAGAATCTCAAGCATGACTTGATATTATATTCAATAAAAAACTTTATTTTTCATCTTGTATTTTATTCTTATGGATATAGAAATATATTGGTGGGATATTCACTTTCATTTAAAAAAGGTTTTATGCATATATCAATTTTTTAAGAAAAATAAAAAATAAATGCTAAAAGTTTATTTCTTTTATATAGAATTGGTTCTCTACTATTGTGATTACTTCAATTTATAAAATAATTTATCCTTTTATATAATTACTCATTATTTTATTGATTTCATACTTGAAATGAAGGTGTCACTATTTTTCTTATTATACATATAATTATATACCATTAAAATATCTTGAAACCCATAAGTTAACCCTCAAAAAGGTAAACCTATAAACCCCTATTTCTGATTTTCTAGGGCTTCAAAGAATTGTAATAGCTCAAATAACAATATGTTAATATGTATCTATCACAACTTTATCTAGATTTTAAATTACAATTCCATGGAAAATCATACATTAGTACATTAGTCTAATCTTTTCTAGAAGAAATTCCATCCAATGGTTAAAACTTGAGTTGTAACCTAATATTTTTGGATGAAAATATATATTGAAGAGGGAGAATACTATTTATTAGATGTATATTTATTCATACAATTATATATAAATATGATCTCTCATTTTTTAAAAAGAATTCCTTTCAATTTGAAAATAGATGTAAATGTTATTTATATAAAAAATATTAAAAGTGTTCTTTATATATTAAAACTCATTTTTTATAAGATAAATTTTAACTAATTGATTATAAGAATGGAAATATTTTATATTATTTATAATTTTATTTAAATTTATAAAATATAAAAAATAGATTCTTTATTTTATAAATTTACTCAAATATGTCTAGCTCTTTACTCTTAACATTTAAATTCACACACGAACTTAAATCTAAATTTAATCTTAATCTTTTGGTTTGAATGCAGGTTGGCATATATATTTTTATATATCTTTCATTCCTTTAATTGTAAGTTAAATTATCTCTTATTTACATAAACAAATATTTTTTAGATTTTTTTATTGTGATTTCTTATTCCTTTGTACATTTTATTTCCCTCATTGCATATAGAAAGGTTATTAATTCACACATGTTATCAGATATAAAATAATAATATGTGAAAAAATTACACCCTATTTTATTCCAAAAGGCATAATAATTAATGTCTAACTAAAATTAAGGTTAAATGAATAATTTAAAAGAAATAGGACTGTAGATGTCTTCTAATAAAAAAAATTCAATCTAATAATGGTGCATGTTTCCAAAAAGGGAAAAGGAGAGCATCCATAAGTTGTGGTTTAATGTTAATGTATTCATAGGTCAAGTTTATGGTTGTGGTTTAATGTTAATGTATTCATCCATGCCTTAAGCTCATGGTTGTCAGTTATATAAGTTGTTTTTGTTGGATTGCTATTTAATTCTTCTCTTGTCAACCTTCAATTGCCTTATTCTTATTGTTCTTTATTTGCATTGATTCAATACAGAAAAAAGTAGAGCATTAAAAAGGCAGGGAATGTCAGAAAGGGGTGAATAATGAAGCGAATTGAGATAGTCGGATAAAATTGGATGAATGGCAAAGAATAAAAAATGCAATTGGTAGTGAAGACATTTTGATGATATGGATAGATGTCACCAATCCTACCAAAAAGGACTCAAGATCTAACTAGAAAATGCAACCCTAATCGAAAGATTCACCTGGTAGGAGATCAAGAAGTGGGTAATTAAGAAATGGAAAGCACATCTGGTGATAGTTTTTTATTGAAAGGTTTTTTGTGGTAGTGTTCGAAACCCAAGAACAAAGAAATAGCATAATGGATTTTGATGGAGGGTGAAATTGGAATACATATTTATATTTGTAGAAATGGAAGCCAAATTTTAATCCATTAAAGTACTCACCCACTGAAGGACTGATCTAGCTAAGACTATATAATTTTCCATACGAATATTGGTCTAGGAAATTTTTGGCAAAGACTAGGGATATAAATGGTTGAACATTAGAAGTTGATATTTGTAATAGAAAAATCCTAATTCATTCTAGAATATTGGTTGTGGCAATAAAAGAAATACCTAAGTTAGTTAAACTTGTGGTAGGGGAAGAACAATAGACACATAGTATTGAGATTGAAAAACCAATGTTTTCTTCCTAAGATGCAAGGCATGAAACCACTTTGAAGAAAATTGCTAAAGGTACCCAACAAAGTTTTGAAACATTTGGAAAGAAAATAAATTGAATCAACTTGGAAAGGAAGAATTGAATATCGTTGAATTAGGAATGGAGGATTCAACTACTCCAAAAAAATAGAAATTGATCCATATGGAATAAGAAGATGGGGAATTAAAGATAGTATGGGGAGCAACCATGAAGGGAATAAGGTAGAAGAGGACCTAAAAAAATAATTACAAGTGAAAAGCATAGAAAAAAGAAAAGAAGAAATTAAGGTCAATCTAGAGTAGGACAATGAACCAAATATGGAATGTGAACCATTATTCAAAGCTAAAAAATAGGTTGATGTGGTTGAAATCATTGATCCCAAATGTGTAAGCTAGATGGCTACAAAGTACCTAAGATCTGGATCTGTAAACCCCAAAGTAGGAAGGAAAACCAACAAAAAAAGAGAGAAGAAGAGAACCTTAATAATGATCAAGCTTCTGTTAAAAAATATTTTTTGAGGGTAATGAAGATCCTCACATGGAATACTAGGGGCTTAAATGCCCCTAACAAGTGGTTCTTGATCAATCACCAATTGGAGAGCTAATCAAATGATTTGATTTTGTTACAAGAGACCAAACTAAATAGTAAAGATGCAAAAAATTTCATTCATCACTACAAAGGATGGGAGGGAATTTTTGTTGAAGCCCAAGGTGCCTCTGGAGGGTTAGAGATAATGTGGAAAGTGAGCAAAACCAAAATCATTCTATTAGAGGAAAAATCAAACTAGATGTCTACAAATGTACCTAGTGTTAACTTTGATCTTGTTTTCTTTATTTTCAATGTGTATGGCCCTATAAAAATAGATAAAAAGAAAGAAACATGGAATGTTTTGAGTAAATATTTTCAAGAAATGAATGGGAAATTCATAGTTGGGGGTGACTTCAATGTCATTTTGGATATAAAATAAAATTAGGGGTAGGAAAAATATTGTATGCATAAAAAGGACTTCATGGAATCTGTAAGTGACAACAACTTAATTAGCATTTTCTCATCCAAAAAATCATTCACATGGAATAACCGAAGAAGTGGTTTCACCAATATAGCAAAGAGGCTTGATGGATTCTTATTATCAACAACTAGATACAGTGGCCTTTAATCCATACATCTGAAATCAAAGAGATCTTGATATCTAATCACTTCCTCAGAGATTTAAATATTACAAAGAATACCAACACACTAAGATTCCAATTCCATCTCAAGAAAATGTGGTTGAGGAACCTAAAATTGAATAGTCTAATACAAGGCTGGTGGGAAAAACATATTCCCTTTGTGGGATTGAAGATGTTTATGTTTCATAAAAAATTACATTACCTAAAGGAGAAGCTCATGAAAACATAGAATCATTTATCATTTAAGAATATCTTCCAATAAAAAGAACACCTAGAAGTGGAACTAGAAATGCTAAGTGAGACAATGACTACAAATGGCATGACACAAGTGGAATACCAAATGGAGAAACAAATGATGGTCAAGTATAATGAAGTGCTAACAAGAGATGAATGCTACTGGAAATCTAAGTCCAAGGAGACTTGGCTTGGGGAGGGCAACCTCAACACTAAATTCTTTTATAACTCCACTAAAATATAGAGAGGGTGGAACAAAATAGAGAATATTATGAATGAAGTTGGAAGCATTAAAATGGAAATATTAGATATATAAAAATTTGGGATTGCTTTCTTTGAAAGATTATTGGGTGGTATAGACTCATCAAAACCCCTTCATAATGGATTTATAGACACAATTATGATGTTGGTAATGATGGAAGATAGTTGGTTCTTAGATTCCTCTATAAATATAGACAAAGTCAAAGAGGCCACTCTCCAGCTTCGTCTGAATAAAGCACCTAGGCCAAACATATCTTGACTTTGAGGGATAGAGGACATTGGAGAGGAATACAAATTTCTCATGAATTCCCATAAATCACACATCAAATATTTACTGATAACATCATCCTCTATAGTAACTCAATAACCCAAGAAAGAGAGATCATAAAAATACACTGGATGAGTGCACTTGTGCATTGAGGCAACTAATAAATAAAGAAAAATAAAGCATATTTTTCTTCAACATGAGTAGAGAAGTGTAGAAAAGAATAGAGAATTTGTTAGGTTTCTCCCTTAACCTCCTCTTGGCTAAGTACCTCGAAATTCCTCCTTTGGGGGACCCATTAAGTCTAATATGTGGGAGGAGACAATTTCCAAATGCAATCTGAAAACATAGTGTTGGAAGTGATAATGAATCAAGTTGTTGGGGAAAATCCTCACGCTAAAAGTAGTTATTGTTGTCATCCTGATTTACATGTTATCATACATAGAATTTCCAATCTAGGTTGCTAAGGATTTGACTAGCATACAAAGAAGATTCCTATGGGAGGGATCTAATGAGAGGAAATGGTTCCTCTTGATATTATGGGAGACGGTCAAGAAAGATAAAAAATTAGGGGGTGCAAGCATACAAGATATACAACTCCAAAATATTGCCTTGTGGTCCAAGCTCTCATGGAGAATCTTCAAGCAACCTAATGCCCAGTGGAGTAGACTTTTAAGAGTAAAGTATCTAGACAATGAAGACTCAAAATGTATCTTAATAATTTCCAAACCCCCTTGTGGGATTGCAGGTTTGGAATTTTATCATCAAATGCAGGCCAACAATAATATAGAACCTCATGTGGAGAGTAAAAATTGGAAATGAGGCATCTTTTTGGTTTAATTCATGGAATGCTTACTATCTATTAGCAACATTTTCTAGCATGAAGGAGGCAATCCAAATTACTGATGAAGTATATGGGGATAAATTACAGGATTACATGAGAGTATTAGACATGAACAGGTGCCTAGAATTCAAGTAGAAGGATTTTGGCGTGATCAACAAATAGTGCAGAGAAATGTTGTGTGATGAGTTATCAAGCCACTGAATATTAATTTTTGATGGTAATGATGTTTTAATCTTGTGTGTGGCCAAGTTCTAGGATTATACTCCTAATATTGGCTATGAAATAATAAACTGAGAGATTAATGTGTCCCCATGGCCAAAGGATCTTTTTCCAGGATGCCAACATTTTACTGAAAGCAGGGGCCTTTGCATGGATGGCCTTTGCATGGATGGTTATACATAGATAGATTCTAACCAAAGATAGGTGACACAAAATTGGAATTATGGAACCCAATTTATGTGCTCTATGCAACGAGGATGATGAGAATATTGATCATCTTTTTGTGAAATGTAAATATGCCTAGGTATGTTGGTCAACTTTTAGTGGCAAACTTGAGTGGTAAATCCCATTGAAAAATAAAATAGAAGAAATATTTGAGGCATGAACCAAATTGAACTAGGGCTTTGTATGGTCCAGGCTATGGGGTGAAGTACTAGGGATGACCATTTGGAAATTGTGGAAGGAAAAAATAACAAGATTTTTAAAGATAAGAAATCAGCTCTCGGATATAAAAAATTTAAATCAAGATCAGTGAACACCAAAACATGCAAATTGAAATGAAAAAACACAAGTTCTTCTCGACATGGGATCACAATTATTTTTAGGAGTGATAATACCTAATACCTTTGAGTGGGGATTTCCTCAAAAATAGGATGGAGGGAAGGTGAAATAAGCACTCCCACTAAGT
The DNA here is from genome assembly GCA_007258455.2 of Sequoia sempervirens. Lineage (NCBI taxonomy): Eukaryota > Viridiplantae > Streptophyta > Pinopsida > Cupressales > Cupressaceae > Sequoia > Sequoia sempervirens. The sequence goes on from VDFB02353493.1 coordinate 251,211,322, forward strand.
GGGAGATTGAAGCTAAAATTTGATGAGGCCTTGAGGAGGAATCTCGAGGTCTCGGGTGTGAGGTATATAATAAGAAACAAAAAGGGTATATTGGTACGGGTTGGATCCGTCAAACTCCTAATCAGAACAAATAATGAGGTAAAATTTTCCACTCTCCATGAGGAATTGAGATTGTGCATAAGTAAAAAATCAGCACCAAATTGATATAGAAGATGACTCATCACTAGTGATAACGAAATTAGCTCCTGAACTACCCCTAGTTGGAGATATTCAATGTGGATTGAGAAAATCCACTCTTATCTCAAGGAAATAGATAATTTGTTGGCATAGGTTTTTATTTTCCTAGTGGGTTAATTTATTTTCCCTTAGTCCTAACTAGGTTTTTCTTACACTTTATTAAGCTTTCTTAGGATAATAAAGTGAGTTTATTAGTAGGAGATAAGTGTGTGGTGTCCCCTTCCTTAAAAGGTGGAATCACTCTTCACTTTTGGTGGCATCCTCCACTTTTGGTGGTCCATCTCCACATTTTGTGGTTGATTCCTATTGGTTGGATTTTCCACCTACCTCATCTCCTAAGTTCTATATAAACTCACTACCTAGCTTGTATTTGCATCTTCTTGCATTCTTCTTGCAATCTTCTTGGAATTTTTTGCATCGTATCTTTTTAGCTTGAAAGCTCTTAATGTAATATTGTCACATCAACATTGCATAATCTCTTGGAGTCCTAGTTTGCATTCTTATATTTTTCTAATTTATGTAACTTTGATTTTCTTTTAAAATTTTCCTTGGGTTATTCAATCTATTTCAGATTTCTAATATGGTATCAAAAATTTTGTTTTAAGAAATCTAACTTCATAGATTCTTGATTGAGAGATTGAGTTTCTTGTAAAAATCTTGTAAATTCTCATATGCTCCTCTTGCATTTTGAATGATCTAGAGAATCAGAAAGGATTTACAAAGATCTAATAAACTCTTCATATTGCATATGTGTTTTGTGAGATCTGGATGATTACAACATTTTTGGTTATACTAGCAACATTTTGACTATTTCAATGCATCCAAAAGGCTCAAGAAAGTCAAGATTGGATTTTATTTCATCCAAATTGGAGATCATTTAACATAGTTGCAAATGGGGGTTTGAAGCTCACATTTGGTGAATAGCTTTTTATTGAAGTATTTCTAGCCCAAACGGACCTTTCCATTGTGTTCAAAATACCCAAAAACCCTTATTCATATAAAATTTGTCTATTTTAGATGAATTTGATTTTTGAAATTTTTTTATTTTTCCAAGGAGCTATCATTGTAGGTTAAATTCAACCATTTTCTTAAAAAAATCACAACTTTTCATCATGGTGTATGTTTTTTGCAAATGAGATATCATTGGAAAGATGGAGATGCGAATTTTCCATTCATAGAGATATTAAAAATATTTTTTTCATTTTCTACCCAATATTTGAAGTTGAAGTTGTTTGTTGCAAATTTCTTCAAAGGGCCATAACTTTTTCCATCGTGCTTTGATTTTTAGAAACAAGTAGGTGTTGGAAAGGTCATGGAGATCACTACACAAACATAGGCCTATTTTTTTTAGGTTTTGTCTCAAGTTTAAAATGTATCAGAATTTGTAATTTTGGCTATTTTGAGCCTATTGAGCATTGTATCTTGGAAAAGGCTTTGTAAATGGACTGAATTATAAAGTGCCAACCTTACAATATTTTGGGGGGGTTATTTTTGATACTAGTGAAAAGGGTGGGAGTGTATTGGTGTTCTTTTGTAATCATTTGAGGATTGTATCATGGGTTTTTCTAGTCATCCTTCTGTGATAATTTTGGATAAAGCTAATTATTCAAGCCTTGGAAAAAAGGCATTCTAACCCATATTAGATGACTAAATTTTTTTCCTTATCTTTATGGGCTCATACCTGAGCTAGACACACCTAGAAGGAAATTAGTATGGGGTAATTGAATTGATCATGTATTAGGAGTAAATTGGTTCTTATGTTGATTATGACACTATGTTGGTGCCTATAGTGAACATTGAATGTCCCCGTACACTTTGGACCAAGATTTGGGAGATGTTTGGAGACCCTCATGTTTCTCCATTCCCAAATGATCTTGCTATAGATTTCCTCATTCCACTTGATGATGTAGATAATATACCCTTTGATGATGCTACTTTAGAGGAGCTTAAGTATTATACACGTCTTGAATGTTTAGATGACATAGAGACTTCTCTTGCTTCTCATGACATAGAGACTTCTCTTGCTTCTCATCCTCACATTGAGATTACATTGACATCACCTATTGTAGCTTCAAATTCCAAAGATGCTTCTTTGAGAGCCTCCAGTGATACATTATAGAAGGATCAATTATATCTTTTGGATTCAGTCCACTGGGACCAATTTATACCAAACATATCTTGTTTTTTTGTAGAGTCCCTCATTTCATATATAGATGACACTATTGAGGACATGCATCTTCTCTTTGTGGACCACTCTTTTGTCCTTGTGTTTGTTTCTACTTTAGAGTCTAGAGTTGCTTATTCAAAAAATTTCAATGACTTCTTGTAGCAAGATATCTATAGTCTTCCTAATTCATCTTGGGATGATCTCTTGATAGGTATTTTAGACTTGTTTATGAAGACACATATTGCAGATTTGGTAGACACTATTGAGTGTATTCATATTCTCTTTGATGAAGATGATTCTTCTTCAGTTGTTGTGAGGGAAAATTTTGACCCTCTTTTTTATTATCTACACGATCATTCCTTACAGTTGGACATGAGTGTGGATACTTTGGATCATCATTTGGAGAAGACATCTTCAAAGGAGATACTTGAGTCTTTAGTATATGCTCTATATCAATCTCTAGGAGATTCTGATTTGTCATCTTCAATAGTGTGGCCTAGAATGCCAGATTTGATTGTGACAACTTTCAACATCGACATGGAGATACTTGAGTTCACTTTAGAGACTTCATACATATTGCACTTTCTTCCTACATATTCCTTTTAGGCCTTGGGAGATAGCGTGCATACACCTTTGGTTATGTTTCTTCCTAAGGGGAGGAATGTTGTTCAATGATTGTGGACTATCTTCTCCATCAAGTTTCAATCATCTACCATTGGATCTCTTTGGGGGGGGCTACTCAATCCTTCTCTTCTTCTCTCTCTATTCTGGGGGTGTTTTCTCTCTATTTGGGGGGGGGGGGTTTCTTCTTCTTTGGGGGGAATTTGATATGTACATGGGTACCTAACATGGCCTCATTTTTTGGGACCCATCATATTTTACATCCTCCTAAGCTATGCTTAATGGGGGGTGTTGGTGTAGGTTTTTATTTTCCTAGTGGGTTAATTTATTTTCCCTTAGTTGTAGGTTTTTCCTACACTTTATTAAGCTTTCTTATGACAATAATGTGAGTTTACTACTAGGAGATAAGTGTGTGGTGTCCCCTTCCTTAAAGGGTGGAACCACTTTCCACTTTTGGTGGCATTCTCCACTTTTGGTGGTCCATCTCCACATTTGGTGGTTGATTCCTATTGGTTGGATTTTCCACCTACCTCCTCTCCTAATTTCTATATAAACTCATTACCTAGCTTGTATTTTCATCTTCTTGCAATCTTCTTGCAATCTTCTTAGAATATTTTGCATTGTATCCTTTCAGCTTGGAAGCTCTTAATGCAATATTGTCACATCAACATTACATAATCTCTCGAAGTCCTAGTTTTCATTCTTATGTTTTTTCCAATTTAAGTAACTTTGATTTTCTCCTTAAAAGTTCCTTGGTTTATTCAATCTATTTCAAATTTCTAACACAATTACACTCTATGACATGTGTATCAGGAGGAAAATCATGTAGTTGAATCTCTTTCCAATAGGGGAATTGAATAAAATACAAAGATTATCAAGTTGAACCAAAGTGGGGTGTGGATTGGTTTATACAAAATCATAGAAAAAGATGCTACTAAGGAATGAAATTTACAATAAATGTCCATTCATCCACAATGATTTTCAAGAATAAGTAAGAATTTGATCTAATTTTCTTGATATTTTGGTAGAAGCATATCAGATTGCAGGTTTCAAATATGAAGTTTCTAGCACAAATCATTTGACAAATCTTCACTCACATATGACATTTAGTAATTCCTTCCTTATAAAGCAAAGAAGGTGATTTGGGTTGTGCAAATTGTTAGAATTGGCTATGGATTCCGAGATCTTGAGACCAAATGAAAAGCACAAAAAGAGAGATAGAATGTGACAAGAATAAACTATATTCAATGTCAATGATATGATTGTTGTACAATGTAGTAGAAACCCCTTGGTTATATAGCCAAGGTGAGATGCAAGATGTCATAGGATTATGACAAGTGTCTTAATCATATGACATGAGACAACTAATCACACTTACCTAGGTTCACATGTAGTAGTTGTCAAAAGATAAGATAACAACTAATTACAACTAACATCTTCTAGAAAGATTCCTTCCTATGACCTAAATAAACTTAACATGTGTAAATAAGTCCCCTAGTAATGAATTAACTAGGTACAAGACTTTATTTACACCAACACCCCCCTTAAGTGCAACTTAGAGAGTAGAAAATTATTATGCAAATGACAAAAAAATGCATAGATGGGTCCCAACTACTAGGCCATGTTAGGTACCCATGTACATGCAATGCAATCAATGCAATCTCTCACAAATGGAGAAAGGGAGAAAACCCAATGGGACAAAACTCCTCCTCAAAAGAGAGATGAAATACAAAAAAGAATGCTTTGAATGAGAAGGTAAAAACCCCATGTGAGGAAAAAGACCCCCCCCCCCATAAGAGAGAAGTAGAAGAGATACAATGCAACCCCTCCTCAATGTTGAGTCTCCCGCAATGATGGTAGAAGCTCAACATTGAATGCTGAAGATGATCCAATCTCGCCGAACAATGTTCCTCCCCTTAGGAAGAAACAAAACCATAAATTTATGTAGGATGTCAAGAAGATGGATGATGGATGATGTCTCTGAAGCATGCTCAAGTGTCTCCATGTCGATGCCAAAAGATGACACTCCAAACAAGCGTTCTAGGCGACACTGCTGAAGAGGACAATCCAACATCTAGTAGAGATGAATGCAAAACATGTTCCAAAGACAAGGATATCCCCTCTGAAGACAAAGAAGCCTCATCCAAATGTTGTTGAAAAGCATCCACAGTCATGTCAATCTGCAAAGAATGATCATGTAGAGAATGAACAAGAGGGTCAAGGTGTTCCCTCACAACAATTGAAGAAGGATCATCTTCATCAAAGAGAAGATAAATGCTATCAATGGTGTCCTCCAAATCTGTAATATGGGAATCCACAAACAAGCTTGAAATACCTATCAAGAAGTCATCCAAAGTAGCCATATCTGGAAGACCATGTATGTCCTAGTGCACTGAATCACAAGGAACCCAAACTATGGAAACACAAGCATCATCAACTGCAATAGTAGATGGAGGAGATGAAATGCATGACTCAAGAACTAGATTTGATGTGAGAATTCCCAAGTTCAAGAAGCCAAATGTCTCCTCTGAATCATGGTTCATATGGTCAACAGTCAAAGGAACAATGTCACCATCAAAAGCAAACTGAGCAAAGGTATACAACCGAGATGAATGATCAACCACCCCAGTAGCAATGATCTCTTGAGTCTCCAAGTCTCGACTGATGACCGAATCAGGTGTGAACTCCATAGTTCTCCCATCTCCACCATGTGTAATCTGATATATGGAAAGAAGATTGTTCGTAAAATGAGGAACACACAAGACATCCTAGAAAGTGTTTTCCCCAAAACTAATAGATCCCTTCCCTATTACACTCATGTATGTATTGTTTCCCATCAAGATAGGAGACATAGTACAAGGACAAAATGAAGAGAAGATAGTTTGTGAAGACTCAATGTGATGAGATGCTCTTGAATCTAGAAGCCATCTCCCTGATCCTGGACCTGAAAGAGCACAAAGAGCTTGACCTTTGCCCTTTTTAGACTGTTTTGAAGTAGAAGGAGAAGAAGATTTAGAAATTCTAGAAGGAAAATCAATGTGATTCTTTTTGAGAAGATTTTTTAACTCATCAATATCCTTATAATAATAGTGTTCTTCATGTCCATCCTTCTTGCAATATGCACAAAAAGGCCTCTCCTTCTTAGATGATTCTCCTTTTGAGGATGAGGATTCTGATTCTTTATGTGGCTTATTCTTTTTCTTCTTTTGCTTCATATCAAGATTCCTTGATTCTTTCTGTACCTTTGACTCATTACTCAACAATGCTTGTGACTTGGAAGACTTGATTAGACCCATGTTCATTAACTTAGCTTCCTCTTGGATTAGGAGATTTGCAAAGTCATCAAACTTAGGATCAACATATGATGCTCCCATAGAAATTCGATGGGTATGAAAGCCAGAAACAAATACTGAATACTCAGGACCAAGCTTGGATAACACATTTAGAATCAATTGTAAATCCTCTTTTCAATACTACATTCTTTCAACTATGTTCTTAATTGCTTGATTTTGGAGATGTAGTCTTGGATGTGGTCAAAACATTTTGGATCAAGATTCATCAAATCATTATCAATCTGATATCCCCTAATCTTATCTATTTACCATACAATTTTTCAAAAGTCCCCCATGCCTCTTTAGGTGTATTGCATGATTCAATATGAAATTGCAAATCAAATGAGACTAACGAACATATGCATCCAAGTGTTTTCTCACGATCAATCTCCCACCTTGCCAATTCTTTAGCATTAGTAGGTTTTTGAATGGTGTCCTATAGATGACCTATTAGACCTTTCATCATGAGATAGTTCCATATTGATTTTCTCCATTTAGCATAATTATGTGGAGTTAGGAGTTCAATTTGAGATTTCCCCATTGCAAGAACACAAACCAAGCAAAAGAATGCAACCAATCACTACAAGATTACCCCCCAAAATCAATTAATCAAGAAACCCCCCAATAAATATTTGATTTGGCACTTTATATTTAATGTGTTTACAATTGCCACTTGCCAAAAACAACGCAGTGGACTTTGATCTTGGTACATGCAAATGCCAAATTTGGCCACAGAATCAAGTATAATTTTTGGTACAAAATGAGATCAATTTGATTGTACCACTGAAAAGTACATAAAAAATCATGTACTTTCAAAAAAAACTACACCCAAAAATGTTACCGTAGGAGCAAGATATGAGCTCTTGAAGTTCTCAAAATGAGGACGAAGCAACAACACCTGTGAGAATCTGAAATTTCTAGAAAAACCAGACACCAAAACCAAAAATCGATTACACCACTACGAAGAGCACGAAAAATTAGACCAAATAAAAAAAAATTGCTTGAAAAAGGAGCCAAAATGAGCAAGATATGAAGCTTCAAAGTTAGACTGCCAAAATGAAAATGCAATTCATGAAGGGGGAAATTTTTTTTTGAAAATGCTGACGTATTGCTGATGTCAGAAAAATAATGTATTAAATTTGACAGTTTTTAGCCCGTCAGCGCATTGCAGGAGCTAAAATTGACGCCCTTTAGACCGTCGGAGGTCCCACAACCGATTTGACCCCTCGCCAAAATATTCTTGCTTGTTGCTGATATATACCTTGACTACCAGATGGAATATTCTTGTGGAATATTCTGTAACTGATGGACACGCCCAGAAGAAAATTGCGCTAGATTTTTAAAAGTAGCCAGTTATTGAAGTTTCCTGACTGCTTGTAAACGTCGACAGTGGAGTGGTGGGGTCGTGGTTGTATCGTAGCTAATGATAGGATGCCACGTGGGGTGCTCTGACTGGGCGGTACCCTGGTACTCTATGGATGTGTAGGGTATGAGGTACCCTCTGTGTACTATGGATTAAATCTACAAAAATGTATTTTTTTTTTGGTTTTGATTTTTAAATACAAATTTTATAATGAAAAATATTTGATTGGTACAAAAATGAATTTTTCATAAAAAAAATTTCAAAAATTTTCTTCGAATAAAATAATAATTTTTCAAAAAATTTGTACCGTCATAATGACTATTTGGGGCCATATGGCTCTACGAGCAAAAAATGTTTTGCCTCATCGGACAACTACTCCGATTTGGACGATTTGGTAGTTGATCTTAGGGTTTTTGGCCCTTCTAGACGTGATGGCAGGGTCGGATTTGCACAAAATCCTCCAAAATTGCAGCTACCTTTTGGATCAAGCAACCACTCTTCAGCTTCATACCCTCATAGATTTGGCCTTCTATGCTCGATTTGGAAGAAAAAAAAGGAAAAATTGACTTTCTTGAATCTTCTAGATGCAATGGTGAGCTTAGATTTGCACCAACAAGCTCCTATATGAACCTGCAACAAAGATCCAAAGATGGAACACCCCCAAATCTGGTATCTCTCTTTAGAAAAAAACTCTCCAATGGCACCCAACCTCCTCTGATACCATGTTATAATTGGTTATGGATTCCAAGATCTTGAGACCAAATGGAAAGCACAAAAAGAGAGAGATAGAATGTGACAAGAATAAACTATATTCAATGTCAATGATATGATTGTTGTACAATGTAGTAGAAACCCCTTGGTTATATAGCCAAGGTGAGATGCAAGATGTCATAGGATTATGACAAGTGTCTTAATCATATGACATGAGACAATTAATCACACTTACCTAGGTTCACATATAGTAGTTGTCAAAAGATAAGATAACAACTAATGAAAACTAACATCTTCTAGAAATATTCATTCCTATGACCTAACTAAACTTAACATGTGTAAATAAGTCCCCTAGTAATGAATTAACTAGGTACAAGACTTTATTTACACCAACACAAATTATGGACAAAATTGCCATCCCCAACTATAGATGTAAGTGCAAGTAGGAAGAAGGATCAACTCACTTATGACATGTGTTCAAGATCAACGACCTCTCAAAGGAGAAATCTATAAGAGTTATAATTAGGTAGAGGACGTTTGAAGTCGAGAACATACATGAATATGATCTCACCAATTGAATATTATCAAACACGATTAAAACATTTAAAAGGAAAATTATTAGGAAACTAATGGTGAACCACCTACTAAGAGATTACTTGGTAGATGATGTCATCAAATCTATCTCTTAGTTTAACAAATCTTCAAAAAAGGATTGTTATTTGATGCAGTGGAATATGGTAGATTGAAGAAGAACAAGAAAATGGTTGAGTCCATGGATTTGTTCTATTCTTGTCTTTTCAAAAAGGATCTACAACCTTTTCTAGGTTTTGTGATTGCCAAAAAAGAGGTGTTAACCTCTACAAAAGTGTATAGGATGTCTAAGCTTTCCACATAATTGATTACAATCTATGTCTCCAAATAGCGACTTCAAAACTCTCAATGTGTCAGTTTTTATTTTAAGTAATGAAATGGGAGCTACCCCATAGGTAGCAATTTTCTTTTAAAAAAATAGTTTGATCCATTACATCATTGATAGTATAGATGTTAAAATCAAATTCAAATATTTATTTTACTAACTCAACTTATATACACAAATTTATCCATTATCCTCTAGCCTAGAATGGATAAAGAAGGATAGAAAACAAGCACTTATCAACATAAATCTATAACATTATTTGCCCATAATTCTATTTATTCACAAATATAATATGGTGTGATGTATTTTTTCCTCCATAATTTATTTTATAAATATGAAAAATGAATCATTAGTGATGTTAACACAACACCCACAAACAATGCAAGAACACCAAGCCCTATCACTTAAAGTCTTCTTTGAGTATCTTTAGGCATCCCATTATGGCCATCAAAATACCTTGACAATACAAATTAGTTTTAACTTTGTTTTAATCGAGAAATATAGACTAAAATTTCATGTAGTGTAGCTTTGACCCATCACAAGTAGTCATGAGGTTAGCCAAGTACATTGATTTAGTATTAGGATTTTTAAGAATTCAAAGAGGCTATGTTTCTATTTTGTATTTATTGATAGATTTTTTAAAATGGCTTATTTTATTGCTTGTAAGAAAATTAATGTTATAGTACATATAACTTATATATTTAGATAAATTGTTAAATTACATCTATTATCTAGAAGTATTTTTTCAAACAAGGATGTGAAATTTTTGATTTTTTTGGAGGATATTATGGAAGAATTAATTTAGAGCTGAAATTTAGTTTAGCATATCACCCAAAAATAAATGAACAAATAAAACATGTGACTAGGATTTTGGAAAACTTGTTAAGATAAAAAGAAGAAAAGTGGGATTTAGTCTTATTGCAAGCACTCTTTGCTTATAGTAGTTTAGAAAATAAAAGTATAGTTAAATATAATGTGATATTTACTTGCAATACTTTTAAAACCCACTCTAAAATATGATGTTTTTATTGTAAAGAAATTATTAATGTACGACTCTTTTGAAGTACTAGAGGATTAGGCCAAAGATGATTTTTTTTTGGGTGAAAGGATATTTTAGAGTATATAAGCCATAACATCTTGGATTTAATTTATAAGGAAATATATTGATGTGAAATATATTTAAAAATAAAAATATAGCTCATTTGGATGTCTCATGGGTACCTCTATTATTTATGGTTTTACATAAAGATGTGAAATAAAATTGGTAAGAGCTAAAATCTTCTCATCTAAAGAAGTTTATTAAAGATAAATATGTTATATATTTCTATATGGATTCTTATGTGGTAAACATAATTTGTGTGATGATTATTTTTTACCTCCTTTACTCAATTAGAAACCTCCAAATAAGATACAAGTGCACATGGTGTTTGAGAGCTTGAACAACAATAGGTATGAGAATTCTATTAGATTTATTTTTAATAATTTATATCCTATTGAATATAATAAATATAAAATAATGTTATTCCAAGGATGCCGCCTCAACTTTTTGTAGAGATCAAGCAATTTTTTCATATTGGATTTTAATTATTTTATTATTATTGTCAAAGAAGCTTTAGAGGGTCCTCATTAGTTACCCAAAATCATTATGCTAGGATTGGTATATACAAATTTTTTACTAATTGGCTACATGTGTGGCTTATATATTGAAGCCAAATAAATTTAAGTTTATGTTATAATATCTATCCTATCTAATTGGATAAAAATTCAATTTCACCAATATTCACAACATTACAAAGAAGCAAAAAATCTTTAGGTTTAGAAGATAGAGACATAGGTATTATGACCAAGATATGAAGGTAACATTTTTTTCTAAAAAGGAAAATATATCTATTCTTCTCATGAGGAGTATTATAAATATGAAAAATTTAGTAGTTTTTTATATGATGAACTTATTGAAAAACCAGTTGATGTTGGGAGAACTGAGGACCCAAATACTTTTGTTTAGAGTTCATGCACCAATTCAATGAATTTATTAGCAAATTTAGGATCCAAATTACCCCTAGAGATGAAGTAGGATTAAGTAAAGAGTGAGTGAAAAATCACATGCCTATCAATTATAATGATAGGTTAAAAGAAGGAAGTAGGGATGAATATTCAAAGATGATTTCATATAGGAATATAATATGAAAAGTAGAGAATCTTTAAGCACTTCTAATACTAATCCATTTATAGATTAAGGAATGCAATACTTAACTTCTCTAATTGTGACTAGTTGTATCACAACCAATGGACTCAACCTCAAAGGTATTGATATCTTCTTCTAGTATGTCCGTAGTAGTGACATCTTTGGTTTCCCATGTATATATAAATTATCCTAGTATTGTTTCCTCATTTGAAGTGAGTCCAAGTATTTCCTATGTTACCATTAATTATTTATATTTTTGTGCCTATTTTGGTTGTGATTTTATTAAGTTATATTAAATTTATCTCAAATATTGTAATTATTCTAGTAGTTCATTCATTTATTCTACTATATTGCCTATATTTTTACCATTGTTGTCATCTATAATGTCCACCCAACCTTTTGGGGTACCTTTTACTCTAGTATTTTTTATATTATGACCAAGATATTAACCATGAATCCATTTTTCTAATCACTAATACCACTCTACAAATCTCACTGGACTGCCCAAATATATTATTTATAAGTATGGTCTCTTGTCTACAAGTGATAATGTTACCCCTATTTCAACTTATATTCAAACAATGTCAATTGTATAGAGAAGTCCCTTTACCCTAAATATTCTTCCAACTTCCTAGGTGCATACAAAATTTTCCTTGTCCTCTCGTAATTATGCATCCTTTGTGTAAAAATCCTCTAATCTTATTATAATGAAGCTCTAGATACTTGTTGAATACAACATTTATGCACAAATAATCTCTCCTACCCTAAAATATGTATATGAAAATGGACAATGTATCTATAGATATAAAATATTATAAGAATAAGAGAAGGATTAAAATAAATAATAGGAAAGGTGTCTCAACCTTTTTCCTATTGATAAAATTACAAAAAGTATACTTTTAGAGGTTATAAAATATTAAAAATCAATTATTGGGTTATAGAGTTGGTTTTTGGCCAAACGAAATATTTTGGATTATTAGTCATTACTAGGATTTGTTCATATTACATAGGTCTCTTCAATTTCTATAATTTAAAAAAATGGGACCCAATCATCCTCTCAAACCAATAGTTATGGCCTCTAAAAAATTGCATAAGAAATGTAAAAATGTGTTTGACACATAAGAGAGTTGTAAGGGGAAGTCACACTTGCTGAAAAATTATGATGCATGTATGTCATATATTAAGGAATATTTGATTGCAAGTAATGGAATCAAAATGGAATTCCCAATTTTGTGAGTGGATTATAATAAAGTTATGACAAGTAGAAGGAATATGATATCTTTAACATAAGGACTCATTAGTGAAGGCTTGGTCTACAAGTGTATTATAATAGTGTTGTTTACTAAATAATACATTGGGATGTTTTGCAGTATAGGGTTTTTCTCCTAAAAAATTCTCCATATACACTTGTGTTATGATATATTATTTATTTTATATTTATATATTTTTCTTCTTTCTATAACTACTAGAAGATTAAATTTTTATAGCACTCTCCTTAAAATTCTATTTTAGGAAGCATAAATACACATAACTTGCTTCCTTTAATTTAGTATCAGATCCTATCACCTCAATGAGCACAAAAAAATTAGGTGGTGCAATGAGTCTATAGGTCTTGTAATGCCCCGCCACACAACCCTAGGGGAAGTTGCAATCAACAACATAAACGCAATAATTTTTTATTTATTTAAGAACAAAAGCATGAAAGTACACTACACATTGCCAACAGCCCCTAAGGTTACGAGACTAAGTTTACTAAAACCCAAACAAGAAACATGAATTAAAGCCATTACATTTAATTGTTTAACAAATTAATGCTCATACATTCCATCCATGATAAAATTACATCAGATACAAAGAAATACCACATGATTCCAACAACATGAATTACAATATGATTACAACACTCATTCCCTGAATGAGGTAATTCCAATATACAAGGTTACAAATTACATCTTCCACCTCGATACAAAGAGGGGTAATAAATTACAATAATAATAAAAGAATAAAGCATGAAAGAACTAGATCCCACAAGCTCTCCAATTGGAAATCTCGTCCACACAAACAAGAAGATGACCCAACGGAATTAAGGTGCACGTTCCACCCAACCATGTGATACCCGAAGGCTCACCCCCCGTGCTAGGAGATAGTAACAAGGAATTCTAGACAAGACCATCCACCTCTAGACACAGGCTAAGTCACACTGACACAACCTAACACATGAACCATATATCCATAAGGATAACACAAGTACAACTCCAACATCACTGACATAAGTCACATTGCTTCTAGAAATAAAACAGATCGAGTATGATAAGAAGACCATACACATAAAACCAAATACCAACTGTTGTCATAGAAAGAGTGTCATCACATAACTCGTCATGGGATCTCCTCTGGGAATCTTCCTAGGCTTCGACCCCCACTATGGGTTATCTTGGTGGCCTCTACCAAATCTTGGCACCCATACTCACTCATGCAAAATCAAATACCTTTCGTAAGGACAAGATAGATGACCTTGCCATTCTAGGCCTTCCCGTCTCATCCCAAGTCTATACAAGCCCTTGCGTCCATGAGTGAGGCTCAATTATCTTAATTAGTGTGAAATACTACCTAACTTCTAAGTACATTAATTTAGTTATCTCTTGTTTAAACCACCTCTAAAGGTTTCCTAGTTTACCTCTTTGGGATCTGGCCCCTAATAGAAGCCACTCTTCTACTTGACAACAAACCAACACAAAATCAATCACCAAGGGAAACCCATGTGCATAACAACAAGATAAAACCACTCCAACTCTAGGAGGAACATATAATGAAAATCCACTCCAAACACAGGAGGCAACAAAATAAAAACTCTTTCCAAACACTGGAGGCAACAAAGGTCAAAACCCTCTCCAAACACTAGAGGCAACAAAGGTCAAAACCCTCTCCAAACACTGGAGGCAACAAAAATTCAAAACCCTCTCCAAACACTGGAGGCAACAAAAAGTCAACCCCTCTCCAAACACTGGAGGCAACAAAAATTCAAAACCCTCTCCAAACACTGGAGGCAACAAAAAGTCAACCCCTCTCCAAACACTGGAGGAAACAAAACACATAAACCACTCTTAGTTCAAAGGAGGCACAAAACATTCCTGTTCGTGAAAACTAGGTAAAACAACTGGATACAACTATACTTCCTACCCAAGGCAATACAACAGTTGACTACATAACGACAACCCATACAAATAAATGAAACCCCATCTAGAAGACTTACCTAATCAAACAACTCCAAATAGAATAAGCAACTCAATCAAAGGGTTCCCTAGCCTCTGGAAGCAAAACGCAGTACTACCAAAGTACACTCATAAATTTACAATCATAACAATATTGCCCATACAATACCAACAAGAATTCGCTTAAATCAACAGTCATATAAATACACGTTCTTTAAAACTAAAGATGTCTTTCAACATAATGATCTTTCCTCATAAACTAGAACCAAAGTCCATATTTACCTCATATACTTAATCTTTTAACTATTCATATAAGTTCTAAACAATATAATTTTTATGAACCTTATCTATTCCTTGCAATCTGGAAAACAAACAACATTCCCCATTCACCATTTAAGGCAATGGAATACAAGAACTTTTAAATAACATTCTACCCATTATAATAACATCGTAATAAAATAACTATTTTCTTTACACATATATAATATCATCAATTTTTCTCTAGTTATAATCCATATAACTTAACCACATACATAATCTTGACATTTAACAAATCCTTTACAAGAACTTTAAGATTCCATCAAATTAAATAGGTCATTGTAAACACATTAACCATATTCATTTCAATTACAACCCTAACCCTTAACAAATAAATAAAACCTTATCTGGAATATTTTAGAACATTTACTCTATTTGCACCACATTGAGAATGAACAAAACATTGCTAGAAAGCATGACAGACAATTAAATAAACTATGGTTAGGATTTCCTAAATCCAGTCAACTCAATCTACGTTACTTGCATTTATCCAAAAAAATACATAAGGTTTATTTCACGATGTTGAGAAAATTTAAGAAAACAATAATTTAACTCTAAGTTTCTCGATCATACTCAATAATCTAAACAACTTGATAAATAAACCATTTGATTAAAATAAATCAATCCTTATTTCAACTACAAATATATATACTCCACTTAAATTTAACTATACTTGGATACCCATATGTATTAAATATATATATATACATAATGTATATACAATTATATATATATATATATATATTCAAATATAACCAATTTAACTCAACAAATAATTTTATTTAAAAATACATAATATATATATATACATATACACATTAAATGTACATTATATATATACATAAATATATATATAATATATATATAAATAAATAATTATTAAAAAAATATTATTTAAATATTAAAATATTATATATATATACATATAATATATATATATAAATAATATTAAAATATAAATAAAATATATATTTTTTAAAAACAAAATTTAAAAATAAAACATAATGCGCATTGGGGCCGGCCCCTCCCAAAAGGGAGAGGCAGGCTGCCCACGCAGCCTCCCCCCAAATGGGGGTGCGCTGTGTGGGCAACACTCCCCCATGGGGGCGACTGTGGGGCAGGGCACCCCCTCCTCTCACCATACAAACTTTATATAAATTTTATTTTAAATAAAAAATTTATATAAAAAACAAAACTTCCATAATACACAGAATTTCCTGTGTAAATTTTTAAACCAGAATTTTTTCCAGAAAAAAATAAAAACACAGTATATTTATAAATATACTTGTGTGTATATATTTATATATAATGGGATATATATATATACAAAGGTATATTTATAAATATATATACCCAAAATCTCCATTTTCAGCCAAATTGTGCAATTGCACAACATAATTTTGCAATAAAACAATAAATTGACAATACAACAAACTGGGTTTCAAGTTTCAGTTTGAAATGAAAATTTCTTTTGGTTTTCTTTCTATTTTTCCATTGTTTGATTCTTGTTTTGTTTTCTTTCCCAAATTTTCAACAGAAGTTTGCAAGTATAGAACAAATTGACATGGGTTTTCATTAAAATTCAAATAGCATTTAGAAATTTTTTCTCCAAAGCTTGAAGGATTCAAATGGTGCTTCCAAATATGTTTCTAGCCCACCAAGAAATTCAACCTTCTTCCTCCAATGCAAACAAAACCACAACAAAACTTTTTCCCTAGATTGGAAATTGGAAATTATATGAAATTCTATTTGTTCAAATAGATTTTTTTCTAAATTTTCAAAACCCTAAAATAAATATCTCATATATATTAAATATATTGCAATTTGGAGATATATTTTTTTTTTTTAAATTTAAAACAAAATTACTTTCCAAATGAAATTTCATGCATTTAAAAATTTCTTTTTATAAAAAGAATTCAAAATTTTGAAAAGAAATTCTTTTACTTATTAATTTTCAAAAAGTGCAATTTAAAACATATTTCCATTTATTCAATTTAACTCTAAATATCCAATAATGCCAAAACAACTAACTTAATTTAATTTATCACTATTAACTTAATTAATCAATAACTAAATTTAATCCAAGATTAGATTATTTTATTAATTAAATTAAATTAATCAATAAAATAAATAACATTTCAACATTGCAATTAAATATATTTAATCATCATTCTAATTACACCCGCCATTTAATAACTTTTATAATTTGAAATTAAATAAAAACCTAAGGTGAAAAGGACAATATTAAAACAACTAAACCCGACTACAACCTGAAGACACAATATGACTAGGGTGATGACTTAGCACGAAAAACTTAGCTACTATCTCCCAATAGATTACTGTTGGTCAGTGGACACGCTCAAACCTATGAAATCAGGTGGAGTTGATGTCCTGTACCTGTCAACCTGCGGACAAAGAGTATATCAAACAAACATATATATATATAATTAAACACACTATGAAGATGATATCTCAGAATCGTAGGGCGCTCGCAAGCGAGTGATACAATCCCGTCCCGTTCACCAATACAGACTTTTTAACTGATGAGTCTAACATCAACAATATAATAAAAGCATAAGGAATTTTTAAATTAAATAATTGCTACGCTAATTCAAAACATGCCATAATGATAACATCAAAGTAAAATTCCATCACATCAAAATATCACATATGCATCACTTAATAGTTGCGATCAAATAGAACCAAGTACCATTGTCACAGCATAACAGAAACACATAACAAAGAAAAACACTGCCGATCAAAAGATCCAAAATGGAGGGGTGTTACAGGTCTGTCAACCCCTAGTAATTATATTATAGTTTTGATATTACCTTTTCTCTTTCAAGGTGTTTTAAAAGTGGGAGAATGTTAGGAAATGTGTCTCAACCTTGCTCCTATTGATAAAATTATAAGAAAATAATTTTTTGTTATAAAATAGAATAATAATTTTTTGGGCTATGAAGTTAGGTTTTTTTTCCAAAATAAATCTATTAGGTTGTTTGGTACTACCAAGGGTGGTGCCTATTTGGTAGATCTCTTCAAGATCTAAAATTTAAAATGGGCCCAATTGGCCTCCCATATCAAAAGTTATGGTCTTTGAAAAATTTCATAGGAAATGTAAAAATATGTTGGACACATAAAAGAGTTATAAGGGTGAGTTACATTTGTTGACCAACTTATGATGCATGTTTTGATTATATGGGAAAAACAGGTTTTGAAGGGACCTGAAACCCTTTACAACAAAAGATACTTAGAGCTGCTAAAAAAATACAATAGACCGACACTAACAACATCCCAAAATCCAAAAAAACACTACAAAAAAGAGTGCATGACAAAATATAAGATAATAAGCTAACAGTAACACCCAACAACATCAAAACAACTAAACAACAGGAAAAAAATTGACACCCAATAGAAAACAAAAAGCAAAAACACTAATTCAAACTACTCAAGGTGTTGGCCACCTCAAGCTCCTGGCTTATGTGCTTTTCGATCATGTCCAATAGCTCCTTTTTTTCAGCATCAAAGGACCTTTTCCAATCAATCAACCCTCTCATAGTAGGTCCTTTGTCATCATCTTTGGCACCTTTTTTTCCTTTACCTTTACCCAAGTGTGCTTTCTCCATAAGCTCAAAAAAATAAAATTGATCCTCCCTGAGCTCACTTATCTTTCTGAAAAGGACTTCCACATAGAGATCTGACAAGCTCGCAGAAGCTTTTCTATGTCTGTGTTCGTGCCCAAAATCTTGGCTTCCAAAGCATCCAATCTATCTTCACACAGAGATTTGAAATCATGGAAAGAACTCTCAAGGTCCACCATTGTGTCAATTAGAATGTCCGACACTGACTCCTTTGCAACAATCTTTAGATTCTCCTTCAAACCTCTAATTTTAATGTTAATCTTATTGAACTCTTGAAGAGTCCACTTAAATAACTTAAAATTTCCAGTGGCCCCATCCCTAGCCATTTCCAACAAATCAAACATAGAGGTAGAATCATCATCGAGGTAAGAAAAGTCCTCCAAAATAGGATTTACCTTCAAAGGCTTATGTTTAGCTCTCTTCTTCTCAGAATCCTCCTCATCAAAACCCTTAGTCTCCTCATCCAACTCCACATTGGGCGCATCCTACATTGGGGAGTCCTCAATAGCCACCGCCTTTTCACCAAAATATTTTCCTTCACAAGACACATTGGGGTCCTTAGTTAGCACTTCTGAGGCCTTGTTCTTTAGATTGAAAATACGCTTAGAAGACCTCTACGACTTGTCCTTTTCCTCCAAACCCAAAACATTATCCTGTGACCCCACCTCAAAACCACCACCAACAAAACATTGACCAACAACCACCTCCTTGGTCTTGGGAGGGGACCCATATGAGCCCACTTTCGTGTCCTCGCTGTCAGAAAGAACAAGGCATTTGGTTGCCTTGTTACTCTTAGAACTACCCAACTTCCTCTTCTTCGAAGACGTGGTCACAAGGGCCAAAGAAAATTCCTCCTCCTCATCATCCATACTAGAATCCAATCCCGATGACCTAGACACATCACTCACAACCTTTTCCTTACCCTTAATGGCAAGGGCAGGGAGAAGATTCTTAACATTCTCTATGATTAATAAAATAAGACCTTCATGGAGGACAGGATCCCTCCTATTCTTCAGATGAGTGTAAACAAGAAAGAAATGAACAAACCATGTCTAATATGGTTTAGAAGAGTGAAGTGGTGAACAAGAATAGCAGTAAACCTCCCCTCCAGAGTCACATAGTGCATAAGCACCTTTGTAACACTCGTCCAAATCTTCTTAAGGGATTTCCGCTCATAACCCCAACTTTCCATTCGCTCATCATCCTTGAAGAATTGGGCCATCACTTCCTTGTTACTCTTCTTGTCCTTGAAAAACTTATGGCCAACCATCGACATCCTAGTAACTCTAGCTACCATCTCTCCTCATTCACCTCCACTTCTAGGCCTTTTATCTTGAGTTTGCGATTATGCTAGTAAGACATAAACTGTGTCAAGGCATTGGGGTCATGCCCATGCAGCCTCTCTAAGAACGGAGTGAAATTACCATGACGCAATATATTCCATAGCTTCTTCTTTTTCCTAATGCCTGCACAGGAATGCAGATCAATTCTACTTCTATCACCACCCATTTCAAATAGCACTAGAATAAGAAAGCCCTTGTGAAAAAAGACTCAACTGAATGCCAAAGAGCAAAAGGAAACCCACAAAGCATGTGAGACAAAATAAGGTACTTATGATGCATGTTATAACACATCATAAGACATATCTGATTGGATATAATGGAACCAAAATTTAATTCACAATTTGGAGAATGGATTATAATAAAGTTATGATAGGTGGAAGGAATATGTTATTTTCAACCCATGGACTCATCTTGACATTTGGGATTTGGGTGCAACTTTTTGGGTGGTTCTATCTTGTGGTTTTCTAATTACCATTTGATGGTTTCAATCATTGTATCTCCTATATATTAGGTTCTTTATATGGAGGTTGTGAGTATATTTTTGTGGATAGTGTTAAGCTATGAAAATTCCTTAAGGTCTTTGGTTGGTGATACTTCTATTAAAGCTTTCTCCATAAGTGTATTGTAACTAGGTTGTTTACTAAATATTATATTAGGCTGATTTGGAGTGTGGAGTTTCTCTCTCAAAGAGGTTTTCCTCACATATACTTATATAACGGTATATTGTTTATTTTATGTTTATATGTATATATTCTTTCTATAATTGTTAAAATATTAAAATTTACACAACAATCTCCTTAGATGTAGCAAGAATTTTTCATACCTTGCTTCCTTTTAGAAAAATAATATAAACCAAAAGAGTAGTGTAGTATTTAGAGAGGTGAATGTACAATCTAAATAATAATTGTTAATAATTTGTAATATATTGATTGAGGAAACTCCCTCTATTATTAAGGTCATGTTTGATGTTGATGTTGACCAATTGTAATTCTTGATTAATAAAAATAAGAAATTGAGATATAAGGTGAATATAAAGGTTATTAAATATTTTCATTGGGAAGGTAGTTCACAACTTCAAATACTATATAGGTCCCTAGTTCAATCTAAACAACTATAATTGCACATTCAAAAGGTTTCTCATAAATCAAATGATAAAGAGGAGGGGGTTTGGAAGAAGATTCAATTAGCAATCAAGTAAGATAGTCTAGAGGAATTAGGAATGCAAGCCTCATGAATATCTATAGTTCATCCAAGTTTGAAAAATTAAATTTTGAAGTTTCATCTTAAATCTATAGCATTGGAATTCATGAGACTATCTTTGTTTAATTTGCACATGCATATGATGGTTGTGAATATGTCTTGGTGATTAAATTTTCCTAAAAGATAGTACAATCTTAAGAATTCAACTTTGTGAAAATTAGTTAAGCTCAATTTTGAGACTATCTTTGTTTAATTTGCACATGCATATGATGGTTGTGAATATGTCTTGGTGATTAAATTTTCCTAAAAGATAGTACAATCTTAAGAATTCAACTTTGTGAAAATTAGTTAAGCTCAATTTGACATGGATGTTGGTTTGTCTACTCCACAAAATATATATTACTATCAAAATTGCTTAGGCTCATTCAAAACTTTCACTCATCCTTTTGTTTTGTATTTTCTTTGAAATTCGATAAATTTAGAATTAGGAATATAGCCAAATTTATTAGCTAAAATAATTTTGGATGTAAACTTGAATTTTTCTAAGTGTCATCTTCAATAAATACAATCTTTAGCTCAATAGTGTTGCATATTGTTATTAAATATATTGTAATATTGGAAATGATTAAAAGTAGTTTAATTTTATTTTATTCATATAATTTGTTAACGGAATAAATTTATCAATTTTATGATTACAAATTAACCTTGGGATTTTATTTGTTTGAGCTAGTTATTTAGGGCTTTTAAATGGAAAGATTATCATATGCTTCCAAGTGTGTAGACTAGGTAAAATAAATCATGGGTAAGCTATTCCATTGCAAGTAGGAATGATATATTCCACTCAAGTTGGTGTATTAAAACATGGATCAACATAAAGGCCCATGAAATAATTCTATTTATGTAAATAAACTCTATCCTAAAGGGGAGGTAATGAGTCAATAAAAATTGTTTGTAATTCATCATCAAGAAGTTAAACTTCCATTTTGGTACAAAGTGATTGAAATGCTATGAAAAGTTCATTGATGTGCTCATTAGATCCTTGGTACACCCAAATAAATCATAAATAGTGGTATTTAGGTCTATGTTTACACAAAAAATGGCTTAGGGTAGTTGTACCTAGTTGATCAAATCATGAATAGAGTTGGAAGGCAAGGAGTAAAACCATCCTATAGTGAAAATTTTGAGGGAATAACTTAGCTAATATTTTTTCATTGTATGCATAATCTACACACATTGAATTGAAATATTGTTAATGAGTATTTATGTCACCTTTTTCATAGTACAATTCAAACCAATGTGTCATAAACCCATAGGTAATGGATAGGTCATAAGCTCAAAATTAAGATCTAATGTGCAATGTATTAGAGCATATGCAATAGCATCTTGGTTACTAGGCATTGAATCAACTTTATTTTCAACTATATCTAGCTTTAACACAAGTGCATCAAGGGTGGAGGTAGGGATATTGTTGGAGGGATTAGCATGAGAAACAAAGGGAGGGGAATAAATAGGATGAGGGATAATAGGAAAATGCAATGCTAGAGGAAGGAGAGGCCACACTATAAGTCAAAGAAAAAGTAGGTACATTAACAACATGAGATAAAGGAAAGAAATTGGTGGTAGAGTGTGTCAATGTGAAACTAATAGGTACAAAAGAAGAAATAGATATAGTAGGATGGGAGGTAAGTGGTACTCTATAGGTAGGAATATGAGGGGTATAGAGGTCATAAGAGGAGAGGTAGACACCATGGGGGGATCTAGCATGGGGTGGGAGGAGAAAGGATCAATAACTGAGTAAGGATTTGTGGGAATAGAAGTAGATGCATGATGTAAAGTAGTAGAAGTAGACATAAAAGAATCAATTCTATAAAGAACCTCATAACCAAAGGGCACTTCAAGAAATATACTATGTAAGGAGATAGCTAACTGTGTAGGAGGAATTATAATGGTAATTTTCTAAAAGAGCAATTGTCATGTATGCAAAAGATCTTGCTAATTAAAGCATGTATTATGATTGAAATTATATCGCTCATTATAATTGGCTTAATTGGGGATCACATGATTGATAGAGTGAGAGTAAATGTGAGGATTAAAGTGATCACTTATTTTCAGAGATAAATTAGGGTTTTGAAAAGCTCTTGGCATAAACAAACCCAAGATAACATCATCAATGGAATACCAAGGGTAGCTTTAGGAACATAATCAATATCATATATGAATTAGAAAAGTGAGAAGATAAAACCCTAAGGAGGTGTGAGAGTGGAGGATTTCACCAAAATTAAAATAAATTAAATAGTATTCTCTCTTATTTTCATTTAACTCCTAGGATGAAGCTAGTAAACAATAATGAACATCTATCGTAGGAAAAAAATTTGGGGTAGAATTGAATATTGAACTAAAATAAATGTTTTTAAAATAAAATAAATAAACATGTTATCTAGCTAGAATTTTGATGCTGATTGGTTGTGATTGATTTATAGGGTGCAAAAATGTTAGTAATGCTTATATGAATGCTTCAAAATTTGTGAACTTGTTGTCTATCTATCTAGACCATTTTCACAACTATGGGAATACCTACATAAGTATAAATATGTCATAAGTTGCACAAATCTAACCTAAGAACATAAATATGGTCTTTTTTAAGCCTAATATGTTAACTTTGAGCTCATTGCGATGACCTACTTCTATTCTTGCATAAAAAATAGTTTGATGTACTTGTGGTTTCAATGTAACAATGATAATTAAACTACATAAGGATGTTGAGTCAATGACTAAGAATTGCAAGAGAGCATGTAGTAGACACCCTAAATGATGCAATGCAAGTACTCTAATATATGCTCCTTAATAATTGTGTAAGTAGAAATATGAGCTAATCCATTAATTTATAGGTGTAAAAATGAACTAGGGATAACCTTTTAAATATAACTCCAAGGGTTATAAATGAAAATTTTAGTGTCTAATCAACACACAATAGTCAAGTAGTAAGAGTAAGATCGGACCCATTTTAATTTTAATATTAATAGAATAGGGACCATTTCCATGATCACACATCTAACCAAGGTCATGTACACAACTATCAATTCGACCCAAGATGGGAGATGAATGAAAATGAGGATTAAGATTGATCTCTATGAGTGATTGCATATGGAGACAAGTATGGATCAAGTTATGAGTCAACTATCAATATAAAGCATGTCACTTGTACACCTATCATTGGATAAAAGATGATTGGATCAAAGGGAGTCCAAAGCAAAGGAGAAAAGTGCAAGGTATGCAATTTTTACCATTGCACACATAAATAATTGTATTCTTATCAATATTCCATAATGTTTCACCTTACAACTCCCCCCTCTCAATTAAAATACAAATCAATCCTAAATGTATATAGGAGGGGGGATTCAATTGTGTTTAAAAGGTGTGAGTGTATTGAACACCAACGAACTATAACTATTAATTGTATTTAAAAATATAAAGAATATTTTTTTAACAAGTTATATTGATCATAGAAAATTAATCATAATGTGACATGTAAAATACACAAAAATATATAACTTGAGAAAAGGTGGTCTTCAAACCATGTTGTTGGGGAAAATTTATGTGAGACCTATATAATCTGTCAAATTTAATCCAAATACTTAATCTGTTATGAAGCATTCAACTTCACTAATATACTAACAAAAATTATGGAGGATTTTTATGTCATCCACAAAGGCGTTTTAGCAACCTAATATTGGAGCACAAGCCTTTAGGCTAAAACCTCTTCGATTGAGAGTCAAAGATTGAGGGGTATCCATTCCACCAAATTTGCTTAGGGCACAACCCCAGCCTCATCCCTTATGCTGTTGAGGCCTTGCACTCAGAAAGATTTGATCCTTGATGAACTCATTTAGAACCATTCAACTTCACCAACAGATTAAGGGAACATTGACAAAAAAATATAATTAATAATTTTTTATATGGTTTTATTTTATATTTTTGTATCACTCTTAACTTATCAATACCATATGATAATGGTTTTGATGATGTTAAAACTGGAAGGGCTAGTACCCGTTATAGAGCAGCCATAGAGGTAGAAGATAGGCTCACAGAAAATGAGACCACTAAAAGAAAGAGCGAGACTCACCAGCTATGAGCCAGAAAGAACAACAAACATGCCATGTTTTTGACCAGAACATGAACCGGAAAACAAAGACCAACAACAAAAAACAGAGACTGCTAAAACAAAGGAACCTAACACAAAAAACCTCCCTACAGAAGTAGGTAAAAACTAGCAGAAGCCAACAGCTTACACATTGAACAAAGGGCAACTACCCCCAACCAACAACTCCAGAACTTCTGAATAAACTAAAGGGAAAAGGGCATCCTTTTCCACAAAACACCCACCTTATCAGCAATCCCAAACTCCGCCTCTAAAGGAGCACAATTCACTTCAAAAGATCTGCACAGTCAACCATATTTTAATAGTTACTTTAAATTGAAAATATTTTTTCACTATCAACTTTTGAAACTTATCATATATATATGACCAATATTTATATTAACAAATAGAACTTGGTCCAACTATAATCCTTCTCTCCTGATATTTAAAAATTAAAAAACTATGTATCATACAGTTGAACTGATATTGATTTTTATGAACAGGTTCTACTTGCATTAGGTGCAAAACTAGAGCATATTGTGATTCGGTTAGCCCAAGAATTTATACAACGCCACACTGTATGGACAAGTAACGAGATAGAAGTTCATCCTACAAATGAGCACTTTTGGTTTAATCGACCTGAACTACTACTTCATATAATGAACTTCATTTTGTTTCAGGTAAATAAGCACTAATCCTTACACACCAGAGGCAGTTAATGTTTCTCATGACTTTGTTAAATTCTTTAGAATGTGCATGAATTGGAATAACTATATTGGTTTGTGTTGACAGAATGCATTTGAAATAGCGTTCTTCTTCTGGGTATTGGTAAGGGTCCAAAACACAAAGAAATGAAATTTGACTTTTTAATGGAATTTTGAATTTAAAGGATTTAATATGCAGGCAACTTTTGGTTTTCGATCTTGCATGATGGATAAAGTTTACTACGTTATTCCCAGATCTGTAATCGGGTATGTCTCATACAATTTCTTAAAATATATTGTCACTCTATTGACAGTTTATAATATTAATTTAAAAATTTCTAAATTAAATTATGTAAACTTTTTTCTTCATCAACATTCCAGATACAACTTATAATCTATCATCAAAATATAATTTTCTTTTTGTTTATACTTCACTCTTTCAAGAATAACATAATCCGATATACATTAAATAAGATAGGGCCATAAAAGAATCAATGGTTATGAAATGGCTCCTCAGGATTTTCTAATTCTGTATCTCCACTGAGATTTGATAACCAGTAACTGGAACACCATTTAGTGTAATAGTAAACTCAATTAGTTACTTTTTCTGTTTTTGTTTCACTTGAGTATCAATTGTTTGACCATTAACTTTGGGCAGTGTTTAACCTTTACATATGTAATATAATAGGGAGATGGGTAAGCAAACATTCTTAAGAACATAGGTCTTAGATTTAGATTATAATAAATTTTTTATTATTTTTTTGTTTTAACTTTGGATCTATAGTCTCAGGGAAAATTAAATGTATTTTAAGTTTATTTTTGGGAAGTGCATTTTATTAAGAAGATTAAAAGAACATGGCATTCTAAAGTTCCTTCTAACTGTTAAATTTTTCATCAATTAGTAAGGAGTTGAATTTAGACCGCCCATTTGTTGTTGAGTTCTCTATCACTGAACTACTAATCTTCTTGTGATTCGTCCATATTTAGTTTTGGTTTGACTCATTTTCCAAGATCTACATCATTTAAAATTACTATGATCATATGATATCAAAAAAATTACCAACTAATTTATTAATTTTCATTCTAAATTACATATACTCTAATTTTCTTATCACGAAGATGTCATCATAAAATTAATTATTTAAATATGCTCTTACTCAGGTTGATTGTCCAAGTACTATGTAGCTATAGTACCTTACCACTCTATGCCATTGTTTCTCAGGTGATAAAAGCAGTTCACTTTGTATGTATTAATTATTTTCCTATCTGAATATTGAGGGATTCACTTAACACTTTGTTTCTTGAACTCAGATGGTAAGCCAACATAAAGGGACACTATTTAGTGAGAGCACAAGAGAAGAAATCATGGCATGGCTTCAGAGAAGCCGCAAGAGGATTAAGAGAAGGCATAAACAGGGTAATTTAAACAGAAACACAGAGATGTCAGAGATCAATGTCACATCTTAAATACCACCATAAGTGGGTATAGCAATAAGTTAATAACACAATACTTATATGCAAAAATAATGGAATGACTCATATATCCTAAAATATGTGTTTGAAAAGATTGATTAGTTTAATAATTGAGCTCAACTTTGATTAATTTGGTAAAACAATCGATCTCAAATGTTTTATTCAAGTTTTATGAACATTTATTTGTGAAGAAGGGGTTTCAGCAATAGAATAGCATATCTATATTTTGGAATGAATTCTTTGAGAGAATGCAATACTCATGACAATAAATCATTTTGTAGTTTGATATGCAATTATGTATGTAACACGGCATCTTAAAGGAAGCAAATTTGGACCCAAATCAATGTGATTTTTAATATAATTTGCTTCAAATATTTTTATTTAAAATATTTTGATATGTTATGTCAATAATAAAAGTTTTAGAGTATAGTGTTAGAAGGTTTTAAATAAATTAAAATTAATATAAAATAAAGATTATTTTCAAATTAATATTTTAAATGATATAATGTTTATAATTTTACTAAATTGAGATATAATTTAAATAGATTAAAAGATATTTGTGTCTATAATTGTATAATTAAAACTATTGTATAATGAAATGGAAAGAGAGCTTTAAAAATTGAGTAAACATGATATAGTTGAGAGCTTATAGTTTTTAGAAGATATATAAGATGTATTAAATAACATATCATTGATAGTAATAAATATACACATTGAGTATTGCTTAATCAAAATAATTGTTTCAATATAAAGATATTAAATAAAAAATAGATAAGTGATAGAATTTTGCTATCATTTTAGAAAAAGAGAAAAAAGGAAGAAAAAATATTGAGCTCATTAATGTAGAAGGTTTTGGTGTTGATTATTTTCTCTCTTATTCTTCCTCAAACCCTAAATCCCTCAGTATATATGTTAAGACACACAAATTGGGGATACTCATGCCTATGTTCAAAACTTAAATTTTGGTCCCAATTATGGTTTTAACCCTAACTTATATTATATTTTATAATATTTATTCTCTCAAGATCCTCCTATAAATCTATTTTTTTTATTTTCACTTGACTTTCTCTACCTCTCTTACTCTCTCTCACTCTTGAGTCTTCTTGCACTTCACTTATATAAATTTTAAAATGAGAATCATTTGTATAGGGAAAAAGCCACACCATAAAAGATACAAAGCTAGAGCTTTCCTTGATTTCATTCTACACAATTTCCAACAGGTTTCTTCTATTTTCCCATCCCATCTCCATTTTAATCATCCTTGCCATTTACCATAGTTTTCCTCAAGTGTTGATACTCCAATAATGTCCTAGCTCTTCCATTGATGAAAATCCTTCCTCATTCCTTTCTTATAGTATATTTTAATCCTTTTTCCTTATCTCCAACCCATTTCCTTAGCATATCTTGTGACATCCATCTTCCTCTTATCCTCCATCCACTTGCACAAACCACCTACACTAGAAATCCACCTAGGATTTGATCTTTTTAGGTTCAAATATTTAAACACACCAAGTTGTCTCATCTCACTAGGAATATCTCATGCTCCAAATATTCCAAAGTACATGTTGTATGGGCTGAAATATGCCAAATAGGGGAATGACTAAGATAGTCTCCTAGATGTACAAACTAGAATTTTCTTTCCACAAAACTTATTTTTTATGAATATCTTAGTATTAGCTTGGTCAATGTGAATATTCTTCAAGCACCAAGGAAACTTATAAAAAGGTTTTTAGCTATATAAATTTATGTAGTTGAAGAAAATGACACTAAGACCTCCTTAGACACCAATGCAAATACCAATGCCCCAATCTAGTTCTTGTGTTCAATAATACTAGAGTTGGTTGAAAAATTCTAGGAACTATTATCCATCCTTTAGAGTTAATTTTTAATAATAATTAAATAAATTTCTAGGAATATTTGACAAATGAAAAAGCAGTAAGTGGAAAAATGCAATAGTTTTATGGGTTTCTGCAAACTGGGTTTTGTGATTTTTGTATCAGGTCTTCGTATGGGGATATAAATGTAATATTTGATAGTGTTTATAAGGGTTGGGCTAATGTTCTTTTTGAAATGTTTTGTAATGGTTTATCTATTTTAAACATTAATAATTGTAAGGGTTGGGTTAATGATCATTTTGAGACGATATGTACAAGGGTCAGGTTTTCAAAAATTTTGAGTCATTTCATGGTTTGTATGGTGGTTGGTTGGGAAGGGTTTTCATTTTAGTAGGTTTGTTCTAGGTTAGCTCAAGATAATGCTGAGTTTTGAACCATCAACATTCTTTGTACAAATGATTTGTATCTATTTCTTTTCGCATGCTTAGAGCTATAACCAGAGGTTTTCTTACTTGTTCTTTCCTGTCGGTATGCTCCCCAGAACCAGTTTTGTAATATTTATTTAATTATATATAATAAAATATAATACTGGCTTGCCACTTTTTCCAAAAAAAAAAAACTTTCTAGGAATATTCTATGTTTTCAATAACAACCAGTTTTGAATTTTAGTCCCAACTTTGTGTATTTATTGATTTTAAAATTAAAAAATGATTTTCTTTAGTATAGGTACACATAAAACTTGAATATTATATTCGCTTAATAATAACTTGTTTGGAAGGTTTAAAACCTAGCTTTTCAATTCCTAGTAATCAAGTCAATTTGACTGAGCTAGTTGTTCAAATTATTTTCCTAGGCCAAATTGTTCAAGGCCAACACAAAAATAAATCTATTCATGAATGAATATTAAGAGATTAGGAAAGTATTCCCCCAACAATTTGAATAATAAGAAACAATTCTTCCTATTGGTGTGAATAAGGTGTTTTACCGAACTGTTTCACTTAATAGGTCTTATTCACATGTTAAGTCTACTTAGGTCCTAAGAATCTTTCTAGAAGTCTTAGTTGGCATTAAATATTATCTTATGCCATTTAATTCTTGTGTCTTAGGTCATTTAATGCTTGTTGTCTCATGACATAGGATTAAGATACTTTTCATGATCTTGTATAATCGTATGTCTCACCTTGGCTATACAACCAAGGGTATCTCATGTGTAAATTAACAATTATAATCCAATTGTATTCTATCACTTGTATCCTTTGATGGAATAGCATTATTCTCTCATTTTTTATCTTTCTTGTACTTTCATAGAATTTCATATATCTTGGGTGGCTATAATATTCAACCTAATCTTGCATGGTGTAGAATATTCTATACTAACTCTTACATGGCATATGAGCTTGTGGGATTGATTCTTGTTAGTCTTAATTGAGATATCTAGGTTGCAAATCTTTGTGGATCTTGAAAATTCAAAGTATGCTCTTCTCTTGCATCAAATTATGACTTGGAGAATCAAAAAAACTTGAAAGAAATACTAGATTTGGGGTTTTCCTTCTTTGTAGCTTTGTATTGTAGGTCAAAATTGGAGCTTTTTGGTGTAGATTTGAGCTCACCTTTGAGTTCATAGGGTTAAGAAGTTAGTTTTTATTTTTTGTCCAAATGGGATATCTGATGCTAGATCTATGAGGGATTGAAGTTGGGAAGTGGTTGCTAGATTTGAGATGTAGCTACAATTTTGGAGCACTTTGGGTCAAAACAGACCATATCATCACATCTACGAGGCCTAGAAACCCTAAGATCAACTGTCAAATCATCAAAATCAAAGACTTTTTCCCTAGGTCCTCATAATAATTTTTAACCCTCACCATCATTTCAACCATATGAAATTTGTATTGTTTGTAGGATCCATATGGGTCTACAACAACAATAGGTCAATTGGAAGGTTGTAGGAGTATCTAGCAGAATAATGAGTCACTTGTGCAAGTCTATAGTCATCCCTACATCACTAGCATACTATTCTTGTGCATGCATCTAGTACGGTATCACATTTTATTAATTAAAAAAATTGTTTTATTTTTTTAATTAAAGCCCTTGCTTACTTTTTAAGTGTTTAGGATGGTTCCTTGTAGCCCCATAATGGCTAAGCCCAAATGAGTGATGCAATAATCCGATCGCCACTTGGTCACTTATAGTGCCATTAGTCTACTACTGAGGATAGTGACATTTGCTGCAAGAATGAAAGTGTTGTGGAAAGATTGGTGGTATTGTCATTGATGTCAACCGGTCAAATGGTTATCTACTAGTTGTTGTTGGTTGTATATGTCGAGGATATGAAGAAAATTGTAATAAAGATATGTTACATGTGGTCAGTGGTTGCTTCGGTTTTTGGTTTGGATTTGCTCTTGTGGTTATGTGGTTCAGATATGTTGTTCATGGTTGTTAGTAGATGTTATATCCAATTTTTTGGTTGTTGATTCATTGTACAATGCAAGTTGTGTTCACCAATTGTGAACTATGGTTTTTGGTGTTTCTGGTTGAGGTATGAGAGAAATGGTGTTGGCCCAAATTTCTCTTTGATGAAGTCTTATGACTTGTGGTTATAGAGTTATGTTGCTTTGGATCTTCCTAAAGATAATTTTGGGTATCTCCAAGAGAAGATAGGGGTTATTTCCCCTCCTTTCTTGAACTAGATGCATATGGAGATGTATCAATCCTATGGATCTATGGGTCTCTCTTTCTTATGGGCTGATGTTTTGGTGGCTACCTCTCGGGGGGAGTAGGTAGTATCAGGTGTTTTCATTGTGTTGGTCATGTCAAAGGAGAGATTAATGGAAAATATTATTTTTCCTTTTCCATTGATGTCAAAGGGGGAGAGAAGAAGCATGTGAAAAGAGAATGAGAAGAAGCATATAAGAGATCATCTTCTAAGGGAGAGAAAACAAAAAAGTGTATTTAGAGCTAGTATGTTGTCTTTGATGTTTTTTCACATCATGTGTTTCCATCAATAACAAAGGCGGAGATCGTTGTAAGAATGAAAGTGTTGTGGAAAGATTGTTGGTGTTGTCATTGATGTCAATTGGTCAATTGGTTATCTACTAGTTGTTGTTGGCTATATATGTCAAGGATATTGAGAAAATTACAAGTAATAAAGATATGTTGCATGTGGTCTGGTTGCTTTGATTTTTGGTCTATATTTTCTCCTATGGTTATGTGGTTCAAATATGTTGTTAATGGTTGTTAGCTGATGTTATATCTAGATTTTTGGTTGTTGATTCGTTGTACAATGCAAGTTGTGTTCACTTTGTGAACTATGGTTTTTTGTGTTTCTGGTTGAGGTTCGGGAGAAATGGTGTTGGTCCAAATTTCTCTTTGATGAAGTCTTATGACTTGCAGTTCTAGAGTTGTGTTTCCCTAGTTCTATTGAAGATAATTTTGGCATTTGGAAGATTCGTGCTTAATGGTTCTATGTGTTTTACACTGGTTTGGCCAACCTTGTGTGAAATACTACTTTTGAGGATGATGAAGCGTATTGGATATTTTTGGATCCCTTGAAGTGTGTGTTTGGGTCGCCCTCATTCTAATTCCACCCTAGAATTTTTTGGCGCTGACCTAATTTAAATTTGAATTTGGATTTGGATTTGGCCAACTTTGATATGTTTCAAAGTTGAAGATGGTATAAATGCAAGATGAGTTAATGATGAAGTTAAGATGCAAGAGCGAAGAAGAAGAGCGATAAAAGAAAAGATAAAGTGCAATTTGATGCGACATTGATTCCATTCAGTAAGTGTGTGTGTGTGTGTTGTGAGTGTGGGAGATCAGTGTGAAGCTTAATGTCGAGTTTCCAGATGCAGTGAGCAGCAGGTGAACTCTATCATTCATGCAAGTTGATTGAATGACTGTGGTGGAATCCTTTGTTGCATTAGGATTGTAGTCTCTCTGTAACAAGTCTTCTTTATCTTCTTTGTATCTATGTGGCAGTGAGCCATTAGGGTTGTAGCCATGTTGAACAATGTGTCCTTGTTCCAGACAGTGAATCCTTATTTCATGAAGTGAGCCTTGTTTCAGGTAGTGAGCCTTTTTGTAATTGATTTTGGTATTCTCTATAGTTTGAGTTAATCCTCACTGTGGTTTTTCCCTCATTGGGTTTTCCACGTAAATCTGGTGTAATTGTGTTTATGTGTTGGATTTGAGTTTTTGCATTAGCATTTGATGATTAATCATTTAAGCAGTTTTATGTATTAGTTCTAGTGACTAAATTAAAGGTTTAATTATGTGACAACTGATTCACCCCCCCTCTCAGTTGTCCTATTCAACAACATTTTTAAAATATAATTTGTGTGCTTAAATCAATAATGAAGGTCATGTGGACGGCCAACACCCAACTCCCAAGGGCTCCAAATTTTCTCGTGCAATTGTTTTCAAATTGCTAAACTTCCTGCTAGTGTGTCAAAATTTTACAAATGAGATATCGAAGGAAACCTAGTTTTGAGCACTTCATTGTGGTGCAAACCAATTTTTCATTTTTTTCTTTAGGTGAATTTTATTCCTAATTGAAGTCAAATTTTACTCTTTGGACCTTCGAGCTCATAACTTTTTCCCAATTTATTTGATTTTCATGATTTTTGTTGTGTTGGAAAGGTATTGGGGAGATTTATAGTTATATCCATGTATTTTTTCTAGATTTAGTCCCAAGTATCTTTTATTCTTGAATTTGTGTGTATTTTTATTTTGGTTGATCACTTGGACATACTAACACCTAGAAAATATTTTTCCTTTTGGGAAAGCTTCATTTTCAATCTAGATCATATTGGGAAATTGTAATTTTAGTTTGAGGATTTCACTCTTAGATAATATTGTATTTATCTATATTTGATCCATCATGGCATTGCAAAATCTAGAAAGAATTTTAGCATTGTAATCACATTGCATATAAAGTTCAAACATTATACATTATCAAGGGATTGCTGATTGAGTAATTTTAGGGGAGGGGGTAATCTTATGGTGGTTGATTGCTTTCTTTTTCTTTTTCTGTATTATTGTAATGGGAAAATCTCAAATTGAACTTCTAAATCCATTTAATTATGCTTCATGGAGAAAATTATTGTTGAATTATGTGGGGAATTTTTCCTCACATGGGGTTTTGTCCTTCTCATTCTTCATTTATAGAAATTTGTTTTTATTTCTCTTATGGGGAGGAGTTTTGTCCCATTGGGCTTTCTCATTTTCTCCATTTGTGAGAGATTAAATTTGTACATGGGTACCTAACATGACCTTATAACTGAGGCCCATCCTTGCATATTTGCATTATTTTCCTTGGTTTGTTCCTCCCTAAGTTGTAATTAAGGAGGGGGGTTGAGTGAATAAGGTGTTTTAACTAACTAGTTCACCTAGTAGGTCCTATTCACATGTTAAGTTTACTTAGGTTATAGGAATCTTTCTCAAAGTATTAGTTGCCATTTGATATTATATTATCTTGTCATTTACTTATTGTATCTTAGGTCATTTAATATTTGTTGTCTCATGACATAGGATTAAGACACTTTCCATGATATTTTCTAATCATATGTCTCACCTTGGCTATATAACCAAGGGGTTCTCATGTGTAAATCAACAATCATAATCCAATTGTAATCTATCATTTGCATCCTTTGATAGAATACCATTAATCTCTCATAGTTGACCTCTCTTGTACTTTCATAGTTCCTAGATCTTGGGTGGCTACAATCTTCAACAAAATCTTGTATGGTGTAGAGTATTCTATACCAACTAGATTAAACTTCCCAATCAACTCTTCAACACTACTATGATTGTCTTGCTCTTGATTCATGAAGAATATTTGCGCATGTAGTTCATATTTCATGAAGGAGATAACATATATTAGTTATATTCTTTACACACATGTACTACATGTAGAGTTTCATCAAGATTCATGTAATTCAAGAATGGCTTGCATGAAAGATATTTGATGATTTTATAGTTTCTTAGGGTTGGATCCTTTTTGTAATCAATAAATATAATTAGTGTTTCACACATCACCTAGGAAATTAATCAAATTATAAAAGGTGGACAACTAAAGTAACTTGTACCTATACATTGCACTATTTTTTTGAGCAATTAAAATATAGTTTCTATTGGGTGATCCCACAATACCGGTTTACAATTTTTGGCCAAACTGGATACTGAAATAATTTTTTCTAACTAAATATTCACTTTCAAGCAGTTATAGCGGCTAAATTGTGAGGAATTTGAAGATGATGCAAACTAGTGATTTGTGACATTTTGTCTGTAGATTCTAAATATATATTTTTCAAAATTTTTGGAATAAGATTGCACTTCTTTTTCCATCTCCTTCGAAAACTAGTTTTTTTCAGTAAACACTATTTTTAAGGAGTGACACTCATCGTATACAACATAACCTTTTTTCCATGAATGATAAAATTCTATTTTTTTTGAATTTAGATTTGTAACTACAATATCTAGTGCTTCCAATAGGTTTCATAGCGTTTTATTGAATATTTTTTCCTTAATCAAGTTTCGAAGTCAAACCAATTACAATTCAAACATAGGTGGACCGTATACAACGTAACTTTTTTTGTATGTATCGAAATTCAATTTATTTTTTTGTTGGATCAAGGACTTCAATATCTAGTGCACTCATATTTTTCAAATTTTTTTGATAATCTTCTATTTTTCCACATGTGCAGAATAGAGAGCTTGATTTTCGGTGAAAAACCTATGTTTAATAAAACTAAAAAAACAAATACATAATACAACCAAAACATATTAAAATTATATTCATTAGATAGCTCGTTCCGAGGACTACCATCATCTAGTTGGGTTTGTGAAGTCTCCTCCATTTTCATCCTTAACACGAGCTTCAAAGGGAAAAATTCTAGAGTTTTTTGGTGCTAGGATTCGAGCAAACCAAGGTTCGCTCGAACCAGGGTTAGCTTGAACCAGGGTTCGAGCAAACCCCCTTTCCACAACCATTTTCTTTGCTTGTTTTGCCGAGAAATATGGGACCCAACATTTAATGGGTTAGCTTGAAGGGGGGTTCTAGCGAACCCCCTTTGGGTTCGCTTGAACCAAAAGTTCGTTCAAACCCCCAAAAACCAATTTTTTTTGTATGGGGTCATTTTTTGCAACTTTTCCTTCCTCACTAGAATTATAAACCACTTTTGTGGGTTTACTGTATTGTGTGTTGAATTATTATGACATATTTAAATATGAGTTAGAGAAGTCCTCACTCAATTTGGTCACTTAGTTGCTTAACATAATGAAACATTCACCTTCATAAATAAGAAAATATCCCAATATGTTCAATGCCATTTTCCATACATGTAATCATTAGGAAAACTACTTATTAGGAAAATAAATACTTGTAGTTATTGTAGATGTAAAATAAATTATAGTAAAATTAATATTGAAAATTGGTATTATATCTTCAATAGTTACACTTGATCAATATGTATAAGAAATAAAATGTTAATACACCTACATTGTTTGGGAAGAGCCCAGGTCTAAGATCTTACTCTCCATGTATTTTGTGTATGTATATATGAGAACTCTTAGACATAGTTATACAAAATAAGGTTTAGACTTGTAGATCTATCTATTTAGAATCACATATAAGTCAATCAATTTTAAATTACTATTTACAAGATGGACTATTGTATTGCTTGGGACATGTGTGTGTACCCAAAAAATAAGAACATTATAATTTTGATATTGGAGGCTAGTTTGAGTAATGCTTTAGGTAATTTTAAAGTTCAAAATAACCTTAATGTGTTTAAGAAGCATTTATTTTGGTTACTCACATTGAATGTTCTAACATGAATCATATCTTATATCAATTTTGTTATATTGCTAAGTTGAATAATACAAATAAATGAATAAATACTCCTTTGCACATATGAATTGACCTTAAGAATTGATTTCCATGAATTTATTTTAATTTTTACCTATAATAAAGGGTGGTTGTGATTGTCTATATGTAATAGTTGATACATTATCAAAGATGAAAATTCTCCATCCTTACAAGAGGATCATCTCATTTGTAAAAGCAACTTAAAAAATATTTTTAAAATATATGTTTTTTTAATACCTTCAACCATCATATGTAATAGGGATGGTAGATATTCTTAATAAATTTCTTGAAAATAATCTAGTTAGTGATGGATATAAAGCTAAAAAAGTCAATTGCATTCCCTCTATGTACTAATAAACAAGTATATCTGGAGTGAACAAATAGATCATGCATCTTTTGACAATGCATATTTCCAATAAGAATCACACTTGGGATGCAAGTTTATCTTTCATTAATCACATATATAATAGAACTTTGAATAACTCTACTAAATATAGTACTTTCTAGGTTTGTTTTGGTTTCCTACCATTATCATCTCTTCAACTATTTTATACTATTCCACTACTAATAAAAATAACTTCTTCAATTCAAGAGGATTTTTGATAAAATTACCAATTTATTTTAGCACATTTAGCACATCTACTAACAAGTGCAAGATATTGTGTAGTATTACAATGCTAGTTACAAGTAGTGAAATGATAATTGTCGAGCACTACACAAGTTCAAATTTGGTGATAAAGTATGGGTTTAATTGTAAAATAAAAGATCCATTGGAATTTATTGCATGATCTATCCTCTTTGATATAACCCATATACTAATAATTAAGAGGGTTGGAGATAATATTGTTGAGCTTAATCTTCTAGCATTTCTTGGTCAACATTAAATTAATTTTTTTGTCAAGAGGATGAACAATCACTAAGTAGTTTTGCAACCTCTTGTTATGGGAAGCACAAAATAAAGTTGCATGAATAATTGATCTCTTTTGTTTAAGAATCAAGGGCTTAGGGTATGGATTCCAACAATTTTGTAGGGCACAAATTTAGCCTTATCCCTTTAAAATATCACAAGCCTTGTACTCAATAAGACTTGATCTTGAGTGGACTCTTTGTGAGTCATTCAACTTCACTAGTAGACTAGGGACCACTTGACAGGTCCACATCTAATTTTAATACTAAACTCATGTTACATTTATTTTGACATGTAATGTTGACACACTAGATGTTTTTCCAATATAAATTAATCATACTTGCAATATTCTAATATATACATATCAAGCCATTGGCACTTGACTCAAACATATAATGAACAAATAAATCCTATCTATTAGATCATCAAAATAGGTCAAGCTTTTTCTTAAGAAAATTGGGTTGACTATAGTTCAAGTTGCATAACATTTTCTAGATATTCTAATATAAATTAATCATACTTGCAATATTCTAATATAAACATATCAAGCCATTGGCACTTGAGTCAAACATATAAGGAACAAATAAATCCTATCCACGAGATCATCAAAATAGGTCAAGCTTTTTCTCAAGAAAATTGGGTTGACTATAGTTCAAGTTGCATAACATTTTCTACATATTCTTTTTAGAAATTTTATGATAAAGAACTTTTCTTCTCAAGGAGGGGGAGATTGGTTTAGAAAGATCTAACACTTTAATCATTCTCATGCAGAATTAGTGATCATACTCCAAAATTCTAACTCATATTTTATGTCATATAACTCAAACAATGTTTAACATTTTCAAAATAATATATACATACATACATACATACATATATATACATATACACACACACACACACACATATATACACATAGAATATATATGTACTATATATTGATGAAGAATTAATGATCATACTCCAAAATTCTAACTCATATGAATTCTATGTCATATAACTCGAACAATATTTCACTTTTTCAAAATAACCAATACATACATTCATACATACATATATATAGTACACACACACATACACATATATATACATACACACAAACTAGTCGCATTTGAGCAATTACATTTCTTATAACTGTCATGATGTCTCTTTACCTCCCCTTCTTGAATACTAATAAATAGCTATTACTTGGATAAACATAAAAAATGTACATTCCTAAACATCCGATCTCCAAACCATCCAATCAAATAAGGAATCATTTACACATACACATACATATACATACACACATACTGGTTGCATTTGAACAATTGCATTTCTTATAACTGTCATGATGTCTCTTTACCTCCCCTTCTTGAATACTAATAAATAACTACTACTTAGATAAACATAAAAAGATGTACATTCCTAAGCATCCGATCTTGAAACCATACAATCAAACAAGGAATCACCCACCCCCAAAGTCCATAAACGGTGAAAACTCAAAAGCTTCATTGGAGTATATTCATCAAAATAGCTCACCCTACCCAATGGATATGAGTTACCTAAACCAGTCACTTGGGATTACACCTAAGGTCTTTTCCATTGCAATGTCCCTATATTAGTAGAGTACAAAGTTTATCCATTACTCTACATAAATGGACCAACCATTTCGATATCTTTAGAACTAAAGTCACATTTCAAAAGCAAAATAAAATTTGAGAACAATCACACTTAAAAAGCAATTTTTTTTAGAGAGTAATCACAGTTTAACTGCTAAACAATACTGTTATTACGTGAAATTTTCTTTCACTTTAGCTTTGGAATATTACAACCAATGAAAAAAGTACCTGGTTAAAGCGCTTGCCCACTTGAGTGAAGAACAACTTGGTCGGGAGGTTATTCTGTTTCTGTACCCACAAATCTTTTTCTGTGGGCTCAAGGACAATTTCCTGTGGCAATTGAGAGGGTAAAGCTTTGGACTTTTGTTGAAGAGGAAGAGGAGGAGGAGGATATCTTGTATAATGGCAGAAGAGGAGGAGGAGCAGTCACTGTTATATACATCCACATGGCGGCTTGCAACTGTGTGCTTGGTGTTGGTGATTATATCCGTGTTGATTGCCACAGGAATTCATAAACTTGGAAAGGTATGTTCAATAACAGATTGCATGATTGTATTTTTAAAGAGCAGTCGCTTGGTTTTTAAAGTTCTGTTTATAAACACACAAACCAGAGACATTCAGTTTCACAGATGAAGTCCATTGATAATGATCCATTATATCAACACAGATATATTAGATGACTAAGCATGAATAGATTTTTTCTCTTTGTTTTATAACCTTTTATTTTTCCAAAATTTAGTATTTCTGCATTTGTTTTTGAAGATCATAACAAGCATTGCAGCCCAGAACAATTTTCTGAGATAGTATAGGGCTGAATCTCAAAAGATTGAATCTGTAAAGCACTGAAATCTAGCAGTAGAGACTTTTTAAAAACCAGCTGGTCATAGTTTTGTGGTGGAATGATAAAAAAAGGTCCTTCTAAACAACTGGTTCAGGGTTGAAAATCATTGAGCCAGTCAAAAAATAGAACTGTTGGGTCATAAAGGATTGACACAGATAACTCTAGATTAAGGGTTAATTTTGTTGGTATAGATTTGATCAACTAATTATTAGGTACATTCACAAGTTAAATTTATTTTGATGGTAAAACAGGATAAAATGGTGATAATATACTGCATTGTTATCTTTTAAATCAGTAGTGGAAAAGGATCAAACTCTAAGATTACTCCAGAGTAAGGGTTAGTTTTGTTAGTATAGATTATAGAACGATATATAGATTAAAAGTTCATCACTTGGGTACGTTCTTGCTATATTTGCAACATTGGCCTTTGCAAGGTGCACTGGCCATAACTTCCCTAGTTGAATTTTTTGCTTTAATCTAGTTTATTTTGAGGTGGTGTGAAGACTAGGGAAATAATAAATTCCATTCGTCCTTTTATTACAACCTGTAGAAGTATAAGATTCTATAATATGATAGAAACACATTTGTTAGCAGAAATTCATGTCATATCTTGGTTGGTTTCCAAAAAATTATAATATATTTGATAGTCACAAACAACTTGGTGATATTTTAGATGATTATATTAGCTGGAATTCAGACATAATTTGATCAAAGGATCTCTTGAACAATCAAATGGAATAGATTTTGAAGGATTACAAGAATTTAGAAAAGAATGACAACACACAAAATATTTTCAATTTCATGGTTTTGATGGTTTCTTTCTATATACTTAGCTAATTTTTTTAAAACAAATGTCAATGCATAAATGCAGATACAAATAGTAGTCTTTTAGATCACTGGGGTTTGACAATTTCCTAAAAATAGAGTGTTTGAAGGTCACCAATTAAGTTAAATCTAACAATGAGAGCTACCCTAAAATGATAAAAGGAAAGGAAAGGAAAGAAATGAAGGCCTTCAATATACATGTTTGTATTTATCACAGATATTAGTTTAATTACTGGCTAACAATAATGTAAAGTCTTGTGAAATATTGATATAATATAATTATGCAACCATCATGACTTCTCCTCCATCATTTACTCTTGTTTGATCTTATGTTTCCTTATTCCATCTTTGTTTCATTGTTAGACTCATATGCTTCTCATAACCTATATTTCTAGCTTAAATATTCCATCTTCTTTTCACTATTAGATTTGTATGCTTTTCCTT
This sequence comes from Sequoia sempervirens, assembly GCA_007258455.2. Classification (NCBI taxonomy): domain Eukaryota; kingdom Viridiplantae; phylum Streptophyta; class Pinopsida; order Cupressales; family Cupressaceae; genus Sequoia; species Sequoia sempervirens. The sequence goes on from VDFB02353493.1 coordinate 251,253,200, forward strand.
ATCTAAATTTTTTGCTTCTTCAAATTCATCTCATGTTTTACCCCCTTTACAATCAATAATCATGTTCTTCATCATCCTCATCTCATTCTACAAAACCAATCTCACGGATCTCAAGGAATGACTTGGAATCATTAATCCAAGAAAAATGCTTGACTGAAATTAGTGGAGAATAAAAAAACTAATCATAACCAAAAATAAGTGGGTGAGTAATAAAAATATGCTAAAGGAAAACATGATTTGATGAACCTATGATGACATACGGAAAAATAGATAATTACATTTGTGAGAGAAGTATTTGAACCTAATTATATTGGTTAGTTCTTGTTGAGAGGTATCTTTAAAATATTTATTATTGATATGTAATTTAGCATCTTTTGAGCCTTAGTTTTAGTTTATATAAATATTTGAAAGCCTTTAAGGTCGGAACAACATATGTATATATGATATTTGAATATCAATTCTTTGTGATCTATTTCCATTTGTTATATTATATTCGTATTTTATTTTACAATCTATAGGAGTGTTAATTCTTTCACTTTTATTTCAACTAAAAATATATTTTTTGGTATGACAATTCTAGTTGTTATGTGATTGGTGGTAAGAAAGTCTTGTGATTGAATTTATCTTGACATTTAGTATCCCAATTTCCCTTTTTTACACATTCTTACTCTGTCCTCTTTACATCTCAAACCTTGAATCTTCTCAAACAAAGAACTAACTACTATCACGTAATAAAAAAAATTAGATAGTTGGACTTTAGCACCCAACACAACCCTAGTCCACATAATTCTTATCTTTCATGACAAAGAAGAAATAACATGCACACTACAGTAGTCAAACAAAATGATGAAGGGTACTCCCCTTACAGACCAAAACTCACCACAACAACATAGGTTTGCACAACAAAAATACAAGAGTAAAGGAAAGCTTTCTTTTATTAATGAAAATGACATTACATCATTACATTTCCATCATATGGGCTTTGATTACAATCATTTGCAAGTCTGCAAATCTGAAACAAATTCGCTCTAGGCTCTTAGGTCTTCCAACCAGACCATTATAGCTGACACTCCCTAGTCTAGCCTCTCTATCCCCCTCACTTCCTTGTTGACTCTCTTCTCACCAACCCACCCCCTATCTTCTCTCCTCTTGAAGGGTTTTATATCCTCAGGCTCTATCTTCATTAGAAGAAATCTCTTTTCCTTCACTGCAACCACTTCAGCCATCTAGGGTTTCTTGTAATCCAATCTTCATTTAATGCTTTTATGTATTTTTCCTTATTACCGCCTTCGTTTCCCAACCAACAATCAAGAATGGTTTCCTTGTTGTCTTCCTTGTCTTCTCAAACATGCCATTGATCGACATCTTCACACCTTAACCACCTCTCTTCAAACCATCAACGACACTACTACTTATCAAACTGAGACAATTTATGTCACATCAATATTCACCTTCTCATTGATCGCCATCCTCATCATCATTCACAATTTACAACAATGATGTGAATTGACCTATCGTCCAAATGCATTCCGCCATCTGTCCGTCATGAAATCACTTGCCGCAAAGACCAACACTTTATCGCTACTTTGTTTATGAATTCATCATTCATACTCATGATGTGAAGAGATGTCTTGATCACCATTCGATCTTCATCTTTTGATTTTCACTGTAGATCATTTACTAGAATACCGCACGATATCGCTTCACTGTGATCCATCCAAATAACCATTGCAGTGTTCGCAGGTTACTGCTATACCACAACCTCCTTCTTGGACTGTCATGGGATTTTGGGTTGTTGCCACTTGTTCTTCTATTGGTTATCGGGGATCAGGGATCCCTCTTTCTTCATGCAAAACGGACCAACATGCCTTCCAAATGCAAAGATTGAAAGATACATTAGATTTTCAAGTGTTGTATTTCCCCCCTCCTCCATACTGCCTACCATTTTCCAAGTAAAGTGTAAGATGTACCTCTGACTCGTGAAGACCAAAACTCATCCTTGCCAACTTCTATTCTTTTCGGGCGTCAAAGTTTTTTCATGCCTCAAACATTCCCTAGCAATCAAGTAAGCCTTAACATTGAGTGTTGATGTCACCCATTCTCATCATAGAGTAAACCACCAGCCTGAAGTTTGGAACTAGACCAACTTGATCTGAAAATGACTAACTCTTTCTACATTCCTTCTTTGGCATGCGATAAATGTAAGCCTGAGGCCTAAAGCCCAAAATTCTACACATCCTCAAGAATTAACTTCATTCTCCTGCTCAACAAACTCTAACCAGCTTAGCCCTTATTTTGAAAGAAACAACACTACTATTTTTGGTTGATGCAAGATTGCTCTTACACCCTGGATGCTCCTGCATTAGACATCCGAGGTAGGAAGAATTTCACAAATATGGATTCACAAAATGGAGTTGAGTAGTAGTACCACCCTTTCAGACTACAAGCAATCCTCAACTAACCCCATTGTTGAAATTGGTACCTACAATTGCTTCTTCTTTCTCCTCTTCCAACACTTAGCTGGAATAAGCAACCTCCTCTGAAAACTATGTTCTTTACTCCTCTTCCTTGATGTGAAATCAACTCCATCATAACTTGACCATCTCCTCCAAATGTACCTCTCATTCACCTCTAATCTTGTGGGATTCAACCCACCATAGTTCGTCCACCTCCACCAATTTGCACCTGCACTAAACCCTGCAACACCATACAAATCCTTCTTTGCATACCAATCATCCCTAACAAATTCTAACTGAACCATCTCACATGCATTCACTAACTAATCCATCTCAACATGAAAATCATATTTCTTAAATTCATTAAGAAAACATTTTACCTTCTCATCACCTATTGCAACTTCAATTTCATTTTCTTGTTTCACACCTTTGATAAGACATGCAACTATATCACTATCTTGTCCTGTAACCAGCGCATCATACTCTTTTTCATCCATACAAAACCCAATTTCATATTCATCACAAAAATAAAAAATATTATTCATTACCTCTTCTCTGGTAACACTACATCCACTTGTTCATCATCACCCTTGGGTACAACTTTGTACTCCTCTTTCTTTATGCCTCCTAAAAGGAATTTTTCAGCTACAATCACTTCATCCTCTGCATCCACACCAATGTTAGTAGTATAATCAAAGGGCTCTTCCTTTTCTCCCTATAGGAAACTGTCAGTCATACCAATCTCCTTATCACATAAGAAGTCATCAACTGATGCCAAGGGAAGATTACCAAACAACTCAACTTTCTTCCCCTCTTTTCCTTCCTTACTTTTAGTTGTAGTAATTTCAACTACAAAGACACTCACTATTGCAGTATCTTCCTCTACATTACTCTTGTCATACTTAGACAAATCAGCTTCAACAAAACTTTCACAAAAATAAAAATTTACCTTTTTCTTAACTACTACCACTTGGGTTTCCTCTTCTTCAAGGTCCTCCATTGCTCTCCATCTTTTTTTGGTTGCTACCACCTCTGTATCTTCATCCTTCATATCTTCCAATAGACATCCTTTAGTTTCAAGTTCAAGTTTCTCAATCTATTTGTACTCATCCTCTTCCTTGATGTCACATGCATGACACTCAGTTGCATCCTCTTTCTTTCCTGTAGTCAAAACATCATTAGAAGGATAATAAAAAAATGCCTTTAGCTCTTGTCTTCTCTTGTTTCCTCTATTCAATCATGTCCCTCAGTTCATTTATTTTCTGTTGCAACTCTCTCAGTTCTCTTTTTTGAAATCTCTCTCTGATTTCCTCTAGTCTGGGAATCCTTGGAACCCATCTAATGACAAAAGTCTTTTTACTCTTTCTTTTTGCTATTTTCAAGGCCTCACAAAGCTGTAACAACACAACCCTTCAACCTTTAGGTTTCACAAATGTAACTTTCCTCACATTCAGTGATTTGTTTACAAATCTTCAATGCCTTTAGATGTTGTTGCAAATCCATAGACTCTTAATGCTTTAACAATCACTTTTAGAGACTCACAAGTCCCTCCAAAGTTACAAGTACTCCTTGCAACAATATCTCACTCACACAACTATCCTCTACCCAAAAAAGGCTTTGTAAGATGCTTCCTCTACCCACTCTCTCTCAGTGGAGGAACTCTACATCTTCTACCCACCTTTATCTCTTATGGAGGATAGTAGTCACATACCCTCTTTCATGCCTGCAACAAACATACTTTCCCACAACTCTCTCTCTTGCAGCTTCACCGCGTCACTCTTCACCACTCTTCACATGCAAGTCTTGATGCATACTCTACACTCTCAAGATCTAGTTCTGAAATAACTTGATGAAGGGGCTCAACATGCTCTAATACTACTGACGAAGGGTACTCCCCTTAAAGACCAAAACTCACCACAACAACATAGGTTTGCACAAAAAAATTCCAAGAGTAAAGCAAGGCTTTCTTTTATTAATAAAAATGACTTTACAACATTACACTACCATCATATGGGCTTTGATTACAATCATCTGCAAGTCTGCAAAATAGATTCACTCTAGGCTCTTAGGTCTTGCAACAAGACTGCTACAACTGACTCTCCCTAGTCTAGCCTCTCTAGCCCCCTCACTTCCTTGTTGGCTCTCTTCTCACCAAATCACCCTTATCTTCTTTCCTCCTGAAGGGTTTTATATCCTCCCTCTGTCTTCATCAACAATAAATCTCTTTTCCTTCACAATAACCACGTTAGCCATCTAGGGTTTCCTATAATCCGATCTTTATTTAATGATTTTACATGCTTTTCCTTAGTACTACCTTTATCACCCAACGAAAAATTAGGAACAATTTCCTCGTTGTCTACCCTATCTTCTCAAACATGCCATTGATCACCATCTTCACTTCATAGTTGCCTCTCTTCAAACCATCGACAATACTACTACTTATCGGACTGAGAAAATTCCATGTCACACTGATATTCACCTTCTCACTAATCGCCATCCTCGTCATCATTCACAATTTGCAACAATGTGAATTGACCTATTGTCCAATCACATTCCACCATCTATCTGTCATGACATCACCTGCCGCAAAGACCAACGTTTATCGTTGCTTTGTTTATGACTTCATCATTCATACTCGCAGTGTGAAGATATATCTTGATCACAATCTAATCTTCATCTTTTGATTTACATTGTCAATCATTTATCACAATACCTCATGATATCGCTCCACTACAATCCATCCAAATAACCATTGAGGTGTTTGTAGATTACTGCTATATCGTAGCCTCCTTGTTGGACTATTGCAAATTGTGGGTTGTTACCACTTGTCCTTCTATCAAATGTCAAGGATCGGGGATCCTTTGTTCTTCATGCCAAACTAACCAAGATTCCTTCCAACTGTGAAGACTGAAAGATGTATTAGATTGTCGGGTGTCAGCTTTTACCCCTCCTCCATACTGCTTACCATTTTTTGAGTAAAGTGTAAGTTGTACCTTTGACTTGCAAAGACTGAAACTCATCCTTGCCAACTTCTATTCTTTTCAGGTGTCAAAGTTTCTCTATGCCTCATACATTCCCTAGCAATCAAGTAAGCCTTAACACTAAGTGTTGATGTCGCCCATTCTCATCATAGAGTAGGCCACTAGCTCGAAGTTCGAAACCAGACCAACTTGATCCGAAAATGACTAACTCTTTCTTCATTCCTTCTTTGGCATGTGATAAACTGTAAGCTCGAGGCCCGAAGCCAAAACTTCTACACATCTTCAAGACTTAACTTCATTCTCCAGCTTAGCCCTTATTTTGAAAGAAACAACACTACTAATTTTGGTTGATACAAGATTTCTCTTACACTCTGGATGCTCCTGCATCATAAAAATGAAAATTATTGATTTAAATTTCATGCATGTTATTTGAGTGTGACCAAATTGTTGTTGGTTTAAATTTTTCATTTTTTATGTTCTAATAATTCAAAGTTCAATATGAAATGTGTGATTTGGATTCTCTCTTTCCATTCTATTTTTCAAAATAAGGCACCACAACACTCATAGTCCTGAAGGGGTGTAGTGAGGCTATCAAGTGATACTAGGCTATAGTGATAGTAGGTGGTGGTGAGAGGATGTGAGCTAGTAGAGAGTGGAAAAAAATTATATTTTAAGGTCCCTAAATTTTATATGAGTTGGTTTATGATAGGTTCTATCTAGTATATTGTGGGATACTAGTAGTAGTAAGGGTAGCCAAAGGTAGTTGTGAAAACAATTCTTGCATTATCATGGTTTGTGATAGGATGACCTATAAGGTGGTGAAGTTATTAGTGGAAAAGTGAAATGGAAAGGGTTGGGTTTGATGAATATTCTCATACAAGAAGATGGTGTTAGATGTTATAATCACTAAAGTAGCCACATCTGTAGAAGTTGTCATGTGGAAAAATAAAGTTAACATAATTAAAGTCAATATAGACATAGAATTTTGATTTTTTATGTTGTTTGAACAATAATCTTGAGTCTAATCATGGGTAGCCACTATTATGGAGACATAACCATTCATAATTAGGGATATTATATGTAAGAAATATAGGAATTTTGGATGGTTGCACAATTGTATCCACATGACATCTAGAATCAGGCCATAGGTGTTACATACTTCTTCATTAGCATTAAATGTGGCTTCAAGAAAATTCACTACCAACAATTCACCGACAACAAATTCACCTCCAACAATTCATCTCCATGACAAAGTCATCTCGTGGAAAATTCAATTATGGCAATATGGCATGAATTTCTAGTGGTGAATTTTCCACGAGATGAATTTTTCATGGTGATGAATTGTTGGAGGTGAATACATATACCATTTAGTAACAAAACTTAAAACATTTAATATCTTTACAATATAGTTTGATTCATTGAGGGGTAGGAGGAATTTATCTCTAACAAATAACTTATTATAAGGACCTAATTCCCTTAACAAAGGTTCAGTCTTATTGTGGGAAGAAAAGAAGAACAATATGATACATATTTTCACATCACTTCCTATCTTTACACACAACAATGCTTTCTTTATTTATCTATTTTTCTCTGCTTTCAAAAAACTAAAATATACACATTACAAAACCCAATGATATAAGGGTTGTTCTCATACAACACGCCCTTTTTACAACAATAATACAATTGACTTAAAATACTCATATGTTCTTTTGCAAGTATGGGTGCAAGAAACAGATATAAACTAGTTTAATGTGAGCATATATTTTTTGAATTAAGAAGAAATAAAAGGTAAAGGTTGGATATATGCACGAGACTAATGGTTAAGACCAAGGGGATAGCAATAGATATACCCAAGTTCCAAGTAGTAATGAAATAAAATAAAGTGGTTAGCAAAGATGCCTAAAATATGAAGCATGTGCTTTACGTTGCATAGCATGATCAACCATAAGGAGTGAATGAAAAAATATAAAACCATGCAAGGTCATTAACATGGGAAAACACTTTATTTTGTTACAAGAAAAATATGAATTTGACTAAGGCCACAAGTAAAATGATGTCACTAAAGTAAATTAGTGGAAAAATACATAGTATACCATTAGAGGAGCTTAAAGTTACAAATGGTACATGAGTGGACATAAATAGACACAATAAATCATATATAATCATAAAGAAAAACCATAAATTATATGAAAATGTAAAATATGCAACCCCAAGGGAAAATGTGTATACATAACCATGTTGAAATACAAAGTGAACTATTAGAGAAACAACATCAAACTAATTATATAGATTATCGTGTTCTTGTATTAAACATTATGTAAATTATCTAGAGAAAGAACAATACCACCAACACATTTTTAGTTTATGCAAATTAGGTCTTGGAGTGGGATGGCCCTCAAAACTATGCATTTATAATAGCCAAAAATTCTCATGGTGATGTACAAAATTTTTGGTGAGGACCTACCCACTAAGGAATATATAGAATATCAAGGTGGATATGATTACTTATACTTCTTCTTAGTGTTGGTTTAGTTCTTCCAAATAGTGTAAAATAAAAAGCCAAAAAAATAGAATATAAAACAACAAAACAAGTTTCTCCTATACTTGGAAAACATAAACTATCAAAATAAAATATTTCAAGATTACTACTAGGACTTCTAGTCCATTCAGTTTCATGTTTGTATATTTAATTTTACAAATACCATGATGTAAAACCACCTATTTGGTTTTCATAATTCACTTGTTTTCAATTTTCCCAATTTTATCTAATATATAGAAATATCGAGTATAATTATATTGAATAATTTATTTGAGCTTCTTCACATTATTATTATCTTTCCATTTAAAATTCTTAATTTCATCAATGTACCTTCACCAAACTAAAATTTAAAAGCTTGACATTCTAGATTTCCAAAAATCTCTCTTCTATGATTTGGTCATTTAAAATTTGATTAAATGAGTTATTGAATGATCACTATGATTAGATCAATTAAAATTGATTAAATGAGTTTATTCTTCTTCAATTGAGTTGACACTACTTTCTCTTCTTGCAATAATCCTTATCTTATATATATACTCTAAAAATATTAAGAACCTCTCACTGAAGTAGTACTTCTGGTGCATAATCTTCACCTTCTACATTGGTTTTCTCCACTAGTTCTTTCTTTTCCTTCCTTTTTCCTATTTATAAATTTTTCCCACTTTCCTAATGTTATCATTTTTCTCTACTAATAATTTATTATTTTTCTAATCTATTTTTTAGTATTACATGTTTATCTTTCTTGTAAAAAATTACAAATATCTTTAACCTTCTTATTCTAATTTTATAGACAACTCTTCTTTCTCTTTTGTTCCCTTACTAGCCATTCTCTTATCCTTCCTTTTAACACAACACCTTTTATAAAATCATTAAATATCTCCATTCCTCTTCCTCTATTACATGACTAATAAAAATAATGTAACACCCTTATCTATATCCATTATAAATTTATATTATAACTTTTAGATAATTAATACTATGTAGCATCAAAATCCTTAGTATTGATAGAATTTGTTATAAGTTTATTTTAGAATTTTTTAAAAATTGATACTATGTAATATAGAGAAATTATACCTTAATATTTCTATTTAATTTAAATAAATAACTCTATCATATCATATCATTTGAAACCGAGAATCGTCAATTTTTTCATGTATAACTTTTTCAATTCTTTCAATATCTCTTATATTCACATTACTTATTTATATTGGAAAATTTCTCCAATCCTTTAATCACTTCACTAATTTAATTTTTTTTTTGAAACTCACATTGACAATTTTATATTCTCTTTTTTAATCTATTTTTTGAAAATATATATAATGTAATTTTTTTTTTTGATAAAAGGAAAGGTATGCCTATAATATATATTGATATATAAAATAATTACATATATAATGCAATTTTATCTTCTTGTGAAATGCATATTTTTAATTTGGTTTGGTTTAGGATTCATATCAACTTTAGAATTAAGATGGTAAATGATTAACTACTAATAAATGCCTTTGCTATTTATAATTATTCTATCCACCAAAAGCTTTTTTTATTTTTAATTTGACCTATTCAATAATTATTGAATTAAATTAAATTAAATTAATTTATAATAAAATTAGATTTATTTACTTCCATAAATAATTTTATTCTAAAAAATTCTATGAATATTAAAATAAGAAAAGTAAAAAGAAATATTTATATCTTATATGATTTTAAAAAAATACAATCAAGATAGAATTATAATTAATTTTGAATATTTTCTATAATTTATGTATTTTATATTAAAAATATCCTTTTACTAATTAGCTTTTATCTTAACATTTACTTTATCATCTATATTAGATTATAATACTTTATTTTCACAACTCTTAAGAACTGATAACTCTAACAAGGTTGTATTTTAATGATAATGGGATCACATATAAGATTGCGACTCAAGTTCAAATTATCCTTAGAATAATATGGAAACGTATAGATTGGTGTAATACATATTTTCTTTAAACTTGCATGCATGTAGGGTATCTATATATTCATATTTATGTTAATTTTGATAATAAGTGGCTCCTTTGTTGCATATTCAAGTTTAGCAAGTACTTATATGTCTATAGTGAGTTTAATAGTGCATTTTTAATGGAATTCTTTGTAGAGTTTGGAAAGGAAGAAATTAAAAGCATTGCATGCATCTTTAGAGAAGATGAAGGAAGGTATGTGAATTCAAACCATGCATAAAGAACATATGGAAAATCATAGTTTGTATTGTATAATTGAATTATTATATGAAAAAATATTTATCTTTTAGAGTCATTTTCTTATCACTAGTCAAAATATATAATTTATTTACTTATTTCATTCTATGATATTTAATAATTTTTCAAAATAGATTAAAAAACTTAATATTGTGTGATGATAAATTTTTACATTATTTAAGATGATTAGATCTGTAGTATTATCAAATATTATCATTTATTTATAAACATATTTTTTATAATTAATGTGTTAAATATCATTAGAGTTGCTATAATTTTACTATGACATGTATCATGTCTTCCACTCTTTATTTATTTAAAGAGTGTATTCCACTCTTGTAGATTCACCATCACCCATGATGTACGTAAATACTCCCAGCTATACCAATTCTAAATCTTCTTCACCTTTTCACCATCCTCTAGAGAGACATCAATGAAACCTTGATAGCTTATTTTATTTCTCTTTTCCATCCTAGCTCCATCACAATTGAAGCCCATCACCCTTTCTATAAGCTCCCCATTCACAATAAATCTAACCCCTTTGATAGAGACCTCACCTTTAATCCATGAATTAATAAATTGTGAGGTAAGGATTTCATTAAACCCTCTCATGACAAGAAAGAAAGGAGTTAAACCTTCTTTCTCAAAGATTTTCTAGAGTTCCAAAATTTTCCTCATCGCATCACTAGAGATAAGCATAATTTTAAGCCTTCGTCCACCAATCCTCACATTCACACAAAGATAAAAACTAGAGGATTTACAGATAAATAAAATGGAATCTCTCAACCCAAATCTATTTAAACACTTGCCACCATTTGATTAAATTATCCTCACAATATTTTCTCACAATTACACAAGGGGATCCAAGAAAGTACACTCCTCGATAGAAATTCCTGATAGAACCATCATAATCTTGTTTGTTTATGTGATTTTCTAAATACCAAATATAATACTTCATAGTGCCTCATATGATATGACCCTTAGAACACTTTCTAATAAAATCCTTCTCATCATTCTTACAATCCTTAAATGAAGGGAAACAGATAATATTCATGATCCTATAATCTTTCAACATTAAATTTTATATCCAATCATTAAGCTAAAAGGTGGTGTCACCTTGCAAAATAATATAGCCATCATATTTAGATTTTTCCACATCATGCATCCTTTTCATAATATTATGAGCCTTTAAGTATAATAGAGGCCAAAAAACATTCTTCCCTTTATTAATCATTTAAAAGATATTTTTCCTATCCTTAGAAAGGATCTCTTTAACCTTAAGTGATAGGTCTATATCATAATTCCATACTTCCAATCTTGGAACTCTAAACCCAAGTTAGAAATAATATCTACAACATAATTCCCTTCTCTATAAGTATTCCTTATAGTTCATAAAGATAACTTTTGCAACAAGATTTGTAGTCTTCAATCATATTCCTTATATTTCAAGGTAGAGATTTATTGTTCTTCAATAGGTCAATTATTAATTTGGAGCCCCTTCAATTTTTACTTTAGAATAACCCAACATCTTGATTCTCCTAACACCCCACCACACCCCATGTGCCTCATCCTCATTATTATATTTCCACTCAATATTATTAGCATACCCTTCAATTTATTAGAAATGTTAATGAATCCAAATGAAGTTGCAGTCTTCAATGGACCAACCAAGAAAGATACCATCCACAATAAAGTGTTGCAACATGAGCTTGCATGAATATTGAGAATTGATATTGATCAATGAGATGAATGATCTGATATATTGATCAATTGATGATATTACAATGTACAAGCACCTCGAATATATAGGCAAGGTGTAATGAGGTATGATAACTACCCTTGATACAAACATTAAATGGTCAATGCAAAAATTAAATGCATGAGATAACTATTAAATTCCTAAATGACTAAAAGTAAATGATGAGACATGGACCTATTATAACTAACTTCTAGAAATGACACCTAGGACTAACTTAACTCCTAAGTAAACTTATCATGTGAATAGGTCCCCACTAATGACTAGTTAGGAAATAACCTTATTCACACCAACACCCCCATAAGTGCAACTTAGGGAGTGAAATTATTATGTAAATGATGTAAAGATGCAAAGATGAGTCCCAACTACAAGGCCATTTTAGATACCCATGTACAATTATAAATGAAATCTCTATTAACCAAGAAAAGGAGAAAACCCAATGAGACAAAACTCCTCTCCAAAAAAGAGATGCAATGGAAATCATGTAGAAGTGATAGAAGAATTGATGTATGGAGGTATCAACATCAATACCCCCAATCCATAACAAGGATACATTACAATCAATAGCCCCCCCATAGGAGAGAAATAGAGAGACTATATAGCCCCCCCACAATGTGTAATCTCCTACAAAAATGGTAAGTTCCTGAAGATAAAACACGATCTAATGCCAACAAACAACTTGTCCTCCTTTTAGAAGAAACAAAACCAAGCAAAAATGCAAGAATGCTTCTCATTCCATATATGAATTGAAAGAAAGAAGCATAAATATTTATGACATGATATCTCTAAAATTTTCTCATGTGTCCACTTGGAAACTGAAGATGAAGATGCCACAATCAAATTAGGTACATGCCCAATCAATGAAGAAGGTGACAAATCAAGACTATGCAAAAACTAATTTTGAACAAGATCTAAGATAATGATGGTTTGAAAATAGTTGTGCAATGACTGTCATCAAAGAGGAGATATAACCCCTCAAATGTGTCCTCCAAATCTAAAATGTGAGACTCCACAAACAAGGATGCAATGTTTGATAAACAAGAATCCTAATCAGGAAGAAAATGAGATACCTACTAGAATAAATCACTAGAATTTCTCAATGAATCATAAACAAAAGATGAATAATACTGCTAAACAAGAATGATGGGAGCCTCAATCAATGACTCTACACAAGGAATCACTAAAGGTGAAGGTACATCAACTGTCTTTGATTGAGATGAAGGTGCATCTGAAGAACCCTCGTCATCCTCAACTGAAGATTCAGAGTATTCTAAATCCTCAAACTCTTGCATAGTAACATAGTCATAGGGTATCTTGTCCAAAAAATGAAGAGGCACAAGATAGTTTGAAACAAGATCATCTAGGAATGATTGAGTATTGAGATCTCCATATATCTCCCAAATTTTAGTCCAAAGAGTATGAGGACACTCAAAATGATCATTAACATTCAAAATTTCATCATCAACATGCATTGCAATAACTCCTAAGACACGATCCCTTTTGGAATTCCAAGAAAATTTCTTACTAGTTGTACTTGGAGGGGAAACAAGATCATACAAATGTAGCAACATATGAAGCTATTAGAGATGTTTTATGATGTCATCTCTCTATTGTTTATAGTTTTCCATTTTCAACATAATTAGAGAAGGATGAAATGAAAATCTCATAGTGAACTATGATAAATCTATAAAATTACAAAGACATCAACCTTCAACAATAATTACAAACTCCCAAACACGATGCACAACTAAAAATGAAGCCTTCCCAACAAATAGAACTTCTCCAAATGGTAGTATGTCCAAGTAATTAAGTATATGTCACAAATTTCAAAAAATCAATAGATAATACCTAAGGCTAAATCTAGAAAAAGCACATTGACTGAATGATAGAGATCTTGATCACCTTTGCAATGTCGCTGTAATATCCAAAATCTGACAATCTAGTAAAAAGATATGAGATCAGGAGTCCAAAAAGGAATATTCACTTCAAGTTGCAATAAATGATATCAAATAGAAAAATATTGACAAAGTACCATAGCGATGCTAACTGAATCATGCCTTTCCAACAATATCTTGTTTGAACAAACTTTCCTCCTGGATCAAAAGTTATCTCAGTTTGGAAAAAATGGCCCAATTTGGGCATGTGCAAGCTAAATAAGTGCAAAATTTAAGCACTCAGGCACTAGCCCCTAGTCGCTAATATGGATGTGGGTCTTTTGGGCACAAAATAAAAATTCACTACCAAGCTGGATAGCAGAGGGGCTGTCCTTGGTAGCGGCTAGGGTGGTGCTGCTCCCTTAGGCACTCTAGAGCTATCGATGGTCAAGTGCTTGAATCGGGGGCTAGGGAAAATTATGCTCATCAAAACATGTCGACAATGAAGTGACTGAGCAACACAAAGAAATGAATGTAGGCAACGAATATTAACGGTCATCTAATTGGCTGAAAAAACTCTGAATTCCACTAAAAAATCTACCACGCATATGGGGTACGTAGTAGAAATAAATGCCTATGACTAGGTCTAAAAAATATATCCGCAAAATGTAATATTTTCCCACAGAGTTTAATTTAAACCCTCAAATATAATACATGTGCCCAAAAAATAAATATTCTTGAAAATATTAAAATTTAACTTGCTAATAATAAATTCTTATAAAAAAATTTAACCATGACAAGGGGGAGGTCATTTTTTTCTACATAGTACTATACAAATCCGTATAGTACAAAATATCCTATTGATGCAAAAAACCTTTGATGCCTCCTGCATAAAGTGTCAAATTTTGATGATTTAAAAGTCATTTTAGGGGTTTTTGGGCCTCCTGGACGCAATGGCAGGTTCAGATCTAACCCAATCTACTCTAGAAATCAGATACCTCCTTGACGATGGAAACTAGCTCGAGATTGAAAACCTAAAAAACAATGACCTACAATGAATTCTCTCAAGCAAATGCTCAACTCTCCAATAAGATATGGGCTTTACAAGGCCTTAGCTCTGATACCATATTGGAAATGTTAATGGGCCCAAATAAAGTTGTAGTCTTCAATGGATCAACCAAGAAAGATACCATCCACAAGAAAGTGTTGCAACATGAGCTTGCATGAATATTGAGAATTGGTATTGATCAATTGAAGATATTACCATGTACAAGCACCTTAAATATATAGGAAAGGTGTGATGAGGTATGATAACTACCCTTGATACAAACATTAAATTCTCAATGCAAAAATTTAATGCATGAGATAATTATTAAATGCCTAAATGACTAAAAGTAAATAATGAGAAATGACCCATTATAACTAACTTCTAGAAATGACACAAACTAACTTAACTCCTAAGTAAACTTATCATGTGAATAAGTCCCCACTAATGACTAGTTAGTAAATAATATTATTCACACCAACACAATGAACCAAACATTTTCATCTCTAATAACACCTCCAACATAAACAATTCCAAGGTTACCCTTAGAAAAACCATCAAAATTTAGTTTGATCCAACCTTTCTAAGGGGGCAACCACTGAACATTGTTCCTCAAAAGGATCTTATCCAAATCCATATTAGTAAGGTCTTGATTAACCCCCCAATTTCTTTTGACTCTTAGCTCAAGATAGGAATGCATAGTTTTAGCTTTCTCAAAATGCATAATAGTAATATTATCTTGAAGACCCCTTTTAATGCTTTGGTACACCTCTTTGCTACTCTTACTTTGATATTTGAATATCATGTTGTTTTTCTTCTTCCAAAGACCCCAAACAACGTGAAGAGGGACTTGTTTCCATATTTCCTTAATCACAAGGTGAAGAAAAGGAGGATTATGATTCTAGATATTAAAAAAATCTTTAAGATTAAAGGGAAAAATCTAATTAACCTTAATACTATTAGAAACATCATCCCAAACTTCTCTAGAAAAATTATAGTAAAAGAAAATATGATCCACTATTTCCTCATCAATACAACATATAATGCATCTATTCATAAATTGGAATCCACTTATATTTAGGTTATCAATAGTTAGGATTATGTTATGTAAGATAGCCCATCATTTAATAAATTTATTTTATGGATTACCCTATGATTCAGGTTTGACCCCAATTAAAAGAAGAACCACAATCATCATCAAAAATTAGAAATTAAGTTGTTCCCACTAATAATTCTTCTGAAGGAATAGGTGTCCAAACACACTCATCTTTTTTTGAAAAATAACAAAAGAAAAATTCCCCTAAATACTACTTCAATTGGTTAATCATCACTTCCATACCATCTTGCCTCCTACTAACTTGCATGCATAAGTACATCAATTTAGGCATCATCCCATTCTATTAGATATACCCAAATAACTTCTCACCATTCAAACTTATGAAAAGATTCTTTTTTTTTATACGTAAGTGAGTAATGTTTATTAATATGCAAAAGGAAATACATATTCTATGTATAGTCCGGAGCTTAGAAAAATATCTTATCTCTAGCCAACCAAAAAGAAGCTTCTAATCAAAATTGGGATCGACCCCTACAAATCTATCCAACCAAAATTAAAAAAAATGTCACAATCAACCTATGGTAGACACAAAAGTCAAAATTTGAAGCCAAAAAACTTATTCACCCACTTTGTCTTGTAGATGATCTCTAAAGTCACCTGCCTAGACAAAGTCTTATATTGGTTCCAAGTGTAAACATATCTTCAAGAACCTAAGTCCCACCAACACCCGAGTCTTGTGTAGAAGCAATTCATCTCCTTTGTTGTCTAATAAGAAGGGAAATAACCTAACCACTACCCCTAACACATTGAGCAATTCCAGGTCCTTTGGCTTGGGTATTTTGGTTCCTAGCTAAGCAAAGGCCACAACCTTGTCGAGACCACCAAGAAGCTCTATATTCACCAAATTCCTTGTTAATTGTGACACTTCACCTTTTGGAAGTTGGAGGTCTAATAGTGCTACAACCTACTAAGAAGAAATATTTGAATCCACTTTATACCTCTCATCCATCCCCAAGAATTTGTGGACTAACACCAATTTCATAGCCCCAAGTGATAAGAAATCACTCTCCAGAAGAATCCTCCATAATATGAGTTCAAAATTTTCACCCAAAAATGTCATCTACCTCCTGGAGCTAACCAACCTAATTGGAGTGTCCATTACTCCACCCACAAAATGATCTATTCTCATTGAAACTTTTTTCGTCAACCTTAGTCTTTAAATATTGGTACACACGTGATAAATATTTCCAATTGAAAACTTGATAAGATCATAATTTGATCATACAACCACTCTAGACTGAAAGTACCTCCCCTAGTCTTATCACAAGTCTAGAGGTTAGCCATAATTAATGCTTCACCATTATGCCCACAGTTCATACACATTCGAGTAAGTAGGCTGACATGAATGAAAATGACCCAAATTAATTAAATTATTCCCAAACATCAAATCTGCTCAAGTGAAAGGGAAAGTAGTATCAATTCCCCCTTAAATTTTTATCACTTGTCTCTCTATAAGGTGCATGTGGACTTCAACTAACAACCCCACTTGTCCTGCCATCGCAACTCATCCCAACTTTGAGCTAAGTGAGGTACACAAGAGAGAATCTAGGTGCCACTTATCCTCAACCCAACCTTAATGCAACCATTTCTCATCTCTGCACACCACACTGTCATAAATACCTAGTAGGGCTTCAGAGGGAGCGTGCGAGTGCCACATGGTCAAGCACCAAAAGCTCCCCATACTTCAACTTCACACTTGGCTACCTAACTTTTTCTACACTTATAAATCTTTAAAGGCCCAAGAAACTCCAGGGAAAACACCTTGGCACCACATGTATACCACACGATTTTTCCTTGGCCATTTGTTAGCTTATGGAAACCCACATAACTAAGTCACAAGTCACACACCCTAACATGTAGATGCGAACCACTTGTCCATATACTGCTAGGAATCCCTTGGCCCCACACGTAGGGATTTACCACTTGGGACCACCCACAACACCAATTAACCCTTGAGAGATGAGGGGTAAGAGGGCTTCTTGCACACCCCATCTGCACCTAGATTTGCTAGTTTATATCTACTTTACATTTGGCTTATTTGTATGTGTGGCTAATCAAAAAGTGCTCAAGCTTCCCTAATAGTTCAACAACATTCTCCACCAGCCCTTTCAGCTTCCAATTTGAAATATTTCTTGCCCTGAGGGCACTTATCACTAGAGAAGAATCCCCTTCTACTTCAACACTATTGAGCCTTAATTCATGGAAAAACTAAAGTACTTGGATCATCGCATGCAATTTTGCAACATTATCCATCCCATCTAGAAGAGGGGATGCTAGTTCCCCTATTATAGCCCCACTCAAGTTTCATATTATGCAACCTGCTCCCAACCTCCCTAGGTTCCCTCTTGATGCCCTGCCAAAATTTAGCTTGACCCATAATTGGGCGAGGGGCCTCTAAACTGCTTTAGCCCAAAGATACTACTTTCTCACTAAATCCTTACTAAAATCCTAAGACTAAACCATCTCAGCCTCAATTTTGCATCCCATTAGATATGATCTCTAATTTCTAAGGATTTAACCTTGCCATTTTGTTATTCGTAATCTCAAATATGGCTGCCTCAACCTTGCTTTGAAAGGATAAGACATGCATCTCCATTTCCTGACATACCCTCTTATTTTGCTTCTTCCATAATTCCCATAAAAGAATAGAAGGACTAATCAGCCAAATGCATGAGTACATCACCTTCCTTTTTAATAGTTGTAGACACCTAAAAATGACCTAGGCCTGCAAATTTCATTTTTACCACTTTCGTCCTAGCATAATTTATTTAATTATGTCCTTGGTCCACATTCCACTATTGATTAAATAATTCATAATTATTTAATTAATTCATGCCATTTGTTTCTCCTTGATTATTAAATAAATAAATATTATTTATTTATCTAATACGTCATTAATTATCTAAGTCTTCCTTTAATTAAATAGATTTTATAATTTATTTAATTTCCCTTTGTCATTTATGTCTTCTTGATTAATTAAATAAATTTTATTTATTTAATTACGTCACTAATTAAATCCCCTTCTTCTAAAAATTAAATAAATTCTTATTTATTTAATTTTGTCCACTTCCCACTATAATTAAATAATTATCCTAATTATTTAATTATTCATTAGCTTTTTCTCTCTTTAAAATTAAATAAATTTGATTTATTTAATTTAGCCAATTCTCCTGAATTTTGAATTAAATCATTATTTGAATTTGAAATAATTCTTTTGTCACATTCTTCCATAATTAAATAATATCTTTATTATTTAGTTATTTACTAGTCACCTGGAGTAAATAAATTTTATTATTTAATTTCTCCAGCAACCTCGTTGTCCGTGCCAGCCTCATCTCCCAAATTAATTCTTGACTTTTGACATCTCATTTAATTTTGACCATTGATTGAATTATTTTATAATTCAATCTCCACCCTTCATTCTTACCTATTGCCCTAATTTTGACCTAACCCTAATGCACACAACAACATTCAATCTTAAGCATTGATCTTAGGGTTCTTGTCATCTTCTCATCCTGGCCACACATTCAAAATTGCAGTTTTTATAAAAGGGAAATTTTGTTCTCATTTGCCCTCCTGGTTCTCCTGGCTCTCTTGCTCTCTTGACTTCTTGCACTCTTAGTCTATGTCAATTTGCTGTCAACTTGGGGTTATAGTCACTTACAGTCATAGGCATTTTAGTCCATTGTAGGGTTATTTTATTTTCTGCAAATCCTTCAACACTTGCATAGGGCTTAGTCTTTAGTCATAGCTGCTCACATAAATCTGAGGGCATTGTTATTCATCTGCAAGCTAGGAGGTGTAACAAAGATCAATCATGGAAGGTGGAGACTTAGGGTAACATTATCCCTTTTGTCTTCACATCACTTCCATTGTGCTTTGTTATTTCATAGGAATTTTGATGTTATTTTGCTAACCCCTCTAACATAATTTTAGAATTTTCCCTTGATCACATTGGTGAACCCGACATTGTTATTTCGGCTTTTCGTACATTTTTTTTTGGTGTTTTCTGTTGTTTTGCAGGTACAAGTACGGATCGCCGCAACCTTTTTTTCAAAACAGTGTGACGCATCATATGCGTCGTGACGCACCCGAGAACCATAGAGCCGCAATCGCCCTGTTAGAACGCAATTGACGCTCAGAATGCCACATCCGATTTTCCTGAGCCGCATCCGTAACCCCGAAAGCCGCATTTGAAATCCGCGCCGCATCTGTCTGGTATAATACTTTTTTCAGTTTGAGGGTTTTATATTTGAATTTTGGGTGCTCTAATCTGATGTCTTCCTGTATTTCCTGCTTATTCCTGCATGTTGGCCAAGATCATATTTTCTATCACTAATCCTTTCTGGTAGTGGCCTTCTATTTTGGTAGGGTTTTTTGTTGTTTTCTGTTATTTTGCAGGATACTGGTATGGATTGCCGCAAACGTTGCAACGCATCTGCTGACAGAAACGACGCAACTGCCATGACAAGCCACAACTGCCAATTACAGAGACGCAATTGACATTCCATGCCGCATTCACAGAACATAACGACGCATCTGACAAACCGCACCGCATCTGTTTGGTAATACCGCGCCGCATTTGCCTGGTGAATTTTTTTGACAGTTTTGAGATTTTAATTATCGAACTTCAGATTTTTCTGATCACTGGTTTTCTGGTTTTCTGTCTTTTTTTTTGTGTTTTATTCCTGCATGTTAACCAGATTAGAGCTTTTGTGTTACTAATAATTTCTTGTAGTGTGTGGCGATCCTTTTTCGTGTGTCCAAGACCATCACATACAAGACTACTAACTTATTGTTTGCAGATTTGCATGTCAAAGAAAGAGAAAACAAATAGTGTGCTTGTTTATTTCTAGATTAGCAAACTTTGAATTTGGTGCTTTTAAAAAAGAATCATGTCTTTCATGCTTGAGTGTGCTTGTGGAGTGGTAGGTGAGTATGCTCTCACTTGGTGAAAACCTTGTGATCAGAAAACTAGACCCATTCCTTTTTGTTAATTTACCCTTCATGATTCGGTATATCGGAGTATCCTCTCCCCTTGCGCATTCGTGCGATCCTGGGTGTAAGAGAAACGGTTACCGACTCTAGAACTTGGGCTTGTTCTGGTGGGAAAAAGTACTCACCCCAGGACGACTCAAACCGGTAGCACCCTGACACCGAGGGACTTCCAGCTGGTATAGAAAAGTGGGTTCTTGGGGAAAGCCCAAGAATCATGAGTGTGGTTCCGACGAGATGGATCCAAAAGGGGACTCTCACCGCATGGATCATGCCCCACGAACGGAATGCCCGAATTAAACACCTCTTGTCTTAGTATCCAACCGTTCTATTGGCCGTTGCTTGATATAGTGCAGGGTACAGTATCATGCCTGAAGATTACTCACTACCGATCCCCTTGAGTAGAGATAGCAATTCTTGGGATGTCACTACCCAATGAATCCGAATTTGGTGTGCTTGAATGACGTTAATGAGCCGTGGAGGGGAGCCAATGCCACCAAATTCTAAGCTATCCGCTCTCGAGAAGGAAAGGTGTTCACCACCAATCCGGGGTATAACTGGTGGGCTATATCAAGTATACAAACCCAAGGCCTAGTGGCCTTTCTAGGATTGTGCTTATCTCATGTGTGTTTGGTTATCCCTTAAAAAATGCTGTGTTTGTCAAGTGCATTCTGGTTTTGTCACAGTCCAAACAAAATAGTCATCAAACAGATCAAAAACTTCCATCAACATACCACAAAAATCACTTTGAAACAAAACTGTCATATCTATCAAATCACAACTGAGATTATGCAATGCAACTACTCTGATAAACCGCATTTGAAACTTATAACAACGCATCTGTAAACTCGAAAGCCGCATCTGTTAAACCGAGTCGCATCTGATAGTCAAAAAGCCGCAAGTGAGAAACTGAACCGCAATTGCTAAACCGCGATGCAATTGCCAAACTGAGACACATCTGCCTGTCAAAATTCTTAAACTGCACAGTTGAAACCAGAGACCTCCAAACTGTCAACCATCTGTCAAACTCTATCATCTGAAATATTCTGCCAGAAACCCAATTTGAAATTGCTCAAAGTTTTGTCTCTTAGCTTTGCATTGATCACCTTAGGTTTCATACCTCACCCCATTTAGTATCACACATTCAACATTATGCTGTCCCTAGGCTCAAATCTTGCATATTTAGGAATAGGAAAATCTTAGGCACCCCTTGGAAAAATCATTGTTTTCAAAATTAGACCCTTTTGGACTAAGTTATCAAACATCCTTTTAGTCATTGTCCTCTTTTGTGAGATTTCTTCCAACTCAAAAGTCTAGTTAGCAAGACTCATTAGTCATCTTGTCAACTTGTCATTAACAACAAAGTCCTCTAGCAGTCAAAATCAAAAACAAAGTTCAAGCCTAGAAGTGCTTAGATAGCCTCATTTCACATTGCATCCACATTGCATACCTTATTCACAAAAATCCAAAAACAGTGGTCATTTTAGTCGTCAATTTGAACCTTAGATTTCACCTAGTGTCATACTTGCATTTAGTGAACATTCCCTTTGAGCAATCTCATTTATGGTCGAAACCAGACTTCAAAAGCACAAGAGACAAATGGAAAACTTTGGATGAGATCCCAACAGTCCTCCACATGACTCAAACTGGACCGCGAATGATCCCTTTACCAATCTAGATAATCAACCTCTAGTGACAACACAATCCTTTCCTAACAACTCATTTGAACGCTACATGCAAAGAGATGAAAATGGTCAACTACTGCAAGAAAACATAGAAGCATTGACACAAGACCCAGAGGCCTATCAGTTGGCTGAAACAATAGCACGTCATGATAGAGACAGATTCGTAGCTATGCTCTTGAGTGAAGGAGCTCAGTTACCACCAGGATTTGACATTAACACGTTACATGGCCCTAATGCCAACAATGTTCATAACATCTCACACAGTAGTCAAGTCCTAAATACTACAAGCAATATCCCTTTTGACACCACAACGACACTGCATACCACATCCAACATCCCAAACATCTCCAATACAATAAACACTACATCTATTGGGGGATCACAATCATCCACAACATCCACAACACTACCCCAATTAAATACAACCACTCTTGGCCCCTTGACATCATCGGAAAATTATTCCAATCCTCCTGTTATCACAATAGCAAATACAACGGGGGCATCATCAAGTCATCACAACCCCCCCTTGACAACTACATCTACTACCATAAACACAATTTCAACAAAATCGTTCAGTAGTAATTCACAACATCCTTTGGGAGGAGCCACAGGGCGTATCTTTATACAAGGACAACAACAAAATGTTAACACGACAACACAGTCAAACGTCATTACCTCCCAAGGTACAAATACCAATGTTCCCCTTGTGCAAAATCAGCAATTCACACAAAGTGGCCAAATAACTCAACCCATGACATCGTCGATACATCCTAACATTCATGGTCACAACATCCCCCAAATAATGACACGCATAGCTGGGGGACACATTCCAACATACTCATCCAACGTTCACACTCATCAACATGCACCTAATCACAACTTCCAATACCAACAACACACGTCATACGTACCGCAACAACCCGTACCGCCACAATACACCTATACTCACGCAGGAACACATGGTGTACCAGGCAATCCAATGTATGGAAATGTAAATGACCCTACCATAGATGAACTCAAAACAACAGTGCGGGATATGGCGAAGACAATGCAAAACATGCTCATCACAGGCGGGAAATCGAAATATCATATGATCTGGATGTATACCCATTCGACACAAACTTACGTATGCCCGCATTTCCGCCAGGATATGTGTCACCCAACTTCACTAAATATAAAGGCAAGACAAATCCCATTGAACATCTTCGCGAATTCGCAACTAACTGTATGGATATCGCCTACGAACCCACATACTTGATGAGACTTTTTTCCAAAAGTTTGGTGGGTCAAGCCCTTGAATGGTTTTCAACGCAAAAAGATATCCAGACATGGGATGAGCTCAAAAGAAGGTTCATAAAAAATTACGCATACAATATTGACATGGACACCTCTATCACTAGCTTATGCAATCTCACACAAGAAGAGTCGGGTGAGACATTTATCCCATTCTTTCAAAAATGGAGAAGCCTCGCTAGTCGATGTCACATTGACATTCCTGAAAGAGAAAAGGTTGACATGTTTGTCCAAACACTTCTAGGGCCCCTCAAATTCGCATTGCAAATACATTGTTGCACAACCTTCACAGAATTAGTGGAAAAGGGGGTCCAAATTGAGAAAGCCCTTATCGCAAAGGGAGAACTGAGGTATGGTTCCAAAAACACAAACACCAACCCACCCGCTGACAAAAACAAATACTGGGTCAAGAATAAACATGTTACAAATGATGGTGTCGTCGACGCCAAGACTGCAAGTCCCGTATTGGCTCTGAAAGGGGTGCAACAACAAAATAGACCAACAACGACATTGACACCTCCCCCCAATACTCCTTCAAATAGTCAAAATGATCAAAACCGACAAGGACAATATCGTCAACTAAGACAATTCCCTAGGGGTTGCACATACACCAATTTAGGAGAACCCATTGCAGATGTCCTCAAGAAATGCATCCAACATGGGGTCATCACACTTCCGGAAATAAAACCTTATGACCTAGGACAATTCAAACCAGCATGGTGGGATGACAATGCAATTTGCGAATACCATCGAGTCAAAGGGCATACAACCTCCAACTGTCGACAACTGAAAAACGTAATCCAAGACCTCATTTAAAATCACACCATCGAAGTAGGTGGATCGCAATTCAATTCCAACTCAGATCATACTATCCACAAGAATCCACTGCAGGATCATGGTCCCCATAATGCTTCCACTTCAGGTCCACAAAACCAAGCTAACTTCACCTGAGCCAAGTACAATTACTCTGGTGAACCAATAATAAATAATGTTAGAACGGACGAGGAGTACATCAACACCATTACGATCAGGAGAGCACCATAGTGCAATGCTACTACGCGAAGTGGCAAGGTCACTATAGCTGGTCCACCTCCCCCTGGACAAGCCAAGATCACTGTAGCAGGTCCATCCGCTAAGCAATCACAACCAGCTTCATCTGCTAAACAACCAAAACCTGTCTCAACCCCACAACAGTGGAAACCCAAAAGTCAGTTCAATCTCATTGACCAACTAGGAAAGACTCCTGCACAAATATCTATCCTTGAGTTGCTTCGTATTTCTCCCGCACACAAAGAAATCCTGGATAAAACTCTCTTAGAGTCATCGGTCCCGAAGGACATTGATGTCAATCAATTTGAAACTATGGTGGGATATCTCACCACGCCACACCATGTCACCTTCTCAGATCAGGATTACTCATCATCTAAAACCAACCACAATGATGCGTTACACATAGAAGTTTTTGTCCACAAGCACAAGGTTAGACGGGTATTAATAGATGGCAGAGCAGGGTTGAATATATGCTCCCTTAAACTGGTTAAGGCTCTTGGATTCTCTGATGCATGCGTAGACCCAACAAAAAGCATAGTGATCAAAGCATATGATGATGAGGAATGCTCTTCGTGAGGTGTTATCTCTCTCCCTATTAGAGTGGGACCACTCATTGTCGACACAACTTGCCAGGTCCTGGATTTGGAACTACCATACAACATCTTACTTGGCCGCCCATGGATCCACGCCTTAAAGGCCATTCCGTCGACATACCACCAATGCCTCAAGTTTCCTTTTGATGGTACGGAAGTAACCATATACGGAGACCCCGACCCTTTCCAATATTGTACCAATTTAAGGGGTATCTCCGAAAACCAAGTACCTATTAACCGGGAAGCACTTGGCTCCTCGTCTAGATACATCGACCCTTCCATGCTCGGGTCATCTTCCACATCCACTCCATCCACGTCTTCTGACATATCACAACCCTCCACCAACCCTAAGTCTGAATCAACTGATAAAATCCAGGACCTCGGCTGCAGAGAGTTCAAACTAAATATAGCATACAACATAACTACAATACCTACTCCTCCAAAGATATATGGTCGACGATGTTTCAGAATGGAACCACAAGAAACATTCAAAGTTCCACCGATTACAGTTTTCATCAAGTGGGGAGACATGAGTGATGAAGATCGTACCGACATCATAGGATGGATCTACAAGGATACAGTCTCACTACCTCCACTACCAGTCCAGAAATATGGCAAGGGTTACAATATCATGAAGGCTAAAGGCTACGATGGTACTAGTGGCCTTGGAAAAAATAAAACTGGTCGAAGAGAACCCATAGAAACTTTCCAAACTCTGAAGTATCTTGGATTAGGGTTTGGATCACTCGACGATGACGATTGACGTACCCATGAACTTTCTAATGAGCAAATACATGCTTCTGAAAGTGTTGAGACTACTAGGGAATACCTAACCGAAACAGACTCCCATGAGTGGGAATTTGGCTCCGAACGATCCTTAAGTGACTTTTGTCTTGATGATTTTTTTGTCGAACCAGGGGAATTGACCTCTGAACAACGATTTTGGCAAACATTCAAAATTGAACAGGCACCAAACAGTCAAAACCCCACTACCATGTCTCATGACACGCAACAGCCACCATCCAAACCCCCTCAGTCTAATCTATCTGAAGTATCCGATGACATTGATAACCAGGGCTCTCAAACCTTCACCCCTTATTATGACAACGAATATGACACTAGTGAAGGAGAATACTGGATAGAGTCCGATGTCAAGTTGGACAATGATAACCTCATCTACAACATCAACACATCCATCTGTATGCTATCGGCATCCTCACCCGAATTCACTAGCCTTGACGATGGCATTTCCTTAGTCTACCCTGAACTAGTCGATTGGGACCAACAAGGACTGCCAGTTCTAGACACATTCCAAAATGATGAAGCCATCGCTGAATTCATGGGATTACACGAGGGCATACCTAGTGGGGACCACAGATTAGGATTTACTATTGATTTGGATTGCGCGGCATACTTTGGTGAGACGGTTCAGTCCTTTAGTCGCAAAAGTAAAAATAAAGTAAAAAATGAAACGTCTCTAGGTGAAAACCGAAAGGCACCTCTTGACGGTAAAATAGTAAAAACAAAGGACGTATCTGTGGGTGAAAACCTCTCAGAGGCGCCCAAAGATGGAGGACTGGACTTTCTCCCCGTACAACAGGAGAGATCAGCCATGCTTGTTGAGGACACCATAGAGGATAACATTTTGACTCCAGAAGACCCCAAGATGGTCCTATTTGCGGCATCATTGACAGATGAAGAGAAACTGGAATTTCACAAATTCTTTGCAGAACGAAAAATAAATTTTGCATGGTCCTATGCTGACATGCCAGGATTGGACCCCAAACTGGTTCTACATCATCTGCCACTAGTACCCAATGCTAAACCAGTCAAGCAGAAGTTGTGCAAAATGCACCCACAAGTTGCTCTATTGGTTAAGGCCGAGTTAAAGAAATTACTGGATGCCGGATTCATAAGGTCTATAGATTATGCTGAATGGATTTCCAACCTAGTACTGGTG
Organism: Sequoia sempervirens; assembly: GCA_007258455.2. Taxonomy (NCBI): domain Eukaryota; kingdom Viridiplantae; phylum Streptophyta; class Pinopsida; order Cupressales; family Cupressaceae; genus Sequoia; species Sequoia sempervirens. Next base: position 251,280,781 of record VDFB02353493.1, read on the forward strand.
ACAAAGCCAAATGGACTAATTCGGGTATGTACAGATTTCCGAGACCTAAACAAAGCATGCCCAAAGGATGACTTTCCTTTGCCCAACATTGACATCATAGTCGATCTAACTGCAGGACACGAGATGCTAACCCTCATGGATGGTTTCTCTGGTTATAATCAAATTTGCATTGCTCTTGAGGACCAACACAAAATAGCATTTACTTGCCCATGGGGTACCTACTGTTGGAACGTCATGCCCTTCAGTCTCAAAAATGCAGGTGCCACATACCAAAGGGCTATGACCACGATCTTCCATGATATGATGCACAATATAATGGAAGACTATGTAGATGAATTATTGGCCAAATCAGCAACAAGGAAAGATCATTTGAAGGTACTTGACAAAATTTTCAAGAGACTAGAAGAGTACAAGGTGCGGTTAAACCCTAAGAAATGTGTTTTTGGCGTCACGTCAGGTAAGCTATTGGGGTACATAGTTTCCCGAAGAGGCATAGAGGTTGATCCGGAAAAGGTTAAAGCAATCATAGACATGCCTCCACCTAGATGGATCAGTGAACTCAGAACCTTGCAAGGAAGAGTGCAATCTATTCGCCGCTTCATAGCTCAATTGGCAGATAAGTGCCACCCATTCCAGTATCTATTATGCAAAGGTGTCCCCTTTGTATGGATAGATAAATGTCAACAGGCCTTCCAGCAAATCAAAGATTACCTGCTATCAACACCAGTCCTCATGTCGCCTATTCATGGAAAACCACTAATTCTATACATCTCGACCACTAGTTCAGCACTGGGGGCATTACTGGCCCAAAATGATCATGAAGGGAAAGAAAGAGCAGTCTACTACATCAGCCGCACACTGATCGGTTACGAGCTGAATTACACATACATCGAACGTGCATGCCTTGCAATTGTCTTTGCAGCCCAAAAACTAAGGCATTATATGCTCAATCATCAGACACAACTAGTTGCCAAAATTGACCCATTGAAATACCTATTAAGTCGAGCAGCGTTAATAGGCCGATTGGCAAAATGGGTCATGATCCTAAGTGAGTATGACATACAGTATGTTGAACGCAAGGCAATCAAAGGGCAAGTAATAGCAGATCAACTGGCAGATGTGCCAATGCAAGCCTCTCATCCGTTGGTAACTGATTTTCCTGACGAGTCCATCTTTCACACGGAACCAGCAACACCATGGAAGCTGTATTTTGATGGGTCCCACACTGGTCATGGCTTAGGGGCTGGAATCTTGTTCATCACACCACAAGGGGATTCAATTCCTAAGTCATTTTGAATCACTTTCCCTTGCACAAACAACATTGCCGAATACGAAGCACTGGTTACAGGTCTCAAGTTGGCAATCAAATGGAAAATTCAGACATTGCTTGTCTTTGGGGATTCCCAGCTAGTAATCAAACAAGTGAATGGTGACTATGAAACAAAGGATGAGAAGTTGCTTCCTTACAAGAGGATGGTGGATAGCTTCCTAACATACTTCCAATCAGTGTCTTTTGAACAAATCCCCAGGGTACAGAATAAGGCAGCAGACGCAATGGCTACTATTAGTTCTCTCTTGGACATCCCTAAAAATGTGTCACAATTTGAGTTCCTAGTAGAACAGCTGTTGATACCGGCATATGATATCCCAAAGTCGGAAATGGTTTGCGAACTTGTTGGTCCCAACTCTCCTTGGTATCAGGACATTTATGACTATCTCAAGACTCACACCCTTCCATTGAACCTATCCAATAACCAAAGGAAGTCCTTCATTAGGAAATCCGCCAGGTATGCCATTATCAGTGACACCCTATACCACCGTAGTTTTGACAACACCCTCCTTAGATGTCTTGACACCGATGAAGCATGTACGACCTTACGAGAAGTGCACGACGGTATATGTGGATCTCATTCGAGCGGTCCTACTCTAGCTAAGAAACTAACGAGACTTGGATATTATTGGCCGACAATGGAAAAAGATGCAATAGAATATGTCAGAACCTATCGCAAGTGTCAGATCCATAGCGATTTGGTCCATGCTCCAGCACAAGAACTTCAGCCAATCACTTCTCCGTGGCCCTTCGCTCAATGGGGACTCGACCTCGTGGGTAAGATTCATCCAACCTCCTCCAATGGCCATAAATTCATTATCACTGCCACCGAGTATTTCACAAAGTGGATCAAAGCCATTCCATTGACATACATTACTGGAAAAAAAATATCAAAGTTTATCCTCAATTACATCATTTGCTGGTATGGCCTCCCACAATCCATCATCACTGACAACGGACGTCCGTTCAAAAACCAAGACGTACGTGAGTTATGTGAGCGATTCCATATCCAACACCACTTTTCATCCCCATACTACCCCAAAGGAAATGGCCAAGCTGAGGCGTCGAATAAAACCATTATCAAGATCCTTAAAAAGACTGTTAATGATGCTGGCCGCGATTGGCACATACAACTTAACCCTGCCCTGTGGGCTTACCGAACTAGCATTCGAACACCTACAGGAGATACCCCATTCACCCTGGTTTTTGGCGCAGAAGCCATCTTACCCATTGAGGTCAAAATTCCTTCACTACGGGTCTCTTTGAAGGGTCTAACTAATGAAGAGGAATACCGACAATCACGCTTGCACAAGCTGGAAATGCTAGATGAAAGAAGACAAAACTCACTAAATCACCTCCAGGCATATCAAAACTGCCTTTGTCATAGCTATAATAAAAAGGTCATGGTCAGAAAATTCGACATTGGTGACCTGGTTCTCAATGAGAACCCTAAGAACCAAGCAGACAGAGAAAAGCTAGGAAAGTTTGAACCAAACTGGCTGGGTCCATATATCATCATATCTTCTTTTGGCTCTGGAGCATATTAACTGGCAACTCCAGATGGGGAACAATTGACTGAGCCCATCAATAGTTTACACCTCCAAAAGTTCTACACATAGCATTAGAGGACAAAGCTGGAGGGCCCTAAAATACAAAAAAATTGAAAAATGAAAAAATCGTCACCTTGATGAAAACTTGGCAAACAGACATCTTGGTGACACCAAAAAAATCAAAACATCATAAAAATAGTAAAAAGAAAAATAATTCGTCCAATAGTGAAAACCTGGCAAACAGGTGCTTTGGACAAGCACCATGGTGAAAACCTGGCAAACAGGCGCCATGCGTAATCAATCATTGCTCTACCATCTATTGTCACTTGGTCTAAACTTGGCTTAGGATGAAAGCTATCTTCGATGTTATTCCGCAAGTCACCATCACATCCTACTCTACCTATCCTAGTGGATGAAGGATTGACATCAAGCCCTGACGACTGTTGGTCCAGCAAGTCAACAGCATCCTATCCGTATCCCTTGCAAATGGCTAAGTCTTAACCCTGACTAGGGGCAAAATGTTTATCACACAACATCATAAAAAGTCCTGAAAAAAGACAAAAACATCATAAAATGTCCTGAAAAAAAGACAAAAACATCATAAAATGTCCTGAAAAAAGACAAAAACATCATAAAAAGTCCTGAAAAAAGACAAAAACATCATAAAATGTCCTGAAAAAAGACAAAAACATCATAAAAAGTCCTGAAAAAAGATAAAAACATCATAAAATGTCCTGAAAAAAGACCTAAAAATCATAAAACGTCCTAGAGAAAACCAAACAAAACATTCGACCGCGCACAACACACAAGTGCATTGTCATCTCTGGTCTAAGTCAATCAAGTCAATAAGTCTATGTCATTGTCCGAACTACGTTGTCTCTGCGCATTTGCTACGTAGGCAAGACTCATACTTGAGTCCCCAAGACATTAGGTCAGTCCTATTAGGTTTGTCAAAATAAATCATGGCGCAATCTTTGCTCATCAAGACAAAGTCATTAGTCGTGTCGAACTACAAGGTCTCTGAGTGTATGACGTAGGCAAGGCCATCTATCGATGAGCCCCCGAGGCCACACTAGGTCAGTCCATTAGGGTTCATGACACTACAATGGCACACATGTCAAAGAAAATCTTCAATCAATTTCCAAATGGGAAAACTCCTGAAACAAAGTAAAGCAATCTTTTATTCAACATGACACTCTCATCAAGACAATATCGGCATATAATCAAACACAAGTCAACCTCGGTCACAACAAGTCAACCTCAGTCAAACACAAGTCAAAGCAAGTCAAATCATTATAACCGGTCAAACTGTCAAATTTTGGTTAGTCTTCAGATGAGTCCTAAAAGATAACCTCTGTCATTTACGCCTTAGGATGTGTCCTTCCTAGGCGTCGTCATTGTCATTCGGCCTTTCGAGCGATCCTCTTGACATCTAAGGATCACTCTTCCTAACATTAGTGTTCTTCAGATGAGTCCTTCTGAAGAACCAACTCTGTCATTTATGCTTTAGGATGTGTCCTTCCTAGGCATCGTCATTATTTCGAGGTACCCCTTACGACCATTAGGGATCAAATCCTCCCAACATTCGGCATCATTTAGGATGTGTCCTTCCTGAATCCACCAAGTCTCAGCATTTTCAAGGTCAATCAAAACTTTAAACACTCAGACATCTTGACATCGTCAAACATGACACCTTGGCATCAGAACAATGGACATCCAGATGCACTTGACAAACACTTGGCAATTGTCTTTTCATCTTTTATCATGTTATTAGTTTTTCAGCGAGATCCCACTAAGCAAGATTTAGAGAAGCAGCGACGTAGCATGACAATTGACACGCATGACTATTAGCTTCTCAGCGAGATCCTGATCTTGGGATTTAGAAAAGCAACGACATATCATGATAGAGACTTCATGTTTTTTTTTGACAATCATGTCACTAGTTTCTCAAGGATGTCCTGGCAACAGGATTTAGAGAAGCAACGACGTTTCATGATTGGTCAATGTCTTTTTCTGCTTGTGGTTGATGATGACAACAAGACTAGGGCAAGCACGCTCCTAGTATGAGTCATACTCATCCTTGTCTGTGACTGTTTTGTCTTGGGTAATGGTACGACCTTGCACACCTAGATCTACGTCATATCTTGGTGTTTGTTGACCATTACAACAGTTTGCCCAATGATGATTAAAGAGCAACGAATATTAAAAGTCCTATAGTAAAGTTTTGAAGGATTTGTATCTTCTCATAGGTCTCATATCTTCTCCTCTTTGGTCTGGTCATCTTCTCTCATCAGTCCCGCCATCTTCTCTCGTCCATCCTGCGATGATATCCTGTGTCATTCAAAAACATAAGTGCATACATGATATATCCATTGCATTAGGTCCATACATACATCATCCATGGCATTAAATAATATCATACATGGCATTACATCATATACATAATCATAAACATTGCATTAACATAATCGTCATCATTGCATATTTTACATAAATACATCATGCACATCATTAACATAGGCATATGAATACTGCATCATCATGACATCAAAAATCACAACATAGACATCATAATACATAAATGGCATCATAAGATAAGCATTGTACATCATACACACATAATGCATAGAACATCACATAACACATATAGGTCGCATCAAAACTGCATCATCATATAAATATCATCTCAAAAATATGCAATGTCACAGGATAGAGTCAATGGATATCCCAAAAATGGAGCTCGCAGGCTCAACAATAAACATAGTGTGTCCAAATACAAATATGCCCCTAGGGTAGGCTCTCATCATCCCCTCGGGGTGAAGAATGTGGTGGTGGATGAGGCCCTGTCACTGGCTCTAAAGCAATGGACGTTCTTGTAGTGCCCTATGGCTGCGAGGATGAGTGAACTGTGAATGAAGGTATCATCGTGATAGTAGGGAACACCTGTGAGGTCACTGCTGCTGGACTATGAGAAGTGGTAGGATCTGTCACTAGTGGCTGACCCTGTACTGACCTCTGAGCTGAACCAATAGAACCCTGACTGTGCCCTGAATGATGACTCGGAGTATGCCTGCGTGAGTGATGTGATATGTGGCCTGATGTGTGTCCTGTGGATGTCGACCCTCCGACACTGCTGTGGCTCCTGGTACCACTACCACTACCCGACCTGTGCCCACTACCTGTCCTCGTCTATGATCGAGACAGGGTAGGATCTCGCTGCTCTGGTGGCACTGCCTGCTCATATAATGTCCTGTACTGCCCTAGCCTCGTGCTCACCCTGGCCAGCTCCCGAGCCATGTCTCCTATGGGTCCTGTACATAGGGCCGTGAACTCTGTGCACCATCACGCTGAATCCTGCTGGCAGATCACCGCCTGATCCCGCTCCACACGGGCTACCTCCAGTGCTGACTGTAGCGACCTCACCTGTGCCAGGCTGGCATCTAATCTCTGCTGCAAATCGGCCACCCGCTAATCGGCTGTAGCATCCTGGGGCAACTCTAAAGATGGTATCTCCTCCTCACCCTCCACCATCTGCCATCTCAGGACTCTCTCTGCCTCACCTATGGCCTCATCCTCCTCGTCATCATCATCATCCTCCTCTCTTGCCACCCCCGCCTCCTCCTCTCTTGCCACCTCCGCCTCCTATCTCCCCCCCTCTGCCTCCTCCCTTGCCACATCCACCTCTAGTGCTCTGAAATCCTCCTCCTGTCTCTCCCCCTCCGCCTCCTCCTGTCTCCCCCCCTCTGCCTCCTCCCCTGCCACATCCACCTCTGGTGCTCTGACATCCTCCTCCTGTCTCTCCCCCTCCGCCTCCTCCTGTCCCCCCACCTCCGGCTCCCCCTCCTGTCTCCCCTCGCCCTCTCTCTCCTGTCTGGGCTGCTCCTCCATCTCCCCCTCCTCACCGACCTCGGGGATAGCATTTAATGCTACCCTTGCCACACGTTGTCGCACCCTGTGACCTGGTACCTGTCTGTCCCGCTGTCGCCTCCTGCCATCTCCGCCGTCATCTCCACTACGGCCTCCGTCTCCACCTTGACCTCCATCATCACCACGGCCTCTGTCTCCACCTCAACCTCCATCATCACCCTGACCTCCGTCTCCACCTCGCCCTCCATCATCACCTCTGCCTCCACCCCCCCTCCATCTCCATCCCTGCCCCTACCTCTACCTCTGCCTCTGCCCCCATCTCTGCCTCTGCCTCCTCATCTGGCTCGTGGCACTCGTGGAATCACTGACCGCCTGTCAACTGGTGCTGGCCCGTCAAGATCTGTCAAAGGCACGGGTCGACGTGCCTACCACCATAGATCATAGGCTGGTGTGGTACCTGGATCTGCTACCCCACCTCTCCAACCCCAGGCCTGGGCTACTAACCCGTCAATCTGCTATGTTGCGAAGGCCACTGGGATGGCCGGCCCCCATGCATACTCTCTGGATGATCGGGCATACTCTGTCGTCCCCATGGGTACATCCTGCTGCTCCCCAAACTGTCTCAGTACACGCTGCAGCAGGTACATCTCAATAATCAATGATGTCTGTACTATCCAGCCAATGAGGTATCGATACTGCCTGCAGAAACTGAGATGATCATCCTCATCATCCCATGCCTCACAATCCCTGTAGGGTCTCCAGATGAAGGTCACCATGGTATCAATCCGATGCCGCCGCCACCCTGTCTCACCCATGTGGGTCTGCTGTAATGCGCTGGCATAGTAGTAGGAGTAAGGCATCCCCTCGGCTAGCTATGGTCTGTCGATAGGAGGGAAAAATATGGCAATACGCTCCCATGCCCAGATCATCAGTGTGGTCCCATAGGAGATACTCTCTCCTCTCCTGTACACAACGTCATGCAGCTGATGATAAAGTGTCCCCAACAAACAGGGACCCCATGCATAAACTTTCTTGTCCCGCCGCATCCCGACCATGACATCCCCCCAACCAATCAGAAATCCGTGTCCTCGTCGGTCAGGTACCAAAATCCCACCAATCAGAGTCACCAAAAATGCATCAAAGCAACTGTAATGCTCCGCCAAGAAATCCCAATGGATCTCGTAACCCTCAATGCCGAGTCCGGCACCCTGATCCTGGTAGTACGCCCGGAAGGTCTGCTCACCATGACGGGGATCGTACACGATCCGCTCCCCTTGAATCAGAATCCAGAGAATACGGTAGACATCCTCCAAAGTAATCGTAGCCTCACCTGTCGGCAGGTGAAAGGAACAGGTCTCAGAATGCCATCTCTCGCACAGCGCCGTCAGCAAACCCCTATTCGCCCGAATGGCAGGCATGAACGCAACATGGAATAAGCTGAGTCTTATCAATCGTCGCCGCTCTCGCAGGCCTAGCTGATTGCCAAACCGAAAGGTCCTCGGTCTGCTCTCTCTCATATAAATAGGGGCAAGCTGCCTCTACAAAAAGACGAACACTGCATTAGCACTTTTGGGGCAACTGTGATCATCACGGAAAATAACTTAGGGCATGAAAGCATTAAAACAAGTTAAAGTAAGAAAACAGGCAAATGCATCGCAAAAATGCAATTGCGTCGCAAATACACAAATGCGTCATTCGAAAAATCAAATGCGTCTGAACTAGTCAAGTGCGTCGCTTAATTACACCTGCGTCACGAATTAGGCGTTTGCGTCGCCACATTGTGAATGGGGCGCAACATTTCACTTGCGGCATTGAAATAATCAGTTGTGTCGCAACATCGCGATTGCGGCTTTCGAGCGGTCAATTGCGATTCAGTTAAGCACTTGCGTCGCACCAAAATCGAATGTGGCACAAACCGCTGGTGTGGCTCGTTTGTTCTATGCACTTGCGTCACGACGCATCAAATGCGGCGAACGCGAAGTCACTTGCGGCTTACACGAACGCAGCGGCGCATCTGTTGACTAACCTAGAAAGCATTAAAAAGCACGTAAATCGAGAAAATGACAAAGCCAGTTTAGGGTACATACCGCCGGTCCTGAGCCCTCTGGCCGTCTGAAGGTCCTCACGATCTCTCCGCGGTGCTCTGTCACTGGAATAACCATTGTAGTTGCTGTGTCTTTCGCTCTGAGCTCTCAGGATTTACAAGGTGAATAGTGAAAGTGAATTGAGTTTTACCCCTTTGACCACCTATTTATAGGGTGAAAGTGACATTTTTCAACCGCGGTTAATACTGGAGGCTCACTTCTGCACCTTTGACCTCCCCGTAAGTTGCTTTTAACATGTTAGAATCTGAAACCGACTGCGCCGCTATTTTTCTGGCCATCAAATTGATTTATCGGGACCTTTTGCAAATTTTTCTGCCGCCGACCCAAAATTTGAAAATTTCCCGAGGGGGCAAGAATACTCTGTACTTTCACTGGGGCATATTCTTGACGTAATTTTCTTTGTCACAATACGACAAGCGACATTATGACAAAGAGGAGCAAAATGTAGACACCTAAAATGACCTAGGCACTGCAAGTTTCATTTTTACCACTTTCGTCCTAGCATAATTTATTTAATTATGTCCTTGGTCCACATTCGACTATTGATTAAATAATTCATAATTATTTAATTAATTCATACCATTTGTTTCTCCTTGATTATTAAATAAATAAATATTATTTATTTATCTAATACATCATTAATTATCTAAGTCTTCCTTTAATTAAATAAATTTCATAATTTATTTAATTTCCCTTTGTCATTTATGTCTTCTTGATTAATTAAATAAATTTTATTTATTTAATTACGTCACTAATTAAATCCCCTTCTTCTAAAAATTAAATAAATTCTTATTTATTTAATTTTGTCCACTTCCCACTATAATTAAATAATTATCCTAATTATTTAATTATTCATTAGCTTTTTCTCTCTTTAAAATTAAATAAATTTGATTTATTTAATTTAGCCAATTCTCCTGAATTTTGAATTAAATCATTATTTGAATTCGAAATAATTCTTTTGTCACATTCTTCCATAATTAAATAATATCTTTATTATTTAGTTATTTACTAGTCACCTGGAGTAAATAAATTTTATTATTTAATTTCTCCAGCAACCTCGTTGTTCGTGCCAGCCTCATCTCCCAAATTAATTCTTGACTTTTGACATCTCATTTAATTTCGACCATTGATTGAATTATTTTATAATTCAATCTCCACCCTTCATTCTTACCTATTGCCCTAATTTTGACCTAACCCTAATGCACACAGCAACATTCAATCTTAAGCATTGATCTTAGGGTTCTTGTCATCTTCTCATCCTGGCCACACATTCAAAATTGCAGTTTTTATAAAAGGGAAATTTTGTTCTCATTTTCCCTCCTAGTTCTCCTGGCTCTCTTGCTCTCTTGACTTCTTGCACTCTTAGTCTATGTCAATTTGCTGTCAACTTAGGGTTATAGTCACTTACAGTCATAGGCATTTTAGTCCATTGTAGGGTTATTTTATTTTCTGCAAATCCTTCAACACTTGCATAGGGCTTAGTCTTTAGTCATAGCTGCTCACATAAATCTGAGGGCATTGTTATTTATCTGCAAGCTAGGAGGTGTAACAAAGATCAATCATGGAAGGTGGAGACTTAGGGTAACATTATCCCTTTTGTCTTCACATCACTTCCATTGTGCTTTGTTATTTCATAGGAATTTTGATGTTATTGTGCTAACCCCTCTAACATAATTTTAGAATTTTCCCTTGATTACAATAGTGGCCAAGATTTGAAGAGAGGCAAAATATCATTTAGAAGTGCGTCAACCCATTCCATCTTTGTACACAACCACTGCCAACATTCTTGAGAAAAGGGACATCCTAACAACAAGTGATTTGCCTCTTCCTCGGCTGATTTGCACATCACACACCAACTTATGAGAATATTCTTAAGAACAAAAAATGAATTGAGGAAAATAAAAACCCTTTCTCCTCTTATCATTCCAAAATTTAACCTTCCTACCATTTACCACCCTCCAAATTATACCTTTCTTCAACACATTTCTTATTTTCAACATATTATTCCAGATAACAGATCCATGGGGAAGAGGAGAGGATAGGAAACAAATTTGGTACCTATTTTCTAGGTACTTAGCTTTAAGAACGTGGCTCCAATATTTTTCATTTCGTAGGAGATTCCAACCAATTTTAGACAATATGGATTTATTAAAAATTTGCACCTTTCTAATTCCAAGACCTCCCTTCCTTTTAATTTTACCAATCATATCCCATTTCACTAGAGCTATCCTAGTTTTTTCTTTAAACCCTATCCACAAAAAAATATCTAGATATACTCTATCCTTTCTACCATAAAATAAAGAATATTGAATAATGAGAGATATTAAATAAGAATATTCTACAAAGAAGCTTTCAATAACTAATATTTACCTACCAGGCTTAATAATTTCCCTTTCCAACTAGCCAACTTCTTTTGTATCCTTTCAACAATATTGTTCCAGTAAATGTTTGAAAATTTCTTAGTAGACAAGGGGAGACCAAGATAACTAACAAGAAAATCAACTTGATCACACCAAAAAATTCCAACAACCTTGTCTTTAAGAGTAACCTCAACATTGAAGAAATATAAAACACTCTTATTATAGTTTATGAACTATCTTGATGCTCTAGCATAGTTATCAAGCAATGTTTTCCAATGCTTCCACTATATAAGTAACGCAAAAAAGAATAGCATCATCCATGAACTATTGGTGAGGAAGAAGGTAAAGAAGCAACTTTAATCCCCTTTAGAATTCTAGAATCAATCAATCATTGGAAATTTTTTCTAAGGACCTTTGCCACAATTATAAAAAGATAAGTGGAGATAAGATCCCCTTGTCTCAAACCCCTGCAATAAGAGAAAAAAAACCTTTAGGATATCATTAACCAGAACAAAACACTTAGGCATAGTCACACAAGCTTTAATCATATTTAAGATTCTCCCCTAAAATCCAAAATTTTAAAGGATAACAAAGAGAAAGGCCCAAGACACTCTATCATATGCTTTAGAGATATCAAGTTTAAGAACCATACCATTTTTTTTTTAATTTTCCATAAAATGCATGAATTCAAGGGTTGTAATAACATCTAAAATTTTCCTTCACAAAATAAATCCCTTTTTTTAATTTTCCATAAAATGCATGAATTCAAGGGTTGTAATAACATCTAAAATTTTCCTTCACAAAATAAATCCCTTTTTTTAATTTTTGAAGATCAACAAATGCAGGAAAGGCTTAACCATATTAACAATCAACTTAGAAAAGTCTATATAAACAATATTACAAAGTCTTATTGGTTTGAAATCTAAAATAGTAGTGGCATCTTCATTTTTTTACACCAAGATAATAAAAGTGGAGTTAAGCTATTTGGGTAAACCCACAATAGTGGGTTACAATTTTTTGAACGAAGAATAATTAGAAATTCTCATCAAAAAATTTAAAATGGTTTACCCCTTCTAATGAAGGGGGTTCGAATGAACCACCCCCCTTCTAATGAACCCCCTTTTTCACCATATAAGGGGGGTTTGAATGAACCCCTTCTAATGAACCCCTTTTTTCACCTTCCCCTCCACCATTTCAAAATTGATGCATTTTTTTTACTATCGAAGCTTGGGAAGGAGGTGCAAATGGAGTCAACTTGATAAACCAAGTTGGATGATTGTAGTATCAAAACGTGCTTTCCAACAACTATAAATTTAATATATTTTGTTTTAATTTTATATTTTATTTTTTAGTTTTACTGTACATAGGTTTTTCACCGAACGTCAAGTTCGATGAAAAATCATAGTGGAAAAATAGTAAATTTGAGGAAAAAAAATTTGAAAAATATATATCCAATAGGTATTGATGTCCTCGTTCTAACAAAAAAAGAAAAATTGAATTTCAATGCATACCAAAAAAGTTATGCGAGCCGAAGTGCACCTATGTCTAAATTATAAATGTTTTGACTTCAAAACTTAATTAAAAGAAAAATATTCAACAAAATGCTATGAAACAAAATGAAAGCCCTAGGTACTTGTGTTACCAACCTAAATTCAAAAGAATTAGAGTTTTATCCTTTGTAGAAAAAAAGTTATGCGAGCCAAAGTACACACCACTTTTTTAAAATGTTGTTTACTATTAAAAACTAGTTATCAAGGGAGACACAAAAAAAATACAATTTAATTTCAATTTAAAAAAAAAAAAAACATTTAAAATCTGTAGACAAAATCTCACAAATCACTAGTTTACATCATTTTCAAATTCCTAATAGTTTACCTACTATAAGTGTCAGAAAGTGAAGTTTTCTCTAAAAATGTTGATTTCAATGTCAAGTTTGGCCAAAAAGTGTAACCCATTATTGTGGGATGACCCATTTCAAAAGTTTAACTAACTTGAAAAACCCCTAGAAGCAACAACAAGGTCATGACAAATAATTTTCCAAAATTCTTGAAAAAAGGAAGGGGAAAACCCATCTAGTCTCGGGGCTTTAAAATCTCCAAAAGAGAAGACAATAGCCATGACTTCTTCCATATATATGTCTTTAGCTATTTCAACATTATCTCTTTTAATGAGCGTGTTAGGAATAACATCTAAAATGTCATGAAACCCACATATTTCCCTAGAGTTGTCTATAAAGTCTGTGTGAAATTGTTATGTATTTCCAACATTTTTTATTAAATTAGGATGAATCCCTAGGTCTTATAATCAAGTGTTAGAGGGAGAAAAATAAAATTTAAATTAGAAAATAGATTAGGATGGGAGAAGCTTGATAGTGAAAATATGTTCTTGTGAATTATATTAAAATGATATTATAATTTAAAAATATTGGAAATCATGTTATTATAAATAAGTGAAGGTTTTAAAAAATATTGTATAATTATGATAAAATTGAATCCAAGTTGAAATCTATTATTTTAAATATAATTCAAAATGACATTGTAGATATATATTTTTTTCTATAATTTTAGTTCACCATGATTTGTAATGCCTTCTATCTACTATTACTAACTCTATACACTTTTATTCTAGCATTACATGCAAATGAAGTGAATATTTAATAGCATCCCAAGTTTCTTTGAACCCCAAAACCATTATACTATGAATGATATTTCCCTCAAAATAGTTGTGGTTATGATAAAAAAGCTTTAGTTTTATCTTGTAAGTGTATATAATAAAAATTATGATGTCATTTATATTTCAATTTCATACATTCATTTTTCTAGTTTGGAAAACAATTCAAGCTCTACAAATTTTCCTTCATATTTTCTTAAGATAGTTAACTATATTTATGATTATCAATCTTATGCTAAGATTTAATATGATAATTTCTAATATTATTTTATTAAAATGATGATAGTTTTGAATTTTTGCAGAGTTGATGCTTATAGGATTTATTTCTTTATTCCTCACTGCTTTTCAAGGACCCATCAATCATATTTGCCTTCCAAAAAATATTACCAAAAAATTATTGCCATGTAAAAAGAATGTGGAAGAGCATTTTAATAAAGAGAGACTTGCTTTGAAAGTTGGGCATTGTGAAAAAATGGTAAAGTGCATTTATTTTTCTTTACACATGTTCTTACAACATAAATTTATATTTACAAGAGAAATGGATTACATCTACTAGTATGTGTACATTGATATAACATGAAAATAAAATTAAACATGAGATAATCGAAAGATCTTGAATAGTGAATTTTGTATTAGACTCATATAATCTAAAACCATAATATGATTTATAATTCTATAGTAAAAAAAATTATTAAACAAAATAATTTAGATGTATTTATCTTAGATTATGAGGTGGCCAATGTAATTGAAATGACATTATAGAAACGAGGGGATGACAAAAGTGCATTAAAAAAAAGGTATTTTAGGAGAAATTATTATTATAAAAAAAATGCTTCATTTAGATCATGAAATTCTAGATAAGACTCAAATAGAAGTGAATTCCAAAATAAAGGGCAAGAAACAATATTATTGAGCCATAAAAAAATAGATTAATTCTTTTTTCTTTCCCTAGCACTAAAATATAGAATGGTAGTTTTCCTTATTAATGGTGTAATTGATAAAATTTTAAGAAAATCTATATGATTTTTTTTAACAATTGATTCTTTCAAAATAAATTGTGGAGTAGTTAGAAGAAACTAGGGGTTGGCTAGTGTTGGGTGGTGTTTTTTCTTCAATTAACCATTTTGTTAATGGTCCAATTTTACATTTAGGCATTCAATTAAGCAAGTAAATGAATCTTCAATTGTTTAGGAAAGATTCAAAATAATTCAATCTTGTTGAGATTCAAAAATGTGGAGATACAAGGATATTCTCTTGTAGTGATGAATAATTTGGAAAAGAACCAAGTATATGATTAGAGATTAAACATCTTAGATGAATTTTACCTTTGGTGCATTCAATTTGATAATTTACCATGAGAATTTTTAGTATTAAAAATATAAGCGTAGAACAATTTCCTTTCTTTGCTAAGATCAATTATAATGTAGAAGAGTAGAATTTCAAAAAAATTTGGACTCCATATATAAAAACTATATCATTGATAAAAAAAATTGATCTCTAACCATATCTTCATGCATACATGGGAATTAAATTTGTTTTAAAATATTTTTATGGAAATATATATGCCCACTTTTTTATCTACATCAAGGTACACATTATTCCATCAACATATGTATCTCCTAGAATTTATCTCCTTTATTTCTCCATCCTATCACAATATGACACAAATAAAAAACTATCCTCTCGATGTTCACATATAGTTAGCCACAAATTGTTGTTCACAGACACTTAGCCACAAATTGTTGTTCACATACACTTAGCCACAAATTTCCAATCACAAATGGTAAATTACACAAATGATAGAAATGGAGGAGACTATGATGGATGGCAGGCAGTTGGGGTACTCTAGTCACGCGGGGCTGACTACCCGTGGTCTGTAACAGGCTGCGGGTCTCCCTTTCTTCTCTTTGTTCGTTGTTGCATGCTACGTTCTCTGGTTCCTTTGATTGCAATTTCTAGTGAGGGTTTGTTTAAGCTTGTGGGGGGGGTTTGTTTTTCACTTTCGTTTCTTTGGTGTTGCTTTGAGTTCGGGGTTGGGTTTTTCTACTTTCAGGGGGGATTCTTTTGTTTGCTTTATGGTGGAGCAGTAGGTCTTACAGTTTGGGGGTGGCTGATCATAGTGAGTTTCACAATGGATCTTCTTCGGGGTTGAAAGCTCAATAGTCTAAGTCATTTTATGTGGGGGAGGGCCCTAAACTGAAGAAAGTGAATGGTTGTTTTCCCTAGAGTCAAGATCGGCTGGTCTTTGTTATTTCTCTAGAATTTGTTACTAATGATGTTTCTTATTGGAGTAGACATGCCTTAATCTACAAATTTCTTGGGATTTGCATTAGGAGTACGTGGTAGGTTGAGGGTGACATGGAGCTAATGGTGGTTGCAAATAGCTATTTTGTGGTTTTCTTTTCCAATATGGCTGATAGGAATCAAGTTTTTGAGGGAAGACCCTAATTTTATAATCATGTTAGATTGTTTATAAAACCCTGGCATATGGGTTTTAACACAGTTGAAGAACTATCATCAAGGGTTCCTATCTGGGTCCGTTTGTTGAGGGTTCCCATAGAATTTTGGAGAGAAGATATTTTACAATGGATTGCGGCTCTTCTTGGTAAGCCTATTGCAGTTGCTCAACAAACCCTTGAAAGAAAGGTTATTTATTTTGCTTGGATTTGTGTGGAGGTTGATTTGAATAATCCCTTGCTAGATTCTCTAGAAATTTGTCTTGGTTCTTGGTGTAGGAGCACCTTGTCTACAAAATACATTCAATAGGTCAATGTGCAAAAATTTGAATTTTTCAAATGTAAAAAAATTGTAAGGGTCTTGTAAAGTCACAGTTAATGTATTTAAGGTCCTTAAGAGGTCTTTAGGAGGTCCAAAGGTGGAAAAAACAAAAAATTGTAAAATTTCTAAAAGTTGTAAACTTGTAAAAACGAGAAAAAAATCCAGAAGATGAAAAGACAAAGTGGAAAAAGGAAAGGATGGGTTGAAGAAGTTGAGGGAGAAGTTGCTTTAACTATCTAAAAACACCTTTAAAAGGTGTGGAGGACATTATACTATGTAATCTTGAATGAAATTTTGAAATAGAGTTCCATGTTTTGCATTATCTCTATTTTTTTCTCAATTACCAGTCTTGTACGAACTGTACAATAGACTTGAGGGTGTAATTTTGCTTTGATTACATAAAGAGATGTATGTACCTTTAAATAATTTGAATTGAGGGGTTTTATTTTAGTTAAGTGATCCATTTTAATCCTTTTTAACAAATCTGGTCTGTAAACCCAGTTAAGGGGTTTTGAGAGTCTTATAAGGAAAATATTCTCTATCCCACCATTATAGGCTAGTAGAATGGTGGGATGGATGGTTTGCTGTTTATTTAATATGTTTTGAGTGGAATGTGTGTTAATAAGTAACAAGGAAGGCATGTAAATGAAGATTGTTGCTACTCCAAGAGGAAAATATGAGTTTTTCATATGAATGATGGTGCCTACAAGTTGGGACTGAATGAAATAACATTGGGAAAGGTTTGAAGGTGGTTCATTTTCCGTGTGCAGACTTATTCCTAAGTGTTTGTAATAACTTGGAAAAGCCTTTAGAGGACTGGAAGGTATTTTAACAACAAACCCTCATTCCTTGTGCATGGTTAAGCCTATAATTAAGGGTTTGATCATTTTATGCTCTATTGGGCCTATTGGCTCCTGAAAGTTAATGAATCTTGTGATTTGAAACATGACTTAAGACTATTTTTGGTTACTTGGAGAAAATGGGGCGATTGGATAGGAGTCACTTTGTATTTTTGGCCTAATTAGGCCTATTCTAAAATAAAACAATCATGATATTTGTCATTTTCTTTAAACAAGCTTGTCTAATCTTGAGATATGTAGAAATAGATCAAAATGGGTCTAAAAATATGTGTTGAGCTTGTATTGATGCAAAAGGGTTAAAGTTATATCACCCAATTTAGGGCTTTGTTAACCTACAAGAAATTGATGGATTGACTGCTAAAATAGAGAACATGCCAAAACTATGATATTTGTGAATGGATTAGTGTTGAAATTGTGTACACAATGGTACTAAAGTTATATCAATGCTTGGTTAGTGATTGAAAAGAAGGTTTGATGGTTTGAGGTGTTGTAACAAGGAATACATAAGGAACAAGATGATGCTTTGATTGCAGGAATCAAGGATTATGTTAGAACATTGGTATGTGGACATGTTTTTTTTTTTTTTTAGTGAAATTGGTGTGGATTATAGTGGATTGAAGGGCTGGTGATAAAATGGTATGTTGATATTTTTCCTTGGAAAAGAAAATTGAATGGAAGAGTGCCTTGGTAAATAATGAAAGAGCAAATTGTTTTAGTGAATCTAATCAGGATTTTGATTTGATTATGTCAAATTGATGATGCATAAGATGTATTCAGGTCTGAGAATAGATTGTGGTCATTTTTCCCTTAAAGAAGTAGTTTGGAGTGAAGACTAATGCGGTGTAGTTGAAAGAATTGATTGAATAGTGAAGGGATGAATGGTTATGTTTTCTTAATTAGGTTAAGTGATGAATATTGACTTTGTGGATTGGATAAATGATAGCCTTGTGAATGGAAAAGAGAAAGAAATTTTGGTTGCTTGTTCAATTTGATCTTCTCCTGACAAGTTTGGGTCTGTTGTACCTTGTGTTTGTGTGGTTTGGAAATTGATATTGCATCAGTTCTTTGTCCTAGATTCAACAACTTGATTATGAGTCCCTTCCTTTTTGTTGTCAGATTTGTCATGAGTATGGACATCTTTAGAAGTAATGCCCTAGGAATAAGAAGGATCCTCCTTCTAATTCCTCTCCTTAGTCTTTGGCTCCAAAATTTGTTAGGGAGGATAAAGGGAAATCTTCTATGATGGAGGGTGAACCAAATAAAGATGGCTTTGTGTTGATTAAGTAGGCTAAGGGTCATGGTCAGAAGAGATCGTTCAAGGAAAGGAAGACTGAAGAAGACTTTAATCAGTTTGAGGTGTTGAACACTTCAACCTTGGAGGAAGGAATCCTGTTGGATATGCCTTCTAATACTATTGGTATGGGTTGTGCTGTGGGACAAGGACAAAAATCCAATTAGGATATCCATCTATCATAGGGTATGCAAAATAATCTAGTATCTCTGAATGATCATATGCAAGATGATGATGGTCATATTGTTTTGGTAGATTTGGCAAAGGAGGGACTAGTTTCTGGCAAGAGAAAGGGGTCTTCTCTAGCCTTGGGGATGCAACAATGCACACTTATGAAGGGATTTCCTGAGCACTCTTCTAAAAGTGGCCGCAAGAAGGATCTTGAGAAGATTAAGTGTATTGGAGATTTGTTGGTGGAATCTAGGTTTGTTAAACCCATTGATGCTCACTTTTCACCATCTCCTCCATGATTGTTCTCTTGTGGAATGTAAGGGGGTTGAATAGAACCCCCCATCAAAAGGCTGTTTATGATCTGGTTGTTGCCCATTCTCTAGAATTTTTTTTTGTTCAAGAGACTAAACTTTTAGTTGATTTTATGCTTCAGTGTGCTTCTCGTATCTGGTATTCTGGTTAGTGTCAATGCATTGGTTCTTAGGGGAGTTTTGGGGGTTTGGATTTTTTTTGGGATCCTAGAAATATTTGCTCCCCTTTGGTGGATTTCCATTCATTCTCCTATTTCAATGGCCCCCTCTTCTTTGGAAATAGGTGGGACCATTCTGGTTACTAATGTGTATGCTCTGATTGATATTCGTGGAAAAATCTAGCTTTGGGCTCATATAAGGTATGTTAGATCTTGTGCTCCATATCTTTGTTGGATCTTAGCTAGTGATTTTAATTCTGTGTTGAGCTTGGAGGAGAAAAGAGGTGGGTTGCCTCGACTTGGGCCTGCTTTTGTTCCTTTTCATGAGAATGTGGATTTGCTTGCTTTGAGTGATGTTAAGCCTTCTAATGGGATTTTCACTAGGAATAATCAATGGAGTGGAGAGGATGCGATCTCAGAAAGGTTGGATAGATTTCGTGTGTCCTTTTTTTTGGGTGGGAGGTAGATTGGTTATTGGTTCTAAGATTCTTGATTGGAGGGTTTTTGATCATTGGCCAATTAAAATTTTAGTTTCTAATTTTACTGTTCCTAAGAATCCTCCTTTTAAGTTTCAGCTTATGTGGCTTCGAGAGTCTTCTTTGCATGATATCATGGCTTAGTGGTAGTTTGATGGTAGCCCTACTTATGGTACAACTATGTACACTTTTGTTAAAAAACTTCAGTATGTCAAATTTCACCTTAAGAGATGGAATAGGGCGAGTTTTAGAAATTTTAAGATTATGAAGAAGAGTGCCTAGGAAAGCCTTGATGTGATTACTCACCAAATTCAAGATTTTGGTTTCTCGAATGCTCTGGGTCAAGTAGAAGCCCAGGATATGAGAGTTGTGGATGAATGGGAGCTTCAAGAGGAGATTTTATGGAAGCAAAAGGCTCAGATTGATTGGCTTCAGGAAGGGGACAGGAATACTGCTTTCTTCCATCATTCTATGTAGGCCCGTCACAATAGAAGTTTTATTTCCTCTTAGGTTAATATGGATGGGATATGTATTTCTTCTTTCTAGGCATTGTCTCGTGAGGCTAGACAGTTTTATTTTGCTCTTTTTTTTGAAGATTCATCCCCTACAAAAGAAGAGAATTTTATCCTTGCTTATGTCCCCTCCCTGATCTCCAAGGAGACGAATGATTTCCTCATTCACCCGATTTCTTTTTCTGAATTGGAAGAGGTCATTTTTGGGATGAATAAAGGTAAAACCCCTGGACCAAATGGTTTTCGTATTGAATTTTTTCAAGAATTTTGGGATATTATAAGTTTGGATTTGTTGGAGGTTGCATGGGAATCTCTTCACAGTAAGCAGATGCTTTATGCCTTGAACTCTACTTTTCTGGTTCTCATTCCTAAAAAGGAAGGTGTTAATCAACTAGAATTATTTTGACCTATTTCTCTCTGTAATGTGGTGTATAAAATTATTTCTAAATTGATTGCTAAGAGGCTCAAATTTTTTCTTCCTTCTATTATTTATGAGGAGCAAGGAGGTTTTGTTGTTGGTAGAAAGATCCTGGATGGGGTGGTTGTTTCCTCTGAGGTCATTCACTCTATGGTGACTTCCAATGAGAATTCTATGTTCATCAAGTTTGATATGGCCAAGACTTATGATAGAGTTAAGTGGTGTTTTTTGTAGAGAATTATTTTAGGCTTTGGTTTTAGTCCAGACTGGGTTAGTTGGACCATGAGTTGTGTTACCTCTTCCTTTTTTTTTGTTCTTATGAATGGGGAACCTTCTGATATTTTTGTGGCTTCTAGGGGCCTTCGTTAAGGAGATCCTCTCTCCCCTTATCTATTTATTATTATGGTTAAGGGTTTGGGAAAATTTCTTAATTTGTGGGTTTCCCAGGGTAGGATTCAAGGCTCGTGTTGGGGCAATGGGCTTTCACAAAGTTCTCTCATCTTCAATTTTTTGGATGAAACTTCTCTTATGGGGAGGGCTCGCCTTTAGGAGGCTCTCTTTTAGGAAGGCTTGGATATTTACCTTGCTTCTTTGGGCCAGAAAATCAATGAGCACAAATATTCCATCTTCTTTTTTAATACTCCCCAAGCTTTTGAACGACAGATTGTTAATATTTTGAGGTTTTAGATTAGGTCTCTTCCCTTTGTCTATTTGAAAATACCTCTTGTTATTGGTAGGCAACCCATGTATTCTTGGCAATATTTGCTTGATAAGTTGCACAGTAAATTCAATCATTGAACTCATTGTTGGCTTTCTACTACTGTGAGAGTGACTATTTTGAAGTCTATTATCTAGGCTCTTCCTATTTATAGGGGTTTTGTTCAGGTGGCTCCTTTGTATTTCTTGAGGGAATTTGATGCTCTCTCACAAAAACATTATTTGGAGTGGTAACTTGCAATCAACCAAGTGGAGTCTTGTTAAGTGGGATATGATGTGCAGGCCACAAAAAGAGGGAGTCCTTGGATTGTGTTATGTTGTTTTGAATGAGAAATCTCTTGCAACCAAGTTATATTGGCATTGGTGTACTAGTCAGCATAAAATTTGGGCTTGTATTCTTACCCATAAGTATCTTAAGGATGTTAACACTTTTAATGTTCCTCATTTCCCTTTAGAAGGAAGGGGATCGATGATTTGGAATATCCTCAAATTAGGGGCTCAGTTGGTTAAGAAGGGGCTTTTTTGGATATGTCATTCAGGTTCTCAGGCCCTTTTTTGGTGGGATTATTGGGATGGCCACCCTCCCATTTTTTCTACTTACCCTCACCTCCAATCTCTTTACGATCATTTTACTGCTGCTAGTTGGAATATAGTTGAGTATTATAAGTTTTTTCTAAATATTGGACTATTTGCTAGCCTTAGATGGAAGCACTCCTTAGATTGGCTACTAGGAGGGTTAGAGGAGGATAGGCAATAGTTAGCTTAGATTCTTGCATCATGAGAATGCAATTCCATGGTGGGGTAGGATGTTCTGGCTTGGAGTAACAATTATTTATCTGGTAAGTACTCTGTTTCAATAGGTTATGGTGAGTTGGTTAGGCAGGTGGTGGGGGACATTGAGGTTCCTTGGTGGAAGCAAGTGTGGAATAAATTTTCTTGGCCCAAGTGCAATTTTTTTCTGTGGCTGGTGGTCCAGAATCAATGTCTTACTTGGGATAACTTGTGAAAGAGAGGGTTCCAGGGTCCCTCGATGTGTGTTTTGTGCTATAAAAGTGAAGAGAGTGTTTCTCATCTCTTCTTCCAATGTTCCTTTTCTAGGAGACTTTGGCACCTTTGGTGGGTTGTGTGGAACCAAGCTTGCTAGCATGCCTCTTCTTTGGGAGAGTTCTTTTCCTAATAGGGGAAGGCCCCTATTAAGACCTATTTTCTTCAAGTTGCTTGGGCTCTGCGACTGACTTTTATTATCTGGAATATTTGGATGGAGGGGAATTATAGGATTTTTCAAGATGTGAAGTTGGTTATCCAACATTTGTACTCATCTCAATCTTCCTCTTCAAAGGGGGGCTACTCAGAGTACTAGTTAGATCATGAGAAATAGATGTCATCATCCTATTTAGAAGATAAATAGGGAGGGGCGTTGGTGTGCTCCTCCTCAAGGTGTGTTGAAAATCAACACAGATGGTTCTTCTTGTGGAAATCCTAGCCATACTAGTATTGGAGGTGTTGGGCAGACTAGTTCTTGGACTGTTGAGTTTATCTTTTCTATTTATAAGGGTTGGTATTCTAACAATATGATGGAGGATCTTGCAATTTTATGTGTTGTGTAGCGTGGTTGTGCTCTCAGGTGGAGACAAATCATTAGTGAATCAGATTCTCAGGTGGTAGTGACTTTTTTAAAGAGGCAACAGTTCAAGGATGTGACTTGGCATTTGGCTATTATTATAAAACAAATTCTTAATCTATGTGCTTCCTTAGATTCTATTTCTTTCTATCATATTCCACATGAATGGAATGGGGTTGTGGATTGTTTAGATAAATGGGCTTCTAATCATTTGCAAGACTGGAATATTGTGGAAAGGGTTCAATTACCATCATATTTGTTACAAAAGTTGGACCAACTATTGGAGATTAATAGGGTTGTGTAATGCCCTCACTTTGTATTTCTCTTTTTTGGATTGAATAAATTTTTACCCCTCTTTTATTTTTACACAAACAATAAAACATTTAACTTGAAAATTTTATTTTTCAATTAAATAACCCAATTCAGAATTCCTAAACAACATAAAATTTCATATTCAACTGAATTCAACATCCTAATGGAAACAATACAATTGTTCAAGTTCTTGTCACACTAAATTTTGCATTTTATTACTTTTAACCTAGTAAACTACTATTCATTCCACTCTTCTCCTATGTGACCCTCGTTCAAATTATTTTCCTTGCAAAATGTCATTCCAATTTCACTTGTGGCTACCTATATAACTTAATCTGTTGCATGGACGATTGTTGTTGCACCAAAAGATCGACTTGTTAATGCTCGACACCACTAGAGTTAATGAATCCATGGGAGGAAATTAAACCATGTCATGAACCCAAACACTACGCTACACAACACAAGGAGACCAAGGGTGCAAACCTTGCAACAACCCCCCCTGTCCCCCGCACAAGTGATGGGTTTGAACCTGTAATCCAAGCTCTGATACCAATTGTTGCACAGATGGTTGGTTGTACCAAAAGATCAAATTGTTAATGTCTAATACAATTGCTAGAATTAATGAATCCACACCATATCATGAACCCAAACACTACGCTACACAAAACAAGAAAAACAAGGATGCACACCTTGCAACATAATCTACAAACACTAAATTTATTTGTGTGAATTTAAAAAAATCTTTATATTTTGCAAGTCAATCCCAACGCAACAACCTATCTTCCCACGCAACCCACACTAATTTCTCTCTGTTGTTTTCAATTTTTAGGATCTCTTTAACATGGGTGCAACCCTCCTCTTTCTTCCCTAGCCTATCCTCACTATGGCACTGCTTTTCCACCCAGCTCTACGCGCCCTTCCTATGTCTATTGCACAGCCTCTATGTCTTCCTCTCCCATGCCTACATGTTTCATGTTTTTTTTTAATTCGTGTGTTGCAATTCTGAGAAAGAATCAAAATTCCCAAATGTAATCGGTGGTCAACAAGATCCATGCTCATGGTTGTTTCATTTCTCCTCCTTGCACATTTGCTCTTCCATGACTACCAACTAGAGTCTTGGCATGAAATAATTATCCTCTATGAATGTCTACCAAATAGAGATAGATGATCTTATAATGAAAATATATAAACCATAGTGTGATAAGAACATTCTTGGAGTATACAATAATCATGTAGTGAGAGAATCAACTATGATTTAGAGGTAGTATTCTAGAGTTGAATAAAGCAATCAATTCTGGTTCAAAGAGAAATTATATATTACCATTATAGTTGGATTTTGGTTGGCATGAAATGATTAGATGTGTACTTAGTTGTTAGATAAATTTTGGTGAGGCTAGAGATATTTTTGATTTTGAGATTACATGTTGGAATAATAAATCTTTTAACATGGTTTCAATAGGAAGACAAATGATCCTACACCTAGATTTGGGTATGAGTTCAACATACTTGGTGGAGAATGATTTGATAGGTATATCCCACCTATTTTTAGATGATTTATTTTATCATTAATCTTTGATATAGAGCTAGGAGGATTCAACAACACATCTCACAAAATTTCAATAATAATTCAAAGCAACCTTTGTATAACACATGCTATTAGGCATTCTATATCACATTGGAAACATAACTATGGTAGCCCACAATTTAATGCAACGAGTATTCATTAATAACTTCCAAAAAATAAATAATGAAGAAAATCACAATGGTGATATTGAAGATAACATAGTTATAGACCTTTTTGTAAATTTTTATGAAGATCCAACGATGGAAAAGAAAGTTATTGCATTTTTTCCAAAACTGCAAACCCTAGGTAGCTCACAAAAATGGTCATAACTTATTCAAATATTAATTAAATTTGATGAGACTTGCATAAAATGAAAGTATATTCATATGGAAACAAAATCTAATTGGTTTCAGATCCAAAATATAGACTTTATAATCCATACCATCATATTTTTCAGACTATAAATTCTGCACAATATTGTTAGAATAGGGCAGTCTCACCAAAATAGTCATATCTTCCACAAAACTAATTCAATGAAAAAATAATAATTGGAAAATAGAAACATATATCTTTCCATCCATATATGATACTCCATTATTTTTTTCCATAATAGGCCATACAAAGCACAACTTCAACATGGAATAATATGAAAATTAGAAAATGCACACAAAATTTGAGGTTGCCATTCATCAAACTTAAAAAATAGTGTCTCCCACCCCCAATTCGAGTTTTGTAAGTTTTGTAGGGTGTCTTTATACATTTCCAACCAAAACCAATTATTTTCAACCACCTTTTGATTAGTTTGTTGACAAAACACCTTAATGACACTTCATTTACCTATTTTGCACTTTTGACAATTTTTACAATATGAAACAACTTTAAACATTATTTGACAAATGACTTAAAATATGACTTCCTAAGACTTAAAAACCTCTAAAATGGTTTGATAAACCTTATTATAAGACCCAATACACAAAATAAAGCAACTATTTACAAATGGCCTCGTGGAGACAAGAAATCAAACAAGTTCTCTTGCACCAATCTTGAGTTGTGAAGTCAATTCTAAGGATTACTTAGAGTAGTAAGGAGCATTGTTTGTGGCTATAGGATTATTTTATTGATATAAAAATTTATGTTGGTATGATCTTTATTTTACCTAAGAATATTACATATATATTTTTTTCTTTTATCTATTGCTATTGTGTTTGAACTTTAGGTTGAATAGTTATATGTTAAACTAAAAGAGGGGTAAAATTTTATTCAAACCAACAAGAGCAATACAAAGCAAGGGAATTATACATCCCTATCTATCTCCACTAATTGGTCCAAATTTTGCAACAAATCCAAGGGTAATTAACCCCTTTCCACAATATTCCAATCTTGCAAATGATCAGAAGCCCATTTAGCCAAACAATCAGCAACCCTATTCCATTCTCAAGGAATATGATAGAAAGAAACAAAATCCAAGGAAGCACATAGATTAAGAATCTATTTTATAATAACAGCCAAATGCCAACTCACATCCTCTAATTGCTTCCTCTTCAACAAAGTCACTACCACCTGAGAATCAGATTCACAAATGATTCATATCCACCCAAGAGCACAACCACACTCCACAACACATAAAATGGCAAGAGCTTCCATCACATTGTTAGTATACCATCCCTTATAAATAGAAAAGATAAACTCAACATTTCTAGAACTAGTCCACCCAACACCACCAATACCAGCATGGGCAGGATTTCCATGAGAAGAACCATCCATGTTGATTTTCAACACACCTTGAGGAGGAGGACACTAATGCCCCTCCTTGTTTATCTTCTGAATTGTTATATGTTAAGATGGATTTTATATATGGTAATTTTGAGGAAATGTATTTTTCATAGTTAGATCACTTGTTGAAAGGTGGACATGGTCTATAGGATCTCTCTCTATGATTTAAGTTTTATCTTGGTTAAGTTTTGATTCATATGTTTGGAGTTAAAATTTATATAGAGCTAATTAGATTACTATGTTTGTATTAATCATAATGGTGAACAATTAATATTATTTAAATTCTTTACTTTTAGTAATGGTATGGATATGAAGAACTTGGAATTTAGCTATACTTGTCTTGGCATGGAGATCAAAAGAGAGAGTGAGATGAAAACTTTGGGTTAGTTAACAGATGTATATTAATTCTCTTTTCTAGAAATTTAATTTATAGGATTATAGATTAATAGTTTTTTTTCAATACTAGATGATATAGAGGACATGGGTCACATCCTTCTACATGAGTGGAGTTGATAGTATAGTATGGTTTTGTATTATACTACACAATGCAAAATTAATGGGATTCATATGAAGGTCTATGTGTCCATGATGGAAAATGAGCATTGGATTGTGATATATATGTTCTTTAGGTATTTTTCTACATCAAAGTTTGCTAGGGAGAACATAATTGTACAAGGTAGTGGATATAGGGACTTTCAAATGTAGGTTGGGCTAAAATTACAAATTGGAGGAGGTATATCAATGAGTATTTGTTCACTCTAGTTTTTGATGTAGTTGGTTGGATGAGAAATGGTTAAGTTTTGGTAGCTCTACAGACTAATATTTTAGATGTAGAGAACATGGAAACTACTCAATACTATTAGAAGCAATCTATCTTTGGAGCTTATATTTATATTTTGATTATAGAAATATATAGATGTGATCTATTATGATAGTTAGCATGCCACTAGCATGGTAGAGTAAAATATTGTTTGTATGTAGTTAGTTCACATTAATGTGTTATTCAAGATGATGCAATTTCACAAAAAAATCCATAATCATAGAGGATTTTAGATGGTGTAGTTTAGCTATGGGAATTCAACCTATAGTTGTTAGTTAATTTTGATAGAACCACTTTGTTCTACATAACATATATAATAAAAGGGAAAATGTCCAAATTAGGTGTGTTTTACACCTTATAAATCCTTATAATAATATTATGTTATATTATTATAATGTTACCTAGCTAAACACGATAATATTTTAATAATATTAGTAGATGGATTCTCAAGGATTATTTGTAAGTTTTGATTTGGTAAAATATTGACTTCATTGAAATCCTTGGTTGATGTTTCATGTTGTGTGTTTGGAAATTTCCCTAATTCAAATGATGAAACTCATATTCCTTCATCTCCTAATGTGTATCTTCTTAATGAAGATATCTTGAGGCAAGATGAAGAAATCATGAGTGAATTCATAAATAATACTTTCCCTAACCTTGACAACAATATGGTACTTTATCCTTCAATGGAATGGCCTAATCACCCATATCAACAATTAGCACCACCCACCATACCACCACTTGCAGTGTTCTCCACCTCACATAGGTAAAGTGAATTAGAATCCATACCTCAACCAATGTGTAGGGAAGTACATATTGGTAACAATCACAAGGAAAACATACCACCCAATCATCCTCCATCATATGAGAACAAATTCACAAACACACATGTTAGCTTAGAACAATCCTATGGCTAAGGCTTTAGGATCTTGATAAAATAAGGATGTGACATACAGAATAAACATGAAAACTATTCTCTTTTGGAACAAATACCATTCAAAGATACCAAAGGAATAGGTTACTAAGGTTCTCCACCTTTACGTAAAAAAAATTCTCTACCATCCAAGCCATATAAGGTTCACGATCCTATTAAAAAAGGTGTGTCACCCACTTTCCATCCTATATCTGAGATTGAACGTAGCTTAGCTACACTCTTAAAATTAGGATTAATTACCACCTATCAGTGCTCATGGAGAGATACAAAATGAAAGAACAAAACCACATCCTACTATGCATGTCATATAACTTTTGGACACATTACTGATGAATGTTGTGCTTTAAAAAGGTTCAATTGAAAGAATTTGATCCTAACAATTATGGAATTTACACAATAGTAGAACAATACACATTGGATTTATTCCTTGCCATTTGGTAGTTGTAGCATCATAAAATGATCGCTACCATGCATGGAGGTATAAACTAGGCTTTATGCAATCATATTTCATCTACCAAGGAGCAACATATGATGATTCCTTTTTTTCTCATGTTTATCCCTACACTTGGGGGGAAAGGGGTTAGGTAGCCTTGTGTTAGGTGCATTCCTTCTAGCAAAGGATCCATTTTTATCTCCTTAAAATATTAGTGTAGTAGGTACACTAACATTTTAAGGGGGGGACATATAGTACAAAGCTCATCGTTTGCATAGGAAATGGTCCCTTTTTAGTGATGATAACATACATCTCCTAGAAAGTATGAACTTGTCAATTAAAGTGTGGCCTCCTCAATCTATGTTAGTGTCCCTTTGGTGGTGATATCATGCTTGTTATCCCTTAAGAGTGTGACTCTTCATGGCATATGATGTTCCCTGTGGTGGTAATACTATGGCTAATATTCCCTAGAGTGTGATATTTTATTCCATTTGTCCTCTCTTAGTGTTGATGTCATGTGTAATATTCCCTAAAGTGTGACCTTTCATGTATTGAGCTATGTCCATTTTTTAATTTTTGTAAAGTGACTTTTGTGGTGGTGTTGTTTATAACACCCCTTGAGGTTTTGGCCTTGTCTTGATCATTTATGCGTCTTCTTATGTGAGTTTGTCGTCATCCTCATGAACATTTATGCACCTTCTTAGGTGATTTTGTTGTCATATTCATGGATGTTTATATTCATTCTTAGGTGATATTTTCATCATACTCATCAATTTTTATGTGCCTTCTTAAGCGAGTTTGTCATTTTTCTTCTTAGATGTTTATGCACCTTCTTAGTTGAGGCTTTTTTGTCCCCTTAGATGTTAAAAATTTGGCAAGATAGTCCATGGATTCAACATAACATAGCTTATTGGGTCATGAACTTGAGCACCCCTTTTAGCATGGCCATTGAGCATAGCATAACTTTCTCAAGATAGTAGAACCATATGCTTCATGAGTGTCTTAGCATAAAACAACTTACTAGCCTTGTGAAACCCATCATATTGCATGGACACCTAGCATAATGTAGCTTGCTAGCCAGTAGATACATGTAGCTCGTGAGTGATTTGGCATAATGTAGCTTGCTATTACTAATGGGAGCATTCCTTTATCTATCATTTATTCAATGGATGACGTATGGTATTTGAGACAAATTTAAGACTGAGATCTCTTTGCCTTATCAACTCGAATCTTTTTAGTACTAACCTTGTGTTTGTGTTTGTATTTGTTTTCTTATGTTCATATCATGTTATGTTCATATTATGTTGTGTCATATATTGTGTGGTGTATTGTGTTGTGTTCTTGTCATGTATTTTTATGTATGTTGTCTTGCTGCATTACATACATGTGTGTTTCTTTGTGCTTGTGTTGGTTTTCCATGGGATCTTGAATGGACTGGGGGCTTGCACATCCCCTAAATTCATTGTCATCATATATGTTCAACATTTGGACAATTGAACCCCTCTTGACATGTTTTCTACTTTAGTGTGAGTTTGAGTGTAAGTTCATACTTTCACTAAAGTGGGGGCTAAATGTAGCATCATAAATTGTCACCCTTAACAATTTCACACTATGTTTTTCTCCCCCTAAGTGCATGGACCTAATTATGCACCTTTTTTCCTAAATTATGAATTACATAGCCTATTTTAACATATATCGACAAATTAAACATAGAAAATCGAAGTATTTATTTAATATTTTATTCCTGACACCTTAAGTCTTGCAAAATAGGGTTGGGACCTAGTCACCTAGGATGACTAAGTCCCCCTTTTTTCCTTCCAAAATTGAATATGTCGAAGGGAGAATTTTGTTATTTGAATTTCAAATGTCCAAAGTTGGATGTCGAGATTTAATTTTTGAGGAATTAAGTTTATAATTAGGTCCATGTACTTAGGGGGGAACAAAATATAGTGTGGAATTGTCATGGGTGACAATTTACGACGCTACACCATGAGATCTTCATATGCACTTGGTAGTTATATTGTGATGTGTGTAAGAGAGAATCTGTGTGCAATATTTATAAGAATATCTATGACATATTAAGAAGAATAATATAATTTATAATGCATGTAGGAGCATGCAGGAAGAGAGCTAAATAGTAGACTTGTAAGCTTTGACTAGCTAATAATATCAATTTGTAAAAATTGTAATAAAGTAATTAGTCCATCATGGATGGTACTTTAGAGTTACTTATGACATGTTTGGTGATAAAAACATAGATTCAAAGCAAGTTAATTCTATTTTAGATGCTACTCTCTTGTAGTGGATTATGATGATTTTTACCATGGTATTTAGGTGCTATTTTTGGGCCAATGGTATTGTCTTATGGTGGTTTTTTAGTTCTCTGTGAGCCTATATACTAAGGAATTTGGATGGAGGTTAGTGGATTCAAATTGTGCAAGGCTATTATGTCAATCTTCCTCTAGTATTGAAGAGTATTGATCGGTATTGTAACATATTATTGTTGAATAATACATTGGGTATATATTTTTTGGAGGTTGAGTTTTTATCAAAAAAAAAATCTTAAGGCGTATCTATATCACTCTTATTATGTGTTTGCTCTATTGCTATTCTCTTATTCTTATTATTTCATAAAAAATGCTTTACATGTTAAAATACTACTAAAGTTTTCTTAGATTAGATAATTTGTAACTCTCTTCTTATAAAATTAATAGTATGAAAAGTATCTACATTTTTTTTATTTTATATCAAAATTTTATCTTCGATATAACATAACAACTTTGGGAAATGCAAAACCAATATTTAGAGTTTAGAAATGGTTATTTATAAAGTTTAAGAAAAATGGATCTATCAAATCGAACTTAGTTTTAAATATATGCACATAAATTTAATGTGTAAATGTGGACTATGTTGCAGGGAATGGAACCTTTCCTATCCATAGAAGGCATGCATCAATTGAATATTTTTATTTTTGTGTTGGCAATTACTCATGTAATATTTTTTGTTTCAACGATGCTTCTAGGAGGTATAAAGGTTAGTTGATATATCTTATTTACAAAGGATTTTTTTTCAAGATGATAAAAACAATGTGTTTTCATGTTGTAAATGAAATACAATAGATATAATCATTATATTATTAATAAATGTATGTTTTTATACATTCATATTAATTCATTTAATATTTTTTTGTAAATTATTGTTAATTATAGATTTATAGTTGGAAAATATGGGAAGATGAGATCAAGAAGAAAGAAGAAGAAGATGATATCAAAAAACAACTTGAAATCTCACAAAAGAGTAAGTCAATATTTTCATTCATTTTTATTTCTAATACACAACATAGAAATTAATTATAGATATGTTTATTCCTATTTTAATTTATTATTTTTTAGATAAATAAATTAAAGTTGTTTTCTTTTGATAGAAATGTTTTCCATCAAATAATACTACCACTTCTCAATAATAGAATAATATTCAATGATAGTTAAAATTGATATTATGTCAAATTTCAAATAAAATGAAATATATTATTATTTTTTGTCAATATAGCTAAGAAAGAAGGGTATATTCATGTTACTCACCATGCTTTTATCAAGAATCACACTCCACATGTAATGTCCCCCATTATGATTTGGGTGGTATGTATGCTCATCTTATTGTATTGCATAACTTTATCTTTATACCCATTCTATTTTCCAAATAAATATTATATAAATTTCAAAAGAAACTAAATTATATATAAGATGCTAGCAAGTTACCATAGCTATATTTTGATCACACAATATCTCACAATTATAATGAATAATATCTCTCTTCATTCTAGAACATATACTCATGTATAAATTATGCAGATAAGTAATCAAATACAAGTCGAGGGAAGATGAGAAAATATATCTTTCAATAATTATCAAATAAGTGGTAATAAATAATAATTTTAGAATTAGGTACCACTAATGTCCATAATGAGACTAGTACACTTTATAATTATTTTCTTACAAGAATGTCACATAAATGTTGGTTTAGAGTTATTATACAACATAGAGAAAGCATGATGAAATTTATATGACACTTCATTGACATAAACTCTAAAATAGATGTCTTGAATATGATAGAAACAAATGAAAATACATATCACTAACCTTATGTCTAATATATCTATATAAACTCATTTTTCTCAAAGTTTAGAACTTTTGTTCAATTATATATAGTTAAGGGTGAAAAAAAAGCCTAAGTACACATTATTATTAAAGGATTGTACATTATGGATAAGAGAAAGGAAGAGACTACATACTATATATAGCTTAATGTTGAGAATACCTATGAGATTATTAAGAATGTGAAAAATAGAAATAGAGGGATTGCTTTGACATATTAATCTCCACCTAGATGGTTAAATAGAACATATTCCAATGAGACTACTAGTAAAAAAAACATGTTGAGAACTAACTCCACATGTGTTAATAACTTACAAATAATTCATAAAAATAAGGGATAATGAACTTACAAGTATAGTAAGAGAATGTGTTATTTAGAAATATGTATCAATATTCTAAGATAAGAGCATATATAGTGGTAGATATGTGACGATGATGTTTGTTAAATTATATATACTAAATGATTTCTCGTTCATATCAGTCCAATTTATAAGATGTTAGAAATTTACCATAGTTATATTTTGAGTATCAATCCATTTGTAAATACTGTAAGTGTAAACATAGGATATAGAGGTGCACATGTGATAGTCTTTACAAATGGTAACATAATTGGCTTAGAGAGGTATGTTGTGATAATATGGAGAGGAGGGTGATTGAGTGGGAAATATATGGAGACTTACAAAGTCTTGTAAAAAGAATTGTACACTATTGACCCCTCTCCAAAGTTGCCACTAAATTTTATGTTGCTAGGAGATTAATCTTTCAAGAAGAATAATTTAATAATACTTCTCTTAGTGACACACATACCACCTCAAGGTAATTACCTTTCTAGTTTTTAAGTACAAAATTTGAAGGGAACAATCTAATGTTTCTCATTCCAACAATGCTTCTAAGACCTTCTATTACATGAGGACATTGCAATATTTGTCTATGGACAAGAATGAGTTGGATTGTATCAAGGAAGGAATATTTGAGTTTTTTAGAACATAGAGGAGTATAATTCCATTCTAATTCATGCCATGGTATTTTTTGTGTGTGTTTTTGGTGTAGGAGCACCTAAGGAACAACAAGGAACAACAGACAGTTCAATAGGTCAATAGGAAATCTAGAAGGGTAATTTTATTTTGTTTACATAAGGTCATGTTGACCATTGTGTAGTTATTTTAGAGGTGTTTTTGATCTTTAGGAAATAATTTGTCAAGAGATAAATAACTTTAGAAGCTCATTTTGCTAAGTTTTCAAAAAGTTGCCAAAGGTTGAAAAACACAGTGGATTTTATATTTTTGTCATTAGGTCATGAAGAAGTCCGACAAAAAGTAGTTAACTAATTGAGGAGACTTATTTAAGGAAAGCTTCACCAATGGAGCAGGGTTGGAGGCATTGATTTTGTAGTGACATTGAAAGAAACAAC
Organism: Sequoia sempervirens; assembly: GCA_007258455.2. Classification (NCBI taxonomy): domain Eukaryota; kingdom Viridiplantae; phylum Streptophyta; class Pinopsida; order Cupressales; family Cupressaceae; genus Sequoia; species Sequoia sempervirens. The sequence continues at coordinate 251,315,377 of VDFB02353493.1, forward strand.
GTTCTGTGAAGCAATTTCTGATTTTTGCAACTAAATGGTGCTTTAATGGATTAAACATGCTACTGTTTTGGTTGTGGAATGTAGTGTTGGTAGTTTACAAGAATTTTATAACATTAGATAGCTTCCTTGTTCAATTTGTAAGCATTTTTTGTAAATAGTTTCATTTTACCCAGTTGTTGGTCTGAACCAGACTATTTTTAGGAAATGGAGTGCTAGAGCACTTTCCCACCGTACAAACCGTACGACCCTTTGGGAATAGTTCCTAGACACCATGATTGTACATATGTTAGGTTGTAGGCTTTGCATGTGTGCAGGAGTTGCTAGCAATGTCTTTCCCTAGGCGAGCCAGGCAGGGTCCAGCTAGGGAAGACAAGGAGTGAAAGGTACATAATTTGCAGGGGTGCCAAGATTTTGGAAAAATTCCTTTTGGAGAGTTTAGTTGAGGGTCTTGGAAAGGCCTGGTGGTTAGGAGGAGGCTCCATCAATCCATTTTGTGTGAGAAAACTCTAACAGTCTGGAAGTAGCCTGGAAAAGGCTAGTAAACCCTAAGTTTTGGCCATTTTTGTGTATGGGTAGTGTACGAGCAGTGCTGGATCAAAACCCTGGAAATCTTCAAGGTGTGGACATGAGAAACACAAAACCCAAGTGAAGAACCTTAGTTGTTTGGAGAGTTTTGGAGTAAAGTGCATCTTTCTTAGGTTAAGAGGCCTAATTGGGGCTCTAGGGCTTGTAGCCTTTTCTAACCCTAGGAGAGGGTTTGGTGGAAGCGATGGGGGAATGGAGTCTTGTGATTGAATAAGAACCCTAAATAGGTTACTTTGAAGCTTTTAAAACATTTTTACACCCCTGCAAGTAACTACTTGAATGTTGAGGGTAAATGGCCTTTAAGGAAGAATAAGGGTCAAAGGTGAGTTAGTGGCAAGGTACCAAGATTGGCTTGGTAGTATGAAAGAATATTGATAAGTGGGGTTGGCCAGTAGTACTAGGGGTGCCTATACCTGAGATAGGACCTAAAGGTTAAGGTGGAAGAGTCACCTAAGAGTTCTTGAGAACAAAGAACAGAGCATGGGACAGTGAGTGTCTCATCCAACCCTACCCTATTAGATTGGTATTAGAGCAAGTAAAAGATTTGGGAAAGAATCTTGTATGTCTAAGGTTGAGTCTAGTGATTCTTCCATCATGGTGAAAAATGCAGAACTGGCCAAGATGGTTGAAGAGAAAGAGGAAGACAATAAACTATTGAGGGAAAGAATAGCCCAACTTGAACAAGCAGTGAGGAGTGCGCAATTTGAAGGAAGGATCCCAAAGGAAGACAAGACCCTTGAACCTGACCCTGTCTTGAAAGAATGGCCTTTCTTGAAGGCATTGAAGGCCTTGAGTGGAAAATCACTTGAAGGCATACCACTATTTAGTGGGAAAATGGAAGCTGATCTAGTCATGGATTGGATAGAAGGCATGGAAAACCATTTTGAATGTGATGGAGTCACTGAAGCTTAGAAGGTAAAGGTGGCCAAATCAAGACTAAGAGGATTTTCCTTGACATGGTGGAAGTTCATTCAAACAGAGAGGGAAAAAGAAGGTAAGCAGCTTATTTTAACTTGGAAAGGAATGGTTGCCAAAGTAAACGAAGCATATATGCCAAATGACTATGAGATTCAGCTGCACAAGAAAAGGAAAAGTTTGAGGCAAAGAGACCAAGATGTAAACACTTACACTGAGGAGTTTCAAAAAATTTGCATGAGGTCTAATGTGACAGAGGATGAGAGTCTCAAGGTGGCTAGATACCTTAACGGTTTGAAGTGGAACATTCAAGAGGAGATGGCTCTTCTAAGTCCCAAGATAGTGCACCAATGCTATCAGTTGGCTATAAAGATTGAGGAAAGAAGCAAGAGGAAGCAAGATCAGGCTTCTAAGGGTAGAGGCAAAGGTAGAGATCAAAGAGATCAAAGAGGATAGTGAGGTGGCTACCAAGGTAGAGGCAATGACCAAAGAAACCAAGGAGAGTCTAAAATCACAAAGCATGGAGGAGAAACATCTTCTAGAGGAGGATATAACAAAGGTAGAGGACCTCAAGGAGGTTCAAACAGAGGAAGAGGAGCAGGCAGGAGCAATTCATATTTTGCAAACATGAAGTGCTACCATTGTGGTCAAGTAGATCATCCTACTTATAGGTGTCTGGAGAAAGCATCATCATCAAGCAATGAGAAGAGAGTGGCTTATGCACAAGAGGACACCATGAGCCCTAAGGCATCTGAGGTCAGTCATATTGAATCTGAGGTAGGAGAGAATCTAATGTTCAATAGAGTTTTGATCAGACAACCGGTCAAGGAAGAGCCAAAAAAAAGGAGAGCTCTATTTAGAGTAAGATGCAAGATACTTGGGAAAGTATGCAAGGTCATAGTAGATTCAGGTTCAACAGACAATATAATCTCAGAGGAGGTAGTAATGAAACTAAAATTGGAGAAGGTACCCCATACTAACCCTTACAAGGTCACATGGCTAAACAAGGGACAAAGTGTTTTAGTAAACTAGCAAGTAACGGTGGAGTTTTCTATTGGAGGGTACAAGGACAATTTAGTTTGCAATGTGTTACCCATGGATGCATGCCATCTACTATTGGGCAGACCATGGCAATATGACAGAGGTGCCATACATGAGGGGAAAGAGAACACCATCTCATTCAAGAAGGATGGGAAGACTTTTAAATTGCAGTCACTGTCAGAAGAAGAAGGACAGTCAAAGACACCAAACATCATGCTGAGCAGTGGTAAAGAGTTCCTTAACAACCTACATCAAGGGAGTGAAGGATATGTGGTTGTGTTACAACCTAAATAGGAAGATAAGTCTAAAAAGATAGTCCTACTGGAAGCAGTCCAGAAGTTACTTGAAAGGTACAAGAGCATAGTTGGTGATGGTACACCTGCAACTCTACCACCAAAGAGAGCCATAAGTCATCAAATTGACTTCATACCTGGAGCTTCATTACCTAACAAAGTAGCTTATAAGCTTACACCAGATCAGAATCTAGAGGTAGCTAGACAAGTGCAAGAGTTGTTGGATCAAGGATTGATTCAAAAGAGCATCAGCCCATGTGCAGTACCAATGGTCTTAGCAACCAAGAAGGGAGGTAAATGGAGGTTATGTACTAACTCTAGAGCTATAAACAGGATTACAATCAGATATAGATTCCCTATCCCTAGAATTGAAGACTTAATGGATTGTCTTGGAGGAGCTCAATACTTCACCAAGTTGGATCTCAAGAGTGGATACCATCAGATCAAAATTAAGGATGGAGATGAGTGGAAGATATAATTTAAGACAAATGATGGGTTGTATGAATGGAGAGTGATGCCATTTGGTCTCTCCAATGCCCCTAGCACATTCATGAGGCTCATGAATGAAGTGTTTAAAGACTTTATAGGGATATTTGTGGTGGCATACCTTGATGATATCCTCATATACAACAAGAAAGCAGAAGAGCATTTAAAACACGTGGAGCAGGTTCTTAGAAGGTTACAAGAGGAGAAATTGGCAATCAATCTAGAGAAATGTGAGTTCTTTAAGCAAGATCTAGTCTATTTGGGTTTTGTAGTGTCCAAGGGATCATTGAAGATGGATCCAAGCAAGGTGGAAGCCATCCTAAACTGGCCTACACCAACCACAAGGACAAAGGTAAGAATTTTTCATGGATTGGCTCAATTTTATAGAAAATTCATAAGAAAATTTAGTGGTATATGTGCACCGGTCCTAGATACAATCAAGGGTGGTTTAAAAACTAAGTTTGTGTGGACTCAAGAAGATGAGAAAGGGTTTGAGAAACTAAAACAAGAAGTGGCAACTCAACCTATTCTCTTATTACCTAGTTTTGACAAGTTGTTCACTGTTGAATGTGATGCAAGTGGAGTGGCAGTAGGAGGAGTTCTAAGTCAAGAGGGTAGGCCTATAGCCTTCTTTAGTGAGAAGCTCAATGAAGAAAAGAAGAATTATTCAACCTATGACTTAGAACTTTATGCTTTAGTTCTTTCACTTAGGAAATGGAGGCATTATCTTCTACCCAAGGAGTTTGTAGTCTTTACTAACAATCAGGCATTGAGTTTTATCAACACTCAAGAGAAGTTGAGTAATAGGCATTTGAAATGGATGGAATACATCCAAGGTATTACCTTCACCATCAAGCACAAGAAGGGACAGCTAAACAAAGTAGCAGATGCATTGAGCAGGAGATTGTTGACAGTGCAAGAGATACAGATAAGGAGCATGGGCATAGAGAGTTTCAAGGATCTCTATGGAAAAGATGAAGACTTTGCATAGGTCTATAAGGTATGTTCTAACTTTGAGAACCATTTCCATAGTCAATACTCAGAGTATACATTGCAAAGTGGGTTATTGTTTAAGGGAAATCAGTTATGTGTTCTAAGAGGGTCAATGAGGGAAAATCTGATTCAGGAAAAGCATAATGGCAGTCTTAGTGGAAATTTTGGCATCAACAAGACTTTAGAACTAGTGCAAAGATTCTATTATTGGCCTAAGTTGGCAAGAGATGTTAGGAAGTATGTGGAACAATGTGTTGTGTGTATGAAGGCTAAGAGAGGAGCTAGCAATGCCGGTTTATATCAACCTCTACCCATTCCTAATAGACCATGGGAGTATGGGAGCATGGATTTTGTGGTAGGCCTTCCTAAGACCAAGACTGGTTTTGACAGTGTTTATGTAGTGGTAGATAGATTTAGCAAAATGAGTCATTTTATTCCCTGCAAAGCTACTCATGATGCTAGCTACATAGCTCATCTTTTCTTCAAGGAAGTTGTAAGGATCCATGGATTTCCTTTAAGCATTGTTTCAGACAGGGATGTGAAGTTCATGAGTCATTTTTGGAAGACTCTATGGAGTAGATTGGGCACAAATATATCTTTTGGATCAGCTTACCATCCTCAGACCAATGGTTAAATAGAGGTGGTTAACAAGGTGCTAGGTAATCTTCTAAGGTGCCTAACTAAGGAATATGGACAAACATGGGATATGGTTATCTCACAAGCTGAGTATGCTTACAATGACAGTGTGAACCGAACCACAGGGAAAATTCCTTTTGAAGTTGTGTATGGGATGCACCCAAGAGGGATATGTGAGCTCAGAGATCTTGGAGCTATGGAACATAGGAGTGGACATGTAGAAGATTTTAGTTAGACCATGAAGGAGATTCAGGAGCAGGTAAAGAGGACAATCACTGAGGCTACACAAAAGTTGAAGGAGAAGGCAGATATGTCAAGGAAAGATGTACAATTTGCAGTAGGGGACTATGTTATGGTCCACCTTAACAAGTCAAGGTTGCAGAAGGGAATGTCAACCAAGTTGCAGATGAAGAGAGTGGGTCCATGCAAGGTATTGGCCAAGTATGGCAAGAATGCATACAAGGTGGAGTTACCTACCGATCTAGGAATCTCACCAATTTTCAATGTAGTTGATTTGATCAAGTATAAGGGGACAGTCAATGATGTGGATCAGAACAGTCAAGAGATCTTCAAGGACATCAGCAATGTATCCTTACCTAGTCAAGACAAGCCTCAAGTAGAGAAGATTTTGGAGTCAAGAGTGCAAAAGTCTACAAGGCATAAGGTGTACATGGAGCACCTCATCAAGTGGAAGAACAAGCATGAATCAGAAGCCACATGGGTACAAGAAGATCAGTTCAAGAAGTTTGGTACTGACCTGTCATTGATCTCTCCTTCCATTCCTTAGTGTTTGGGAAGAGAGGGGGAGAATGGTGCAGGAGCACCTAAGGAGCAACAGGGAACAACAGGCAGTTCAATACGTCAATAGGAAATATAAAGGGTAATTTTATTTTGTTTACATAAGGTCATGTTGACCAGTGTGTAGTTAGTTTAGAGGTGTTTTTGATCTTTAGGAAAGAAGTTGTCAAGAGATAAATAACTTTAGAAGCTCATTTTGCTGAGTTTTCAAAAAGTTTCCAAAGGTTGAAAAACATAGTGGATTTTATATTTTTGCCATTAGGTCATGAAGAAGTCTGACCAAAAGTAGTTAACTAATTGAGGAGACTTATTTAAGGAAAGCTTTTCCAATGGAGCAGGGTTGGAGGCACTGATTTTGTAGTGACATTTTGTGACATTGAAAGAAACAACATTTTGTGAAGCAATTTCTAATTTTTGCAACTAAATGGTGCTTTAATGGATTAAACCTACTCCTATTTTGGTTGTGGATTGTAGTGTTGGTAGTTTACAATAATTTTATAACATTAGATAGCTTCCTTGTTCAATTTGTAAGCATTTTTTGTAAATAGTTTCATTTTACCCTATTGTTGGTCTGAACTAAATTATTTTTAGGAAATGGAGTGCTAGAGCACTTTCCCACCGTACAAATAGTATGGCACTTTGGGAATAGTTCCTAGACTCCATGATTGTACATATGTTAGGTTGTAGGCTTTGTATGTGTGCAGGAGTTGCTAGCAATGTCTTGCCCTAGGCAAGCCAGGCAGGGTCCGGCTAGGGAAGACAAGGAGTGAAAGGTACATAATTTGCAGGGGTACCAAGATTTTGGAAAAATTCCTTTTGGAGAATTTAGTTGAGGGTCTTGGCAAGGCCTGGTGGTTAGGAGGAGGCTCCATCAATCCATTTGGTGTGAGAAAACTCTGACAGTCTGGAAGCAGCCTGGAAAAGGCTAGTAAACCCTAGGTTTTGGCCATTTTTGTGTATGGGTAGTGTACGGGCAGTGCTGGATCAAAACCCTGGAAATCTTCAAGGTGTGGACATGAGAAACACAAACCACAAGTGAAGAACCTTGGTTGTTTGGAGAGTTTTGGAGTAAAGTGCATCTTTCTCAGGTTAAGAGGCCTAATTGGGGCTCTAGGGCTTGTAGCCTTTTCTAACCCTAGGAGAGGGTTTAGTGGAAGCGATGGGGGAATGGAGTCTTGTGATTGAATAAGAACCCTAAATAGGTTACTTTGAAGCTTTTAAAACATTTTTACACCCCTGCAAGTAACTACTTGAATGTTGAGGGTAAATGGCCTTTAAGTAAGAATAAGGGTCAAAGGCGAGTTAGTGGCAAGGCACCAAGACTGGCTTGGTAGTATGAAAGAATATTGATAAGTGGGGTTGGCTAGTAGTACTAGGGGTGCCTATACCTGAGATAGGACCTAAAGGTTAAGGTGGAAGAGTCACCTAGGAGTTCTTGAGAACAAAGACCAGAGCATGGGATAGTGAGTGTCTCATCCAACCCTACCCTATCAGTTTTTGTATGTAATTGTAGCAAGGAAAAGATCATATTCCACATTACTAAACACCTGACTACAATTATTCACTTGTTATGCATATGTCATTACCAAATCTAATTTTTTTGTTTCAATGATGTTATAAGTAAAAAAAAAGTGTATTTAACTCCCTTTCCACACTATCCTTTCCCTCCTAACTATCATTTATTCTGATTATAAGTAGCACATTCAATTATATTTTGATTTCTACTAATAGATGTGGTTAGTATTACAAATTAAAATTACTATAATATTTTATTTATTCTTTATTTTATTCATTCAAGTATTTTTATGAGATGGAGAAGCATTCTCATCAAAATAAAAGGGAATAAGAAATGGATAATCAAAACAACCATGATTTTAGGATTTCCCAAGGATGCTAGCAAGAGTTTTATGTTCAAAGTATTTCAATCACAAGGACATAGAAAAATAGAATTAGTAAACTAGTAGAAGTGGATAATAAATAATTCATATAAGAGGAGGCAAAGACAAATGGGAGAGGGGAGAAAATTAACATTAGTAGGAAACGAATATAATGCATGAGAAAAGAAAAGAGCTTCCTTACATTTTAAAGGTAATGACTTAGTGCGTTTTATCTATGATTACCCCTCCAAACTATCAAATTTATCTTTTAGTTGTTCAATATCATGAAATTTCAAAGAATGGATCCAAAAGTGTAGCTCAATTAGATGAGAAAGGACCATCACCAATTAACCCCATTGGGGTAAATATTTTTGGGAATAATTTTCCTAGAATATCTTCCTCTAACTAAAAACCCTCATTTTTTTATATTGACTAAAATTTGTACAGTGATTTGGTTATTTCTATTTTTTGAACTCGTGAATGGATTTTCTTCTATGTATTTTATATGTCAGGGTTTAAGACCTTTTATTTTGTTTTTTTTATCAAAATTATCTTTTGTGGGTATCATAGTCAAATAAGTTATCTCTTATTTATTTTTTTGGGAGAATTTGTTTCAATCCCTTATTATTAAACATTAGACCTAGCTTTTATTTTTTGATCATTATTCTCATATATATATATAATATAGTTAATAATATATGTTTTTAGTTGATTTAGCATTAATCGTATCTTTGATTATATCATTAGATTAACATATACAATTTGAGAGGTTTTATTTATATTTTATTTCTTAATTAATTTTCATCTTTTTCCTTAGTAAGGGTCTCATCAACCCTTATTTCACCAATTAAAAATATTTGGAGATATACCACATATCTACGTATTTATTATCCCATTGACATAATTTCATATAATTGTAAGATTCTTCTCAAGGTGGTGATAAAATTAATACCAAATAAAAGGATAAACTCCATGAGGATGTGGATTTGAATGAGGGGAATATAATTCCCAAATTTGAAGGGTTATGTACTAGCTCATCATGTAGCTAGATGATAGAACTTTTCCCACATCTTCACTTGAGGATATTTTTTTGTACTAGACATTGTGGTTGACAAAACCATTGAAATTCAAAAGGAAGTTGACACCCACAAAAATATTTTGAAACATTTTTAAATCAAAATCAACAAAAACAAGTTGAAGAATTACCTTATGGAGTAATGTAATGTGCGATGAAATTACAAATTTGAAGCTATAAGTGGCTAAGAAAGAGAAGTAATTTATTAAATTGGAAGCAAAGTTAATGGATATCAAATTCAACATTAATTAGGTGGATGTACACTCGTAAAAAATGACTAACTTATTTTTCCATAATTTCTCATCAATTCTTCTTCATTTTAATTAAATAATTTCAATTATTTAAATATTTAAAATTCAAATTTTACCTCCATTTCTACTTTAGTTAAATAATTCTTAATTTACTAATTATTCTTCTCTAGCACATTAGTAAACAATTTCTAATTATTTAATTAATCAATTTTTAATTAACCTCTTCTAATTCTGGATAATTAAATAATTATTTATAAATATTTAATTAAACTAATTATTCTTCCATCAATTATCTTCTTCTAAAAATAAATAAAATTATTATTTTATTTATTTTTTCTGTGTGCACATGAATTAAATTATTTATTTATTTAATTCTTTTATTAATTATTCATGCATTCTCCACCTCACTAGTTAAGTTACACTCACTTCTAGTCCACTCTTCAATCAAATAAATCTTCTATCCAATCTATTTAGTCTGACTTATAGTCACTCTCACTTCTTTAATCAATCAATCCCACTTCACTACCTCATACACTCAATCCACTCAAATCATGCAACCAGTTGTTTCCTCATCTCTCAATCAATTCCTCTCAATAATTCTCATCTATTGATCTATCTATCCATTCTCAATTGTTGAACGATATTAAACATAATTTATAAATACAACCTTAATTCATCTCATTTGGATCCTCCAGAAATATACATATTTTTTGCTATCATTATCATCTCCAAGTGCTTAGTGCTAAATTCTAAGAGCAACTACAACACCGTTCTTCAAGGCATAATTGAAGAAAAATAGAGCTAAGAAAGGTTATTTTATGAGGCTATTATTTCATGTTTTCTTCATTTGGTTATGCAATTCTCTTATGCTTCATTGAGGGATTTGATTTAATCATGAATTTTTTTATTATTGTTTATTTTCATAGTTTATTTCTAGGTCATATAGTGGAAATTTAAGCAAGACTACCATTATCAACTCTGTCAATAATATTAAGGCATTACAAGAAAGGATCTAGTCTCACTATTTGCTAGAGTAGGTTGGCCATAGTATGTAAATAAGAGGTAGAAAGCCAAATTTGGAATGAGTTAAAAACACTAACTCATTAGATAAAAATATAAAGTCCTTAAAGGATGAAGGGAGGTAACTCTTTCTCTTAATGATATTTGACTCTTTTGGGTCCTTTTATTTTTTTATCTTTTGGCATCTATAAATTTGATGAATTTATAGTGCTTTGTTGTTGTCACTTTGTGTGGCACTCGCTTGTGATTCCCTTCAATTATAATTGATCTAAGAAATATTAATGGTGTATCATTCTAAAATGCCTTTGGTATTTTTATTTCCCCCTTTCTAGGCTACAATGAAAGATCCATTTGTAAAAAATCCAAAAATGGCTAAGTATTGAAATTTTTGAACCTTTGGGCTTTTAGTTGTCTACATGTTTGTGTACTATCTCTATTGATATTAGGTTCTTTCTTCTCCCCCTTTCAAATCCATCACTTGAGTGATTATAAGTTTTTTTGGTTTGTCATTGGCCTTAACTCTTAGCCCTTATTGCTTTCGAGCTCTTCTTCCGCTTCCTCCCCCGTTCGTTGAAGTTCTGATGAAATCCTTCAAAACATGTATTGAAGTTTCATACTTCAGTAATCAACCATATTCCTTAACCCTTATCACCATTTCATCTTAATTCTTAAGAATTCCTCCCAATCCCTAATTCTCAACATCATAAGTCTTTTATCTTTCAATAATCAACCTTTCTTCTTATCCTTATCATAAATTTTATTATAAATCTTAAATATCTCATTTGATTAGATATTTTAATGGTTTCAAAAACTTTTTTTGGATCTAGTAGTGGTTTCAAAACCTCATAATGAAGCCTTAAAAAACAAGAGTTTTGTCAAAATATTAAAAGGTTGTAAAAATCTTGTTGGATTTTGATAGAGGTTTTGAAACTACTTTTGAGCCCCAACAAGGTTTTCAAAACCAACATTATCTTTAGTCTTTGGCAATTGGATCTTTCATCTATCTTTTTTCTTATTCTTATGATAAGACATAAGCCTTCCTTCTGATCCTCGATCCCCAATGTCTTATCTTTGACCTTCAGTGATCATGTCTCCCTCTTACCCTTTATCAAAATTTCACAATAAAGTTTTAGTCTCCTCCTTGATCCCCGATTGTTGAAATGCACAAGACAAATAAGAGGGGGGTGAATTAGTCGTAACCTAAAACTTCAAATCCCTTATTAACATTCAGATCCACATCCATTCATTAAACCCTTAAATATTTTATGATGAATTAGCATGAAAAGAAAATAATAGAAAATTAAACAACTCAACACAAAACACAAGAGAACACCAAATTTACATGGAAAAACAAATAAGGGAAAAACCACAGTGAGCATTAGCTCATAATATAAGTAATATCAACATTGAATATAATAGGGCTCATTGTCAAAAGGGCTTACCATCCAAATAAGAAAGACTCGTTACCAAAAGGCTCACTAGCGGAATAGAAAAGAAGATAGAGAAGGAATATTACACAAAGAAAAAGCATCTCAATCCAAGAAGGAATCCACCACAATGACTTATGCACCTTCACAATCTAATTGAAGAATTGTAGCCACCTTCTAATCACTACATCCAGTAAACTAACGCTTGAAATCTCACACTACTCTACTCAATTTCACACTCTAACACACTACACTTCACATAATTTTGCATCTCACACATCTATCTTTCATCTATCTTTCCCTCCAACAACTTAACTCATACTTATACCATACTCAACCTTGAAACCTACTCCAAGGTCGACTAAGCACCTCAAACATGCAAATTCAAATTAGGTTAGTGCCAAAACACTTTTATGGTGGATAGAAGTGATTGTGGACCACTTCAAAACTTAATTGGGACCCAAATCAACAACACCACTCAACCACATGCTACCACAAAAAATATTTATCCTTCACATGTAGTGTAAACATTAGGTCAACCATTACCTATGCAAACACCATTAAACTTTAAATTGAACACTTCCTCAAACCCAAGGGTGACTTGTGAACCACACTCCATGCTTGAACATGATCTAGAATACTCCATGAACATCCTAAAATACAACAAACTTCTTGACAATGACTTCCACTTGAATAATTTACAAATGAGTACACTCAAATAACTCTGCCATACACTGTTACTTGAAAAACAATCTTCCAAAGTACCAAACCTCAAATTCTCTTGATTTCTGTAAAATACTAAAACTATCAAAGCACCTTTAGAATCACTTGACCTAAAATACAACTACAAAGAAACACATAGTAGAAACATTTCTCCCAAACACCTTTGCAATACACAATAACATATTGGTGAACATGAATTATACTGTATGATGATCTAACACAACATATCTTGAATATATTACCTCTAAACACGTCTCACAAACATTACCTCTAAACACTTTCCCAATAAATTAGTGATTAAGATACCCCTTTTAGGGTTACACAACATATGTGAAAATCAACTATGACTTATTCACACCAAATTAGAGAACCAATAACTCACCCCTACCTTAGGCTAGTCAATTAGCCCTCTTTTACAAAGAGAGTGCCATCTATTCACCTGTTCTTCACTCAATCACCTTGGATAGTCTTTTATTATGTCACAAAACAACAAATTTCAAGATTAGTTTGCACATTCAAGGCCTTTATAATGCTACTCTAGAAAACCCTCACATTACCATGCAAGGCATAGGGTTTATGGGAAATCACACCTCCATGGCTTACCCAGTCAAAAAAATGCTTCAAGCACCTTCCAAATCACCTACATAAACTCACCAAACCTTCACAAGACCAGTTCCTTCACTGCTTCAAGAAAACACTAAATTGACACCACCATTTCATATAGAAATATGTATTATTTTGACCCCAGGGTATCATCCTAGTCCACACAACTGCTCCCCTTCTTTCCTAAAGAATCTTAATGCCTACCCTATCATCATATCATGTCAATCCACTAAGTAATAGATCAAGAAAGTAGGTGGATTGACATTTACATCATTAAAACAAAGACCAGACCCAAAATCTGTGTGTACAGGCTGCTACAAAGATTTGAAGAGTTCTTCCAAGAAATTGTATTTTAGACACTCAAAATGGATGGAAATGAGAACTAAAACATGTGACCATGATTCACTAGAGATTTCAAAGCATTATATAATCTGTATGGGCCATACAAAAGAAGAAAGTTCAGAAAAAATAGAAAAAAATGCCTTGAATGAACATTGTTTTTTATTTGAAACTTCAAAAAAAAGTTCAACCACCTAATGGAGCCTCCTTGAGGCCTTTAAATACATTTTAAATTAAAAAACCAACAGTCTAACTCCCTCAACTATCTTTTAAAACACTAATCCCTTCCTAATCCCTTAAAACTGCATTTTTAACAACTTTTATCGACAACTTTACATCTTTTTGAAATTGTTTTGACATATGAACTCCAATATCTCCTAGACACCTAAATACATAGAAAATGGTATTGATTGACCTTATTTAAGATAAATATACCTAAAAAAACCCCTACATTATCTCCTAATCACCTAATAAACCTTCCATACTTCCATTTTTTCCAATAAGGTGTAGGTGCTCTTGCACCAATCTATAATTGCTTTGACCAACCTTAGGGGATTCATCATTCTTGCTCAACTCACAACCAGTAAACATAGGATTACATATTAGTTTGGAGTCTTCCATTCAAAAATTCTTCAACATCTATTTGACATACTTTGATTGTGAAATGAATATGCCTCTATTTGTTTGATTGATTTGTTCTTGTTGACCCAATGTGTCAGGTGAATATCATAACTGAGGAGATTATGTTGATCAATGTCCTACATGAAGATGGGTATGATGCACCTAAAAGTACCATTTGTACATATAATTAACCTTCCATACCTCTCCTTGGTAGCATCACCTTGTTGTTCCTTATTGTACCTAAGTCAGTAAACTTGCTCTTTGACATAATTTCAAGGTTCAAACTCTTCAGAGTGAAACTAGGTATCCCCTAGTTGGTCGCTATGAATGTAGTTCCCTCAATCATGCATAAGTGTTTGAAATTTATCCATGAGGTTTTAGTGCATGTAATCCATGACAATGATTATAAAACACTTACACCACTTATTCTCTAGACCACTTTTGGCCTACACCCATTGGTCTGCTTCCACCAAGAACAGACCTCTTGTACCAGACCTATGAGAAGTATAAGAAAGGGAACTTAATGCCTAAGGTGAGATACCCTCCATCTCCTTATGCCATCTCGCATAGGGCTTGTTTGAAAACTGACAGTGATGCCACCCTGGCCCAGAGAAGGGAAGAAGAGAAGTGCTGTTAAGGTTATTCTTCCTCCTCTACTACTATCCAACCTACCGCTTCCTCTTGCCCTATTGTGGCATCATTAGATTCTGCTCCGGATTTGTAGGAGAACCCTATGGTGCCCACTTGGAAAAATCCTAAGCATCCTACATTCAAACTTCCCATTTTGCCCATGGTGGCTAGGACCATTCAATATGGTAGAGGGAAGGGTCCCCGCAGGGAATCCTCTATGTCTTGGCCTCCATAGCCTCCTATTACTCTTTCCCTCAAGGAAGTGAATGGGAAGAGTCCCACCATCGAGGCACTAGAGCCAACTCCCCCCGCTATTATTCCAACCTCTTCTCATCCTCTTCCTCCTACTCCCATCCAGGAGTCTCTCCCTCCATCAGAGATGGTCATGATGCACATTCCTATGGCTGAGCAAGAGCCTTCTATCCCATCTTAACTTCTGATATTTGGTTCTCAGAGTCACAAAAACTACCTTGCATGTGAGTGTAAGCATCAAAAAAATGCTCTAGTGGTTGAGTAGGCTACTTTGCAGGGGAAGGAAGGGGAGTTGACTGCCCTTTTTTTAGGGCCTCCTACTATTTCCTCCTATCTCGTCCCCTCTGCTTTTGTTTAGTTAGCCTCAGTGCTACTTTAAACTCCTAGTGCAAGTGTTTATTGATCCCTTAATCGAGCCACCCCTTTTGATGTCCCTTCCAAACATCTCATCGTTCTCAAAGCCTGTGGACATGCCAAACACCTCGGTGGTGTCCGTTGTGGTTTTCTCCTCCTCCTCCATGCCTCTTGCCTCATTTGTGGGGAGTTCACATCCTCCGATGAAGCAGAAGATGGAGAATGACCCTGCTAGAAATGGGGGTCGAAAGAGGTGTCCACCCTCTTCTAAGGGTGGTTCTACATTAGCATGCATCATCATTGTGATGGAAAAAGCTCCAACATTCCCTGAGTTTGTTACTACTCTTGAGTCACTCAGTGAGCCTAGGAGTGAATATCGGGCACCGCCTCCCTCACCCATTGAGGTAACACTTGACACTCCCATTAAGTGAATGTTTAACTCTTTGAACAGGGTCTTGACCTTGTTAGCGATCTTCATGAAATCGCTGACCTTTTCTCCACAAGAGCTAAGTGGAGGAGACCCCGAAGAGTCTCCTTCCTTGGCTCTTGTTGTAGGAGGGTCTAAGGGTTCCTCCCTTAACATTCCACCACTATAGGTTCATCCTCCTTCATTGTATAATGATCTATATTGGGAAGCAGATGACCTCTTGTTCAATGAGTGTTAGGGGGGAACCTCTTCTTTACATTTAGATTAGGTGTGTGTTTGTTGTGATGTGTTCCCTCGTGCTTGCATTATGTTTTCCTGGATGACCCTTGTCACCCTTGTAGGTGCTTGGATACAAGAGTGATTATGTGTTGTAAAAATTCCTCTATTTGTGACATCATTCCTCCTCTGTTATGTGTATTAATTTTCAAAAAATTGGGGACGATGCAAAGTGTTGGGGGCATTTAGGATTCCCTTCCATTTTGACCCATTTTTTAATTTTTACTTTGTCTTCTCGTGTATTCTTCATATGGTTTGATATAGTAGGGGGTTGATGATAGTTCATCTATGTACTATTATTATACTTATAAATATTTATGAGCAACTCTAACCCCAAAATATCAGATCACTCTTGTGCCCTTTGTTTGTGATGTTATTGTCTCTTTTTTCAGTTTTGGTTATCTTTCTCTCTTCTTTGCTTGAGTTGTGATGTTGTGGTATTCATGTGTTGTCCCTTGTGTGTGTGAAAACATCACCATAATGACATCTCAAGCTGTCATGTGGGCCACAACATTACTTTTTCATTCTTACTTTTCTCTCCTTAGGTTGTCGCATGCCTCTGTTTCCAACACACACCACCCTAAGGGGGATATCATAACACCTTTATTTTTAGAAAATGCATTCATGGCCAATGAATCTTTTCTCAAAAATATTTGCAATTTTTTTCAAAAATCGTATTCTCAACCAGGACCCCCTAGTGGAACGTGTTTCCTTTGTCATGGGTTCACAGAGAAAGAACTTGAAAAAAATTTCCTCCAAGGTGGGAGCAGCTTTTCCTATGGGAGAAGCCTTGACCTTCCCCTCACAAGGAGGCATTTTATTCCTTTCAAATTACTTGATGAAGTGAACATCTTTCGATAGGATTCCTTGATGGTGATTGATTTGCAAAAAACACTCTTGCACATTCAAACAATGTGTCCCTTGAGTGGACCCCTCCTCTTTTGAAGGGTTCCCGAGGGACCCCTTTGAAAGCCTTTTCAATTTTTTTTACTGTCTTCTTGTTTTCCCATGTGTTTTCTTTTTGTTTTCTAACATGTTTTATATGTGGATTAACATTTTGCTTTGTAGGTGCACTTGTGAAGCTGCTTTCTAGTCTGACTCTGTGAAGTCCCCTTTCATTGGGCTTCCTTCATGAGAGAGTACTTGGTGGAATGCCTTCTTTGTAGGTTTGAGGGCCTGTGAAGTTCTTGCATCCTGCAAGATTCATCCATCGTTGTTATGCGGGCCTTCAATGTAGTACTTTTTCCAACTTCATAGTTCTATAGAGCTACGAAATCCTTTTTTTCAAATCTCCTCAAGAGAGAGCACCTATGGAGTCCTTTTCCTACCCTATGCTTTCGAGTTTTCTAGATCATGGTCTGCTTCCTCGATGGTTCAAGTATGCACTTATAACTCTTTGATCTACTTTACCGAACACTCATTGATACTCATGCTCACTAAAGTGGGGGAAAAATGTATAGGAGAAAATTTGTACCCCATGTGTAAATTACCCTTTTGCATCCCCTCACCTTAGAAAATCAAACCCAAAGGAAAAATTCCACATCATCCACCTACCTTCCATCCACTTGGCATGTGTTGTGTGTGACAGTGAGGGACTTTTTATCAGGGATGCGAGCACAGCTCGTGAACGTCTATGCAACACATTGTTGTCCCTAACAGATTTCTACCTCTAGAGTTCATAGGGATGTTACACTCCTCATTAGGGATGAATTGTAATGCCTCTGTGTGACCAACTGACCTGAAAATGACTCCTTCTCTTCCATTTTTGTCTTTAAAGGTATTCATTTCACAATCACTTCATCCTACACACACTCATTCATTCATTCTCCCAAGATCTTCTAGTAATCTATTGTTACCAGATTTTCACCTATGGCTCAATTAGGTAGAGCCCATTGATATTTGAAAGAAAATGGTACATTTTATTATCTTTCTTACATTATATTCAAATATATAAATGAAAAAATCTAGAAATATTACAACTATAGATCATTGCATTCATACATATGCATATAATAGAAAAAAGATGTTGATCTTTTAGGAAAAAAGTAATCTTTATTAAATGGATAAGTATACATTGTCTCATACAAGCCAT
Organism: Sequoia sempervirens; assembly: GCA_007258455.2. NCBI lineage: Eukaryota > Viridiplantae > Streptophyta > Pinopsida > Cupressales > Cupressaceae > Sequoia > Sequoia sempervirens. The sequence goes on from VDFB02353493.1 coordinate 251,333,091, forward strand.
GAGACTAAACTTTTCCTATTCAATAAAAATTATAAAAAAAACTCATACATGAATAGGTAAAAAGGAAAAAAAATGAATGTGCATAGAAAGAAGTAACCAACCATTGCCTGTGAATGATTGGTCTTGACTGGTATTGTATTGTCTTGCTACTGCCATGTGTTGTCCTGAGCTTCATTTTCCTTTTCCAGCTCCTTTATGTTCCTAATCCTTCACATGACAATAAACAATGATGTTAGATTACACTCTAAGCAATGACTGATTACAAACATTGCATACAAATTCACCCTATGCATGCATAAATTGACCATAATGTGTATTAAATAAGCATTCATACTGAATGTCCCAGAAGAAAACATTGAAGCCATCAAATACACTTGAAATACACATATTTTTCTAACTTGTTTGATTCATGTGCAACTACAGGTGTAATCATGTCTTAATTCAAATGAGTGGTGGAAATGTGGCTCCCACAAGGGTTGAACCCAACTCATATCCATGAAATTTTGAGTATTCATAAACATCAAGGAATAGTCCTTCTTTATTATCCTTAATGAGATTTAGAATAGTGTTTCATTGTTTCAAAGAAAGTGATATTACTTTAAAGGGCTATGTAATTCAATTCTCATGTATCATCTTCCAGTGTCATGAAGACATCATTTTAAAGAAATACAGTGAGCAGTATATATTAAAGACAAGCTTTCCTAGTAAAACACACTTGCAATACCAAGCAAAGTTAATGCAGAGATTGTTAATTACTGACATAAAATTGTTGATTGATGTCACTTATCAGGATATGATTTTGTATTCATCATATCAAAGGTAGTAAAAAATATTACAAAAGAAAGTGATTGAGGTGATTTAGTGATCTTCATCAAATAGTAAGATTTGTACCTAAAAAAGCAGTGATTCAACAACATTATAATTGTTCTATACTAATTGATCTCCCAAGATCACGTTTGTTAGAAATTTTTGAAGCTCACTTAAATTACAAAGCATACAAATAAGTGCACAAGGATGAAAGGAATTTTCTATATTTTGTACACTTGATTAACCTAGTATACATAATGTAACAGTGTAGTGAGAAAGAGTAAGTGTGGTATATGTGTTGATGACAGATCTGTAGTAGTGTTTTTACAAAATTCATATATTGGCAACAACTTGTAAGAAGGGAAACAATAATAATATGGCTTCAGAAGATTTTGCAAACTCAGACATCATTAACTATGAAATTGAAGCAGTAACTTCTATTTTTAGAAGAGCAAATATATGTAAATCTGGAGCTGTAGGATTTTTCTAGAGTAAACCCATTGAATTTTTATTTTTTTTACAAACTAAGAAGATGAAATTATTGCATAGGAGAATGTCTCAAATATGGAAGGTACATAAAATTCAAATTATTACAAAACCCAGAACGACCACAACCATTATACCACACTCAAGTTTCTCAAAAATCTTCAAGTGTTGCTCTATAAAGAAACCCAAAGAGAGTAGGGTTTCAAAATGAAAGATATTTGAAGCCAATACAAACGTTCTTCAAAGTTTCTAGAGCTTGTGGCCATATAAATACATCTAGGTTGGAACTTAAAAAATGGTGAAAGAAACATTGTGAGAGGAGGCATCAGATGTTTAGATAAATAAATAAAAAAATTGTTATAGGAAAAAGCAATAATACTCAGAAAAATGGCCATGGCCTGGAGTAGTAAAACACAAAAAAATCTTCAACAATTTTTTTGTAAGATGGTGAAAATAAAAACTAAAAGTCACGGCTTGTCACCACAGAGACCGAGCTACACAAAAAGGACATTACCATCAAAATTCTCAATAGGTATGAAGAAAAGCCACAAAGGCCAAACCATAGTCAGGTTTGAGAAATTTCTAAGAAAAGAACATGTAAATATCTACATTAAGAGCATAAGGGATTAGGAATAAAATATATATGCGCTTCTCTGCAAATTGAGCCAAGAATTCAGGATTTCTCTCTTCAGAAAAAAGAGGTAAAATGACAAGGTTGCTTACCAAAGAATTTAAAAAGTATTTTTCTATCAGAAATGATAAAGAAAAGTCTATGTAGTTGCGATTTCACCATGGAAACACTCGATCTATATTTTCCATGAAATTTCTACATAAAACCATAGTGGCAGCAACAAGTAACTCAATATGCAGAGTTTTCCAAACCCTTCAGAGTTTCCATGGCGGTGCAGTTGAGCTTTTCCTAGAAGCTTCAAATTAAAAAATGAAATGCCCTTTTGTCTTTTCCATTGCTTTTACTTAGGGTTTTTAACCCTAGTTTTGGCTGATAGAAATTTGGAAATTTTTTGCCATCTTTTATTTAAAATATACATTACCAATTATATCCCTACAAGTCTAACTTATGCTTTGTTTATATTTTATGTAAAATATGACTTAGGTATTTTTAACATTTTGAATACATGAGTCAGATTATTTTCTTTTTACATTTACTTTATATGTTGTAAAATGTTTTAATTTAAATGATGAACTATAAATAATTTAATTTAAAACATTACCTTCTAAATGCAAAATAAATGGAGGCATATGTGTATTTGACTAAGCCATCAAGAGGTGAGGATATATTTGTATTTATGATTATGGAGGGCATTTAGGGGAGTTGAGTTTTGTTTGCCAACATGAGGAGGAAATTTAGGGGTGATTCATCACCTTGTTGAGAGGATATAGGATTTTTTACTCCATTTGAGCATTTTAGGAATGGTTATGGTTTGATCAAGTCATGCTTGACTTTTTCACCCATTTTGAGCTCATTTGTTGAAGATCTAGTGGCTATATTTTTGGATTTTTTGAGGCATCCAAGTTCATAAAGTTTATATAGCCCCTTTTGGTGGAGCTACTTGGACTTGTTAATATATTCTCATTTGTAACTCATTATGGAGGAGTTCTTGATTATGCAGTTTCTACACTTAGTCACTTTTGAAGTCTTTTGGAATTTTTTTGCAGACTTTTGTAACTCAATATTTTGGCTTGTACAATAGTAGATAACATGGATAAACAATAAAGATATGTATTTCAATTTCTTAGTTATTTTGTTCCATTGTGTTGATGTGTTTGATTAATGAAATTACTTGTGAATGTTGTCTAATTTCTTGTAATTTCTATCTCAACTTAGCACCTTTTGCAAAAATACATATGCATATTGTAGGTCATAAGCTATGTCAAAATTTGTGAATGCTTCTAGTTGTGAGAGTAATCTTTCCCTCTAAGAGTTCAACATATTTAAAGTCTTCTTATGAAACACTTATGCAAGAAGCATATGTAGTTGAACAGTGTGAGTTCAACTTTATCATTTGATTAGTTTCTATTTGTAAATTGTTTACAAGTTAGCTTAACAGTTAGGTGCATCACCATAGAGATAAGTTATTTCAATTTTTGTTATCCTTCTCCCTTTTCCTTACAAGTCAATAGAATAGGTGATACCAAGAGTAAGCCAGCCTTCTCTAGAGGTTGACCTCTCTTCATAAGTAACCCACAACATTAGAGGTCATCCCATGTTTTCTCTGAAAAGCTAAGTCTTGCAACTTAACTTATCAAATCTTGCAGCTTAGCTAGGGTGCAATTTCAGTAGTTAACATCTATCACACTCTCTCAAGCATTTTCTCACACAACTCCATTAAGCATTACAACAATAAAGCTTGTTACTCCATCAATTCCATCCTTGTACATGTCATGCTACCATAAAAACTATGAGTTTGGAGTCTTACGAGACCTCCCTTCGTCACTATTGTGGTCGTGTCGACTTTTCCAATCTCGATGTTTTCATTCTCCCTTCATTAGCCTTGAGAACCTTTGGATGGAGGTGGTATTGCATCACTCTCTTTTTTCCTTTTGTGGTTTGATAGAGTAGCGTAGCATCTTTTGTAGTGTTCAAATACTTTCCTTTCTATTTCCTTTATTTTACTTTCTACTTTGTGGCTTTTTTGGTTGTCCGTGGAGGTGGAAACACCAAAGAAAGGGTTTGAATAAGGAAAATCCCTATACAACCCAACATTTTTACCCTCTTTCTTGTGTAGGTGAGAGTGTACACAAAGCTTGTTGGTGTATTAAAGCTTTAGTGAGTTGACATTCATCACCCTTGTCTTTATTTAATTGCTTTATCATTTACATAGTTACTTTTCATACTTCATAATTCTATTTATTTCGTTAAAACTAGCTAGCTAGGTCGATAGTATATTTTCTAGTGTTTTAGACTATACTTTACATTTTCTGGACATACAGATGATAGCACACTAGAGAGACACTAGTGTTTTGTACTATCATCCCAGACTTGCGCTACCATCCTCAGACAAAGAGTTCTCTAAGGTGTAGTTTGAACTCCATAGACTAGCTCATCTAGCCCCATTTAGACTTTCAGATTTGCAGAGTGACAGAAGCACTTGAGAGTACTCTTCATTCTCGATTATTTTCCTAAACATCTGTTAGCTTGAGGTAAGGTAGGGAAACCCTCCACTCTCGTCTTTGTATGACTTGGAGCCTTGGTGTGGTTGGTTGCCCACTATTACACCTACAAATCTACAACACACAAAGAGAGGGGAAGATTTTTTGCTTTTTGGGTGAATGGGGGTTTTCCTTGGTCAAAACCTCCTTGAAATAAAATAAAATAACATGAAATTAATTATGGAAAACTCAATGTCACAATGCACCAAACCCTTGGATGAACCTTTGAAGGAGTGAAATCTTGATGTTGATCTTGCATGGAATGGCTTCAATGGATTTTGATCTTGATACTTCAATCATGCTTTGAATCCCTAACTTGAATGCTTGAAACCTATATCTCATTGTTAGCTACAAAAACATGCATGAATCCACATAGCTTTGACATAATTCTTGAATCTTGATTGTTGCAACAAATGATGAAGAAATCTTCTCTTGAATGCTCTTGACAATAATACTGCATTTTGTTAAGTTCACCTCTTGCTAGCTTACTTGAATTGATGAAATAACCTTGCATTTATAGATACTTATCCTTAATTTCCCAAAATTCATATATCAAAACCCGACATTGAATTATGGATTTGAAAATGTTAAAATACTACCAAAAACATAATTTAAATTAGGGTCCTAATTCTAAGGGAGGATCCATTCACCCACGGGTGAATGGGTCCTAGGTCCTTAAACCTAGGACACACATTGCTTAATGAGAAGTGTTATGTTAAGGCATTCATGAATGTCAAGTTTCCTCTTCATAAAATGTGATAAATTAGGCTTGGATTTGAATTAAAGGGTCGAATTAAGGAAAATTAAGCTCAATTAATTAAAGGAGCCATAAATAAGTGTGAAGGTGTAAATAAATACATTTTACAACACTATATTAAGGCATAATTAAGTTTATTTTAATTAATAGGGCCCTAAACTTAATGTGACTATGTAAAATACATATTACAACACTGAATCAAGGCATAATTAAGTTCATTTTAATATTAATTCAAAATTAAGTATGAAAATGTAAAGAAGACACATTTTTCTACACTACATTTAGCCCCCACTTTAGTGAGATGAGGAACTTGCATCAAACTCACAAGTTAAAGTAGACAAATTTGCATCAAGAGGGGTCCAAGTGTATCAATGTGGATGGTATAGGATGGAAAAGATTAAGGAGGTGGCCAAGCCCCCAGGATCCAAGATCTCATGTCAAACCAACATAAGCAAAAATGGACACACACTAGATGTATGATATGAAGCAGTAAAATAAAATACACAAACATACAATGTTAAAGACTAAAAGAAAGAAAATTAAAAAATAGAAATAAAAAGGGGTGGATCAAGCCTCAACTATTTTTCCAACTCGATGTGGATCAAGCATTAGCTATTTTTCCAAAAAAAATCACAAGGAGAACTCAATGTCTACTATGTAAACAACACATGATCACTTTGGGCTAAAGGAACCTCGGGCTTTCCTCTAGGCGAGCCCTTAGAAAAGTGGCTTAGTGAGAAACTCATGTCAAGTCTACAGGATCTCACTATACTAACCATACCAAAGCTATCCCTCTTATAACTTTGTTAGGGTGCCTAAAAACAAAAACTTTGAGCTTCACAAGGTTAACAAGTTGTATTATGCTAAACACTTATAAACAAAATATAAATAAAGGTTTGTTCAAAGGGATATTTCCTAGTTCATGTAAGGTATCTTCTTAGGGAACATTGTGTGTAATGTCTCCAAGAGAGAACAAGTCAAATAAATATCACACTCTAAGAGGAAATCAAATCCAATGAAACCACCAAGAAAAAGATGCATCACAAGAAGAAAGAAAATCACACAATGAAACATGAGGAATTCCAAAAATTTCAAATGCCAATGTATGCCTCCACTTCAAATAAATTGCTAGCACCATTGTTGTGAGAAAATTACTTTAAAAAAGAAAATAATCAGTGCTAAAACATAAAGGAAGACATGAGAGCTTATTCGGAAAGCCCTATGCCAAGTCATATGTTTCCAAATGAAGCTACATCATGAAAAATGAGAGAGGAAAGGGGTTTCCCTATAACGCCCATCATCCAAACCCCAAAGGACAACCTCTAAGCACACAATTTTTTTTTTAATTACAAAGTAACATATTAAGTACCATTATACATTATTACATTCAACATCTCAAACATTTAAGTCCTTTGGGGCACACAAGGTCACATCACAAAAAAACCCAACCCATAACGAAAGATTCATATAAAGCTAAATAACTTAACTAACTTTACATCCATCATAGAAATTAAAATAACCCTTTGCAAGAGATAACATCCACACATTCATAAGCATAAATATACATACATCACATGATACAAACCATAATAAATCTCATAAATCATGAATGATTACAAGGCTGCATTTACATTACATCATCTTTTAATACATTACATGTTCATATACATGAGTTACATCAAAATATCCCATACATGTGGGATATATACATCATACAAGGAATGCCAGAAATACATTATGAACATTAGGTACAACTCCATCTGGAAGATACTATGTAGAACAAACACTGATGGGGAACCCAATGGGGTGCGGAGTACATTCCACCTGACCATGCGGGTTTTAGAAAAACCCACCCCCCGTGCTCAGAGGTGACAAGGAAGTGACCACGACCAAGGAAGCCAACAAAACTAAACTCCAATAATAGTAACATAGTAATAGTAACTCCAATAGAAACAACAATAGGGTACATAGATCATAAATGCACAACAACTAGGAACCAATCACAATAAACACAAGACCATTAACCACATCATAAATAGCTCAAAGGAAACAACCATAATTCACTTCCAGAGACAAGCAAGAAAAAAAAGCATAAGGACAACTAGTGGAGAGTGTCATCGCATAGTCCTACATGGGTTATCTTGGCCCTTCCTCCTACTTGAGGTGTCGGCCCCATAGGGTGATTCATGAGGAGCCGTTCACCCCTCATGAAGATGAGGTAACGACCTTGCCAACCACGGCCTTCTCAGTCTACCATTAGTCTGCGAAAGCCCTAATGGATAAACGAGATATCCAAAATTATCTTATTAATGTTATTACTACCCATCCCCCTAAATTCTTTTAATAGATTTTCACTTTTTAATCTAACTCTTACGTGGGTTATCCTATCCCTTCCTCCTATTTGAGTCATTGGCCCCCACAAAGAGCCGCTCTCCCTAGAGACCCAAAAAAAATTGAAAACAAGGGTTGTACCAACATAGAATGAACATTAAATCTCAACAGAAAACATGCGAGGCATTATGCATCTCGCTAAAAGCATATAACCAAAGTCTCAACAAAATATCTTACAACCTTTTCAAGACAATGATACCAAATAACTTGCCACACTAAGAGCACATAAAAAGAGGAGCATCGACTAAAAATTATCTCACGCCTCTAGAAGCCTAAGATTCACAACATCCCTAAGCGGGTTCCTAAAGCAAACTAGGTTCCCACATCGAAAAAGCCAAAACAATGACCTAATGAAATAAGAAGTCAAGCTGATTTACAAAATAGAATAACATAATAATTTTCACACAATGTTAAACAATTCGTTTATTCCATTTACTAATCTCCATTTTCCTTAATATAATTTTGAAATAAAAGTGCAATAATAATTTTGACATATATATATATATATATATATATATATATATAATTTTCCTTTTTCCATTAACCATCACAATCATAATTCATAATTTCACAATCATAAAAGAATCAATATATCTTTTCATTTATATTTCATATATATATATATATAATATATGTATATATAAATATATTTTTTTACTTAATTTATCAAATAAATCTGATTTGATTAATTTTTGGATAATTAAATCGTACCCATAAAAACACATATGCTAATATATAAATATATATATATGTATATATATATATATTTATATATAAATATATTTAAAAATTTTAAAAAAAATTAAATGAAATTTTATTCCACTACCAGCGTAATGGATTGTGCACAATAGTCCGCAGACTGCTGTGGGCAGCCCCACATGCCATAAAGGGGAGAGGGGGAGGGTACGGCCCAACCATCCCCCCTTCAACCTTAATTTATTACTATAAAAATAAAAACCCTGCCAACACACAGGTTCAACCATTTGAATAGACATTCAATTTTTTTAATATTCTATTTATATTAAAAGGGGAACAATTTTCCCATAAACAAAATTATAAAAATACTAAACATTTTCAAAGACTCAAATAAATTTCTTTCATTTATTTGTTACCCAAAAAATTTTAAAACCTCAAAATATTTTTCTTTTACAGAACAACACATTTGTCATTTCAAATTTAACAAGCAATGAAATATTAATAAAGGAACCTCAAGTCTTGTGCTTGCTAAGGACTTGATGAAGCCTTCCTTTGATTCCAACTAGCCTTTTTGAATAGCTCCCTTTACTTCTCTAGAATGTCTCCACCAGACTCTTTGATCAAACTTTTAATCTATTTTTTTTCTATTCAGAAAAGCCTTTCCCCCAGAACAATGAAAGGGAAACAATTTTTACAGAGAAAACAAGAACTCAATATTTTATTTTATTCTGAAGCTTCTGTCAATTTTTTCATGAATCAAAACCTCTCCTTTTTTCTATTAATAAAAAGATATCCTCTTCCATTTTTGAAAACTCAAAAATTAGAATGAAAAGAAGTTTTCTATTTCTTCACCAACTTTTCAGCCCAAAACTCTCAACATTCATTGGTCCTTTATATTTTTTTCTATATTTTTCCATTCAAACTGAACTCTTTAGTTTTAATTTCATTTTTTCCAAAATGTAATGCTAAAGATAACAAAGGAAAAATCCTTTGGATACCACAAGCCATGATCTAGAGTTCCCTTTAAGTATCTAAATAAAATCTTCATTGTTGCAACATATGACTCTCTAGGATCTTCTTGAAATATGGCCATAAGACAAATTTCATGCATGATATCCATTCTAGTAGCAGTTAGATATAACAGTACACCAATAATTGATCTGTAATTGCTCTGATCAACCTTAGGGATGGTGCAGGGGCACCCATAGGTCTTCATTCCCCAGGGGGTAAAAAGTTGATATTTTTTTTGTTTGAGTTGTTTTCATGCAATAAGGTCTCCAAAGACCATTTCATGTCCATTTGGGTCTATTTCAAGAGTTCCTAGGGGTGAGTTAGTGTGCAAATGCAAAAATTGTCAAAGTTACATAATGTTGTAAAAGCAACTTTTGCATTTTGTTGTCAAAGGTAGGCATAATGATGTTTAGTTGATTTATAATTTGAAATATAGTTATTAGCCATTGGAAATCTGTTGGAAAACGTTTAAAAATTCCTTGTGTGGTCGAGGGAAAGTTTGGTTATTGAAAATTGAGAGATTGGAGTAATCAAAACTCCATTTTCTACATTTTCTGAACATACTTTGCTACTAAAATGAGTGGTACAGATCTATACAATCCTGTGATGAACTAAAACTAATTATGAATGATAAGGTTGTGAATCTACTTTCAACTGGCATTGATTTCATGTAATTTCATTGTGATTTGAGCAAGTTTTTTTTATTTTACTTCTGACTGGTTGAAACCCTAGTTAGGGTAACCAGTGAAGAAGCAAAATGCAATAAACTCCATTCCACCTAGTAGAATCTTCTGAAACTTGGTGGAATGGATGGTGTTGGTGTGTACTTTTATTTTCCTAGGTTGAAGATGTAGACAATGATTTTTGGAACATACGGAGATGCTTAAAAGGTCTGATATCTTCATGTATCAGACCTAGAAGCCCTAGTGTTTTGGAAAAATTGATGAATGTCATTGGGGGAATGATTCTTGATACATGATTTGATGAATTGGGCCATGTATGACATGTGGAGAGTGTTGGAATGGGAGGTGAGATATTTTGAAGCCTCAAACCCATTTGGTGCATGCCTAGTTGTCAATTAGGCCTAGTTAAGGAATATGGCAATCAAAATTTAAGTCTTTTGTACAAAGAACCTGTTGATGGTGTTTTTTGCACAGCAACAACTCAGACATAATACAATATCCTATCTCTCTTGAAAGGTAATCTTCAACAATAAATTATCAAAAATCACCCCAAGGTCTCTCAGGTGTCAGGTCATGACAATGCATAAACTCAGATAATATGTGAAAATGCTGGTAATCACAAAGGGACCTTACTACAAGTAAACTGTATCTTTCAATTTATCAGATTTTGTAGTATGATGATCTTTAATCCTAAATCTAACCAGATAATAAAGAAATAGCAAAAGATAAGGGTGCAAGGATATGATAAGATCTAAACTATTCCTAGAATGAGTAATGCAAATGACAGATATCTGGAATGGACCAATCTCAAATAACTAATTCTTGCTTAACCCATAATGCAATCTCACAAGAATGGTGCAATCTTCTAAGGTATATAGATTTTCAAATCATAGATCCTCATCTACAATCGAACTTAAGCACATATAAATATATGGTCCAGGTTGACTTTACCAACCTACTACAATCATATAGTTACTGGGAGTATAGACCAGAGACTGCTACAAACATTCCAAATATGAAATCATAAACATCATTCACCAAACTAAAACTAATTCTTAACATTAAACCCTAAATCTTCAAGCAATTTGAAAGATAGAACAACAAGAACCATGCTAGATAAACTAACACAAGAGATTGCACAAGGAAAACCACAATGTCTTCAATTGTATTAGACCACCAAAATGCTGCAACAATTCCACTATTCTGTTTACAATACTTGCTTCAAGAAATTCACAAAATGCTCTAACTTGTCTTTCCTCCAATTCTAATGTCTAATATCTAATCTCTGACAATGAGGCAAGAATGCCTTTTATAGCAAAATCTCAAGATATGTCGGCCCAGCCAAACATTTACAAAATAAGAACAACCGCCAAAACAGGTCGGCCTGGGAAATCAACATAAGGCATACATTAAATGCCATATATCATCAAGGTCGGCCTAGGCACAGTCCCCAATGTAGTCCAGTTCAATACATGCCCCATAATAATAGGGAAGCACAAATCTCAAAATAGGCATTTAACTGTCGCCTCCCTTATCCTTGCTCTAGGCCAACGATCCTTGAACCCTCAAAAATGCTCCATCCAATTCGGTGACAGGTGGCAAAGGAAATATCCTAATCCGACATTCTATGGAGCCAATCTCCTCCTTTGACTGTTTAACCATCTTATCCCAATCATCCTTGTTGGCTTGATACTTATCCATTACTGCCAGATATGTGACTACGTCATCTAGCTGGTAGCCTGTTATAACACTCTCAGAATCTGGGGCATAAACTTCATGCCACCACTCTCTTAGCTGTTCCAAACTTAGGTATTTAGGGGCAATCTTTCTCCTTCCAGTCATGACCTCAAAGAATGCAATGCACCCCTCATATACTCCAGTAAGATCACCATCTATTTGTTTCTTTCATTTTTGAATCTTCTTCAAGGCCTTATGCTGAATCTGCAGAGCCTCAAACCATTCCCAGGGTTCATTTAACCTAGAAGAAGGAAGAATCACATCCACAGCCAATTGTTCTTTACCATGCTCCATGATGACCTTAGATTTCTGCAATAGAAGATCAGTGTCTTCCTTATCCTGAGATAGCACGTATTCCAGCAGTTCTTTAGCTCTGACTGCATCTTTCCCAACTGACAGGATCTCCTTGATTGCATTATCTCCTTTTACCTGCACATCCTTCAGCTAATTTGTTGTGGTTTGAGTAGAGGCTTTCATTTTCTCAATCTCAGAAATAGTTTCCTTGGGTAGGAAACCAGGAGTAGCAGAGGAAGACGGGTGAAGGGACTGCAGAGGTTTCATCACCTCCTCCAAATATTTCCTAAGTCTTTCATTCTCCTTTCTCAGCTCATGCTTGGTCTGAGCCTCCTTTCTCAATTTTCCGACGATCACAGCACTAGACCCTTCATATTCCTCTATGTCCTACTCCATGGATGCTGGTCCAAGGTTGATAGTTTGTACATTATAATCTTCACCAGTGACCTCTTCTCTGGTCTTGTCTGTGGCAGGAGTGGCAATGTGAATGACCCTGTTGTTTAGTTCATCTCTATCCATCTTTGAAACCACTTTAGCTGCCTTCTTTTTCTTTCCTTTGCCAATTTTGGACAGCATCTCATCCCAATCCAAAGGAGTGTACTCAACAACTACCTGTTTCTTCCTTGTAATCTCCTTTTCAAGCCAATCCAGGACAACAGGTTCTACCCGAATTTCCTCTATTTTTGCCTCTTCCTGTTGTTCTTCCATCATTTTCTCTTCCTTTTCCAGGGGACCGCTCAAGGGACTGCTCACCATGACCACCTTCCTCAATCTTTTCTTCCTGCACCGGTGATGGGGCTCTAATAGGGATGTCTTCCTCCTTCTCAGGCGATCCATTTCCTTTGCTATTCTCTGGAGAATCTTCATAATGTACTAATGGAGAAGTATGCTTTCCCACCTCTTCCACTTCGAGCTCAGCTTCCTCACCAAAGAGCGCTCCTTCCTTGAATGGCTCTGCTTCTCCGCTAGTCTCATGCTCCTCAAGAGTCTCTTGCTCATGTACGCTTGGTGGAGGAGAAGCAGCCTTAGATGGCTCCACAACTAGTGACTTTGGAGGAGAATCCATCTTTTGCACAGTGTCCTTAGGAGGAGTCCTAGACCTCCTCATATAAACCTTGGTCTTCTCTCCAGAACTCTCCACATCAACAATCGGAGGCTCATCCTTGGAAATATCTTGACCCTTCTTTGAACCTCTAGCTGTCCTAGCCTTCTTTGGTGGTGGAGGAACATCCTCTTCAACTGGCTTTTCTAGCTCTTCCTCATCGGAGGACCTACCTATCTTTAGAGCTCTACACCTTTTCTTCCCTTTTGGCTTCCTTTTTGGTTTGGTTTCACTTTCCTTAGGGCCTCTGATTTTGATCTTGAAAGGTGAGCTCTTTTGATTTTTCCCTTTGGGGTCATCTTCCCCAGATTCTTCTGAAGTAGACATTGGGTTGAGATTTCCCATTAAATTGAAGGTACAGGCTACCTTCTCACTTTCCAGCTCCCAAACCTTATGCTTCAACCAAGAAGTGGTGAATCTCATAACGGGGGCCATTAGGTCCTCCAACTCTGTGACCTCATCTTCATTCCAGTTGATCTCCCCGATTGACCTATTCTTAACAGCTTCATATGCATGGTCCTGTACCAGGTTTCCATCATCCTACAGTTGGTCAGGGATCAACTTCACATTGTACTATCTAATCACATCAACAGGAAGCCTGGAGTACCTCTTCTTTCTGGCTTCAAGATCATCCCTAATGTTGGCCCAATAGTCTTCTAGGTCATCCTTATGATGGTATTCCTTGGTAGCCTTCTTTTGTGCCTCCCCGGTGATATCAAAGTCCGTTCTCTTGGAGTGGAAAGAGAAACCATATGCTGCCAATTCATCTCCTGCAGTGTGTGCTAATTGGATGGAAGGGCACACTTCTGCCACGCCAATTCCAAGAGGGAAATCCCCACCAAAGCTTGTTTTATGCTTCTCCTTTTTGACTATGGCATCAAATTCACATATTTGCCTCACAATCTCCAACAACACAATGTGATCAGTAGGATACCGAGGTAACCTATATGGAGTAGCCGGACATCCATCAATTATAATGTAGGTGAAGGTGGGAAATTGAATGAACCAGGTCCCATAATTCTTTATCAACCCTTTTGCTCCATCTGACAGTCTCACATGCTCGACATTCTGAAGCATCCTAGTGATATGCATTGTGAATGCATCATTAGCCCTTCTGTAGTCTTTGTGTCCTAGGTGCAACTCCAGGTATACTTCATAGACAATATCCTATCCAAATGTCCCCTGTGGATTCAAGCCCCTGTATGGGTAAAATCTGGCAAGCACATACATGACATAGGAAGACATAGTGAATCTCTTGGTCTCTAAGACGTCCCTTAGCTGCTTATCAATTATGGTGCTGATAAGTCCCACCCAGTGGTAGTTGGTTCCTTGTTCAATTTTGGTGATCACATGGACCATCCAACTCTCCAATACTCTGACACTTTTCAATCCTGCCACCCTACTCAGAAATGTTATTGCATCATAGATATCTGATCTTAATTTGATCCTATGCAATTGCTTGGGCAGTTTAGAGTGATGTGATTTTGGCTTCTCCAACCAAGCATTAATCATCTGTTGAGCTTTTATGGGCTCATTTTCGTAATATGTTCTGGCCAAGTCCATATTTAGAGAACACACAGAAGGCAGATCCGGCATGACAAAGGCTTGGGCAATAGAGACAGGACTGAAATTAGCCAAGACTCTCCCTTTAGTACTGACAACCCTTTGTGTATCAAAATCATATTGCCGGGCACACTCTAAAATCAACTCATAGCATTGGATTGCAGGAGGAAACCCTGCCACATGCACCAGTCTAGACTTCATCATTCCATTCCTTAGGACAGACAGATTCTTCTCAGCTGTCCTCTATTTAAACTCTTCGTATCTCCAAGCTCCAACATTAGTATCAGACACTTCGGACCATATGGAAGATATCTTGCTTTCAGGAAGCTGACTCTTAGTATCTATCCTTAATCTTTCTGCTTCTGAGATGGATGACCCCTCCATGTCACCTTTGGACTTTCCTGCTGCAGCCTTGCTTGATTCAGCCTGCACTTACAAGAAATCATCATAAGTATCAATTATCATTCATATTCTGACTAAAAGATTAGCATAAATCATGTAAAGCAATTAGAAACTATCACAAATGCCAATCTTTGAAAATCTAGAAAAATAAAGCAGTCCGAGAAAACACTGTAAACCGAGAAAATCTAGTTGGGGCGAAATTTCAGAGAAATCCGACCCAGACGGATTTCTGTTGCCAAGACATCACCGGCCAAATAAATCGTTAGTATGGACCAAAGATTATGAGATAATCATGAAATTCATTTATTGGCAACAAGAAATTGGAATTTAGTATTAACTGCATAAATCCTATCTTTGGAAAATCGAAAGAAGTAAAACCAGACAGGAAAACCGGAAAAATCCGAATGGGACGGATTTTCACGGATAGCTTGAAGAACTCCGAAAATCGCTACACTCCACGGAATTGGCTGAAACCAGGAAAATTCGGGTGTGCAGAAATTCCGCGGACACCATGGAAACCCGATAAAAGACAACATGTGAACCAGCGACTGAATGATTGTGCAAGATTCCTCACTTGGGTTTTAATGATTTCAAAGTCGACGCCAACCAACAAAATTCAGGATGCAAATGATTTCAAGTTCTCAAAGCCCTTGAATGATGAGTCCTCATGGCAAAACAATGATGCCCTAATTCTGATGAACAACCTCCCGCCATGAAAACCAGGGTAAGCTCAAGGTTTAAAATACCATCTACAAAAATCAATCTAGAGCACTCTGAATCCTCACAAGGCAGGGGTCAGTTTAATACAAGTGCAAGATTGACAAATCATAACGAATTTGTCATTCTGGGCCGAACACCAAAAAAAACCCTAACCTTGCACAATATGGTAGATTACGCACTAAGAGGGCAAACAATCTAACCCAGAACCTCTTCCAAATGGATGCACCCGTCATTTAATGGATAAATACAAGCTCATATGGCATGGGTGATGAAGTTTCAGGAAGAGATGGGTCAAACCCTAACTTGATAAAACAAAATCGTGCCCAAGGATAAGCCGACCCGAAATGATCATCATTCAGCACAGAAAAACTCAATTATCATGCAAACAAATGGAGGGGCCACCGAAAACTTACCATGGATCAATCCAGATGAAATTTGAGCTCGAAGAAGCAACCACGAAGCCGACACACCCAAGCAATGAAAACCTTAATCGGCACTCCAGACAATCCACACGCAAGCAGCTCAAGATCAATACTCAAAGCTCGAATGGAGAAAGCACTCAGATGCCAAGGCAGCAAACAAGTGAATGATGGAGTTAAAATGATGCTCAAAAGGTTTTAAATCCACCCATTTGTGCGTCTGAGCAGAGGGTACTGCAAGCATTAATGAGCGACAAGACGTGTCTAAAAAACCCAGAAACCCGAGCCCAGGACAGAATTTCGGAAAATCCCAAGATACGCGGAAATCCGGATGAACACAAAATCCGCGAAGAGGCAGAAACTGAGATTTTAACAAAGCTCAGGATTTTAGCGCAGTTCAAGAAAATCCGCCAGAACCGGAAAATCCTGGATTCAGGAAAAAACCCGGATTCAGAAAATTCAGCGATGACCAAACAATGAACCAGGGCCCGGGAAAATCCGCCGGAGCTGGAAAATCCTGGATTCAGGTGAAAACCGGAATTTTGCCTAAAACTCAATTTTAGCCAATTCAAGCCTCAAGACAAGATCAAAACCAATAAGACCAACATGTCAAGACCTCCAAAAGGCAAATCTAATAAAACCAAAGGTCAAAAGACACCAGAAAAGAGGGTCCCTACTCCAAGTGGGGCGTGTGTGCAAAACTGCACAACAGAACCCTACCCTAGTTTTGAGATATGTGTAATAATGGCCAAATGGGTATCTAAAACAAGTTTTATCTTCTGGAGATCAGTTGGGGTTGAGGAGTTATGTCCAAAAATTCCTTTCTAAAAGGTTACAAGGAAGAACAATGGTTTGTGAAGGAAAACCCACATTTTGATGAACAAAGGCACTTGTAAGTGATTGTTTGTGAATGACAAGAGTTTGAATACCCTTTCTCTACATCAATTATTAAGTTACAGTTGGAGAGAAGAAGGCATCTGACTCCATACCAGATTGCTTGGTTGCAGAAGGACCATAAAGCCTTGGTAAATGAAAAATGTTTGGTAAAGTTCAAGATTGGAAATCACCATGATGAGGTATTGTGTGATATTATGCCTATGGATGTTTGTCATATATTGTTAGGTAGACCTTAGTAGTTTGATCAGTGAGCAATGCATGATGGAAATGCTAACACCTATTCCTTGACAAAGGATGACATTCATCATGAGTTGAAACCATTGAGGGAGGCAGAAGAAATGGTATGCAGTAATGCAAGAATTTTTTTGGTTGATGGAAGAAAATTCATAGAAGGTATGAGGCATGAGCATATGTGTTTTGCATTGAACCCTAGAATTGATAAAGAAGATACTAGTGAGGTACTTGTAGAGGTTTTAGATTTTTTGAATGAGTTTCAAGCTATTATTTCTGATAACATACCTGAAGGTTTTCCTCCAGTACGAAATATTAGTGATCAGATGGACTAGATTCCTAGAGATAGTTTTCCAAATAAGGTAGCTCATCATATGAATCTAGTAGAGAGTGAAAAGTTGAATGGACAAGTACAAGAGTTGTTGTGGAAGGGATTGATCAGAGAGAGTTTGAGTCCATGTGTAGTACTTGTGTTACTAGCACCAAAGAAGGATGGGGAATGGAAGATGTGTACAGATTTTAGAGCCATCAACAAGATCACCATTAAGTATAGATTTCCCTTTACAAGGATGGATGACATCATGGATTATTTGAGTGGAGCTAAGTACTTAACGAAGATAGATATGAAGAGTGGTTATCACTAGATATGGATTAGAGAAGGAGATGAATGGAAGACAAACTTCAAGACCAAAGAGGGATTGTATGAGTGGTTAGTCATGTCGTTTGGGCTAACCAATGCACTGAGAACCTTCATGGAACTCATGAATGAGGTACTGAAAGAGTTTTTGGGTAAAATTTTCATTGTTTATTTGGATGACATTTTAATTTTTAGCAAGAAATTGGAGGATCATTTGATGCATATCAAAAAGGTTTTTGAGAAGCTAAGATAGGAGAAGTTGTTGATCAATTTGAAGAAGTGCAATTTTGTGAAAAGAGAGTTTGTATACTTGGGATTTTTTGTCTTTGCAGAAGATCTTAAGATGGACCCAAAGAAGGTAAAATCTATCATTGAATGGCCTACACCAAGGAGTTATAATGAGGTGAGATCTTTTCATGGTTTGGCTAGTTTTTATAGAAATTTTAGCAATGGTTTTAGTAGTATTTGTGCAACTCTAACGAAAACAATGAGAAGGGATAGAAAAGAGTTTAAGTGGACTACATGATCAGAAAAAAGTTTTGATATGTTGAAGAAGAAAGTTATGGAGCAACCTATTTTGGCACTTCTAGATTTCAACAAGGTATTTTAGGTAGATTGTGATGCTAGTGGTAGTGCCATTGGAGTTGTTTTGAGTCAAGAAGGTAATCCTGTTGCCTATTTTAGTGAGAAGATGAAATTTTCTAAGAAGAAATATTATGTCTATGATTAGGAGTTTTATGTTATAGTTTAAGTTTTTAAGAAATGGAGACACTATTTGTTGCCAAAAGAATTTTCTTATATATTGATCACCAGGCTTTGCAGTATCTCAATAGTCAAGGAAAGTTAAATCAATAGCACTTAAAATGGGTTGAGGTTTTGTAGAGTTATACTTTTGTTTTGAAGCATAGGAGTGGAAGGTCAAACATAATTGCAAATACCTTGAGTAGAAGGAAAGATTTGTTGATAGAGATGAATATAGAGATTGTTGCTTTCAATGAACTCAAGAGTTTGTATCCTAACGATCTAGAGTTTGTAGAAGCTTGGGAGGCTTGTTTGGAATCTATTACATTGGATAGGATAAGATGGTTGGATTTCCTAATCCAAGATGGGATGATTTTTAGAGGAAGAAAATTGTCCATTCCACGGAGTTCTATGAGAGAAAATCTAATCAAGGAGAATCATAGTTGATGAGAGCCATGATCCGAGACTCAAAAAAGCACACAATAGAGGAAATAAAAAAATTATTATTTATTTATTATCAATTTGTTCTCATTATAGAGAAATTACATTCCAGAGGATCAAATCTTCATAGGTTGCAATACATGCAACTTTTACTGTTTCTAAAAAGAAATTCCCCCTTTCCCAATACATTTTCCTCTATTCCAATCCCCCCCAAGAATTTTCAAAATGAGTCCTAAATAACCTTTTTTCGGCTTGGAGCCAAAAATAAAATTTTAATTTTGAATGTAGGTGGTTGGGCGCCAAAATTTGAAATTTGAAATTAAAAAATTGGCAATTTTCCAAAAAATGACCAACTTTTGAATGCCATAACTTTTGATCTGAGACTTTGTTTGACACACTGTTTGAACTGTTGGAAAGGTCTTGGAGTCTAGAACATGCTAAGAACCCACTTTGCTAGTTATAACAATTTCTAGGCCTGCATGAGACCGTTTAGTGCCTCAAACCAGACTTAGAAGAGTTTTCAGGTTAATTTTGGGAAACTAAAACTTGAATATCTTTCAAACCGGGAATGATCTTGACCTTATTCTTTCACTAAACTGTCTACTTTTCTATCTTGAAGCTTCCCATAAATTTCTACCTCCTCACGCCTTCAAATTCATACCTACTAAAAATAGCAGTTTGAACAAAAAAAAGCAAAAAGGCAGTTTTGAAAGTTGGGAATTCTTATTCAATGAAAAGGGTATCCAAAAATGTAAAAACATCTACCAAAAAGCTAACAGAAAGGAAAAATATTTTGGGTGATGTAGGATTATCTTTACACCACTAGATGCTCATGCATCAGACACTCGAGATAATTTGAGCAGTGATCTTGCCACGTCTCAGATGGTTGAAGAAAACCCGAATGGTCAACCTCTGCCTTAGACAACCAGGAAGAATCTTCCACAGGCCTTCATCTCCACTTCACCATATATTCTTCATATTTCCTGTTTCTAGTATTACTTCCCACACAACTATCCAGGATTGCTTCAATCTCCTCCCTCTCTTAATTAGGTACAAAAATTCCACACTGTTCCATTGCTGGTCCATCCTATGTGCCACCTTCATGATACTTTGTCAAATCTGCAATGTTGAACATAGGGGGAATATTGATTCCATCTAAAAAATATACCTCATATGCGTTCCCTAAATTATGTTTCTTCAAAATCCTATGGGGAAAAAACTTCTGAATCTTCAACTTGTTGTAAGTTCCCACTAGAAACCTTTCTTTCCTCAAGTGGACCATAACTTCATCACCAATCTGGAACTCCTTATACCTCCTCTTCTAATCTTCCTTAGCCTTATACTACATATTCATCTTGTTAATGTGTTCCCTTACCTCTTCATGTAGGTTCTTGATGTGCTCTGCAAAGTCTTTGGCTTTGACACTTCTCTTCTTCTCTTGGTCCACCTTCCTCAATTCTGGAGTGGTTTTGGGACTACCTCCATACATAATTTGGAATGGTGATCTACCAGTGCTCCTGTTTACAAAATTGTTGTAATAAAATTCTACCTGGGGTAAGATTAGGTCCACCCCTTGGGTTTATCTCCTACCAAGCATCTCAGTAGGTTACCCAGACTCCTATTCAATACCTCAGTCTACCCATTAGTCTGTGGATAGTGTGCATAACTGAACTTCAACTCTGTCCTTAATTTCTTCCACAAGGTCCTCCAAAAGTACCCAACAAATTTGGTGTCACGATATGAAACTATACTTTTTGGTAGAACATGTAGTCTTACTACTTCTCTAAAGAAAAAATCAGCAATGTGGACAACATCATGGGTCTTCTGGAATGGGATAAAATGTGTCATATTTGAAAACCTGTCAATCACCACAAATACCAAGTCATTTCCTCTTAATGTCCTTGGTAAACCAAGAACGAAGTCCATACTTATATCTTCCCATGACCTCTTTGGTACAAGTAATGGTTGATACAACCCTATTTTTTGGCTCACTCCTTTAGCCATCTAGCATACTTTGCAACTTTTCACAAATCTCTTCACATCCTGTGATAATTGAGGCCAATAATAATGTTCACTAATAATGGCATAGGTCTTATCCCAACCAAAGTGTCCTGCTATTCCTCCATATGCTTCTCCTTGATTAGGTTCTCTCTCATTGAACTCCTCAAAATGCACAATTGGATTCCCCTAATCAACATGCCATCTTGGATTATAAAATCCAACCATTTTGTCTCATCTAATGTAACAGGATCCTTGTAGGCTTTCCAAGCTTCTACAAAATCAAGATCTTCAGGATACAAGGTCTTGAGTTCGTTGAACCCAACCACCTTGATCTAGATTTTTGTAAAAAAAAATTGCCTCCTACTCAAGGAATTTGTAACTCTGTTAGACCTCCCACTCATGCTTCAAAGAAAAAGTATAACTTTGCAAAAATTCTACCAATTTCAAATGTTTTTTATTCAATTTTCCCTGACTATTCAGGTACTATAATTCTTGACGATCATTATACAAAACAAATTCTTTTGGCAACAAATAATGCCTCCATTTCTTTAATGCCTGAACTATTGCATATAATTCTTGATCATACACAAAATACCTTTTCTTTGCATTATCTAATTTTTCACTGAAATATGCAATGGGATTACCTTCTTGGCTTAAAACAACTCCAATAGCATTACCACTAGTATCACAATCCACCTAAAACACCTTATTGAAATATGGAAGGGATAAAACATGTTACTTTGTCACCTTCTTCTTCAATATGTCATAACTTTTTACTGCTCTTGTGCTCCACTTGAACTATTTTCTATCCCTCTCATTGTTTCAGTTAGGGGTACACAAATAATATTGAAGTTTCTATTGAAATTTTTGTAAAAGCTAGCCAAACCATGGAAAGATCTACCCTCAAAGTAGTTCTCAAGGTAGGCCATTCTAGAATAGCCTTCACCTTCTTTGGGTCCATTTCAAGACCTTCTGTCGAGACAACAAACCCCAAGTACACTAACTCCCTCTTCACAAAACTACACTTCTTCAAATTAATCAACAATTTCTCCTCTCTTAACTTCTCAAAGAATCTACGAATATGCATTAAATGCTCATCTAGTATTATTGAAAATCAAAATATCATCTAAATACACAATAAAAAAATTTCCCAAAAATTCTTTTAGTGCATTGGTTGGCCCAAAAGGCATGACTAGCCACTAGTACAAGCCTTCTTTGGTTTTGAAGGCAGTCTTCCATTCATCACCCTCTCTAAACTAGATCTAGTGGTATCCACTCTTCAGATCTATCTTTGTGAAATATTTAGCTCCACTCAAATAGTCCATAAGGTCATCCATCCTTGGTAGGGGAAATCTATTCTTGATTGTTATCTTGTTTATGGCCCTAGAGTCTATACACATCCTCCATTCCCTATCCTCCTTTCCTGCTAGTATTGAAGGTACTGCACATGGATTCAGGCTCTCTTGAATCAATCCTTTTCTTAACAACTCTTGAACTTGTCTATTCAACTCTTCATTCTTTGTAGGATTCATTTTATGAGTTGCCTTATTTGACAAACTGGATCCAGGGATCAAGTCAATCTGATTATTGATTTTCCTTATTGGTGGTAAACCTTTAGGGACATTATCAGACACAATGTCCTAAAATTCATTCAACAAACCTGGAACTTCTATTGGAACCTATTTACTATCTTCTCTATCTAGTCTAGGAATTAAATCATAACACATGCATTCATGCTTCATGCCTTCCAAAAAATTTCTTCCACCAACAAAACGAATTCTAGCACTACTGCATAGCTTTTCTTCCACCTCCTTCAGGGGTTTTAATTTATGGCAGACTCCATCCTTTGTTAGGTAATAGGTGTTAACATGGATTTCCTATACATTACGCCTTTCAAACTGCCATGGCCTCCCCAAAAACATATGACACACATCCATAGGGATGACATCACACAATACCTCATCACGGTAACTGCCAATCTTGAATTTCACTAGGGATTGCTCATTGACTAGAACTTTGTGGTCCTTCTGTAATTAGGAAATCTGATACAGATGTGGATTCCTTTCCCTCTTCAACTTTAACTTCATGACCATCTCTTTTGGTATCAAATTATCAGTGCTTCCACCTTCAATAATGACATCACAACATTTATCCTCACATTTGCACCTTGTGTAGAATAGAATATTCCTATGGTTTGGTTCCTTCTCCTCATTCAGAAGGGTTCTCTTGACAACTAGGGTTTCTCCCCTTTTAGCATCATCAGAATGCTCAGAATGAGCTTCCTCATATGCATGTGAAACTCTTGCATGGCCTTCCAGTTTTTTGTTTGTCCTTCCTTGGTGTTGTGGACATTCATAGGCTCAATGCCCTTCTTCACCGAACTAGAAATAGGTTCCTCTAAAACCACCTCTCCTAGATCCTTTTCTAGGTCTTCCTCTTCCTCTTCCTCTTTTTTTACCATTTCTTTGATCACGAGGGTGGTAGAAATTATCACTCTTCTAACTTCAACTAGCACCCACATCTTCAATTTTCTTTTGATCCTCATTTCGATTCCCAAAGGATCTTCCACCATCCCTTCTGCCTTGACCTCCTCATTCTTTTTTATTTCCATCAAACCTCTTATTCAGCTTCTCTTCAACCTTCAAATAAAATTGGTATGCATCTTCAATGGTGTTCATTCTAACCAGGCTTAGCTCCTCTTGAATACTTGGACTTAACCCATTAAGGTAACAAGCTACTTTCTCTTTTTTGGCCTCTCCATTTCTTGTTCTGATAATCATTTTATAAAAATATTCTATATACTTCTTCATAGACTTGCTTCCTTGCTTCAACCCTTGCAAATTCTTCAATAAATCCAACTCGTAGTCTATTGGAATGAACTACTTCTTTAGTTTACTAGCCATACGGTCCCATCTAGTGATCTTCCCTTTCCTCTCTCATTTCTTTCCAACTCGACCTCTTTCCACAAGATATTAGCATGGCCCTTTAGTTTTTTTTTTGCAAACTTGAATTGATTTGGATCCTCTATCTCTTCATACTCAAAATATTCCTCCATCTCGTTAATCTAATCGATTAACTCTTCCAAGTTTAGATTTTTAGAATAACTAGGAACTTTGATTTTGGGTCTCTTCCCTATCTTGGAAATGACTTTGAATATCCTATATTGATTTTGATCTTCTGGTTCTTCTATCTCATCCTTAGCTAGATCTTCAACCTCTTCTTCATCCTCACTCTATTCCCTTCTTCTTGGGTTAAACCCTCTTCTCAACTCTTCCTGTAATGCACCGATGTGTCTCTGGAGGGATTTGAAACCCTAATGTGCCAAAAAATTCTCTTACCAACATTTTTGGCACCACCACACATACCGTGCATTAGTCTTGGAGGCATCTTGACCTCGAACCCACAACCACAAGTCCTAGTGTGAACTACCTCATGATCAGGAATTTGTCCACACACTCAGGAACAACTTGCTCTAATACCACTTGATGAGAGCCATGACCAGAGACTCAGAAAAGCACACAATAGAGGAAATCACAAAATTATTATTTATTTATTAGCAATATGTTCTCATTATAGAGAAATTACATTCCAGAGGATCAAATCCTCATAAGTTGCAATACATGCAACTTTTACTATTTCTAAAAAGAAATTCCCCCTTTCCCAATACAATTTCCTCCATTCTAATCCCTCCCTAGAATTTACAAAATGAGTCCTAAATAGCCTTTTTTTGGATTGGTGCCAAAAATAGAATTTGAATTTTGAATGTAGGCGGTTGGGCACTGAAATTTGAAATTTGAAATTCAAAAATTGGCAATTTTCCAAAAAATTACCAACTTCCGAAAGCCATAACTTTTGATTTGGGACTCCATTTGATGTGCCATTTGAACTATTGGAAATGTCTCAGAGTGTAGAACATTCTAATAACTAGCTCTGCTAGTTTTGATGATTTTTGGGCCCGTATGAGACCGTTTAGTGCCTCAAACTGGACTTAGAAGGGTTTTCAAGGCAATTTTGGGAAACTGAAACTTGAATATGTTTCAAACTGAGAATGATCTTGGCCTAATTCTTTCACCAAAGTGTCTAATTTTTTGTCTTGAAGCTTCCCATAAATTTTTGCATCCTCATTCCTTCAAATTCATACCTGCTAAAAATAGTAGTTTGACAAGAAAAAGTAGAAAAGTAGTTTTGAAAGTTGGGGATTCTTATTCGACGAAAAGGGTATCTAGAAATTCAAAAAAATCTACTTAAAAGCTAATAGAAAGGAAAAATATTTTTGGGTGATGGAGGATTACCCTTACACCATTGGATGCTCCTGCATCAATAGTGGAGGACTGGATGGACATTTCGGTCAAGATAAGACCATTTCTCTTGTTAGTGAGAATTATTATTGACCGTAGTTACAACAAGATGTGAAGAAGTTTGTACAAAGTTGTAGAGTATATCAAATGGAAAAAGGAACAAGTTAGAATACTAGATTGTATCAGTGATTACCTATATTTGAGAGGCCATGGGAGGAAATTAGTATTGATTTTTTCCTTGGATTACCAAGGACACAGAGAGGGCATGATTCCATATTTGTGGTGATGGGTACATTTTTAAAGATGGCACATTTCATTTTGTGTCATAATACTAGTGATGTTGTTCATATTGTAAAGTTATTTTTTAGAGAGTTGGTGAGACTATATGGTCTACCGAAGAGTATAGTTTTAGACAAAGATACCAAATTTGTTGGTTATTTCTAGAGGATATTATGGAAGAAGTTGAAGATAGATTTGAAGTTCAGTTCTGCACACCATGCATAGATTGATGGATAAATGGAGGTGGTGAATAGGAGTTTGGGTAACCTGTTGAGATGCTTAGTAGGAGATAAACCAAAGGGATGGGATTTGATTTTACCATTGGCAGAATTTTCTTATAACAATTCTGTCAACTTGAGCACTGGTAAATCACCATTCAGATTGTATATGGGAGTAGTATGAGGAATGCTTCTGAACTGAGAAAGATGGATAAATGAGAGAAGAGTAGTGTTGAGGTTGAATATTTTGCTAAGCACCTGAAGAATTTGCATGATGAGGTGAAGAAGCATGTCAATAAGATGAACTCTCAGTATAAGGCTAAGGTAGATTAGAAAAGGAGGCATAAGGAGTTTCGGGTAGGAGATGAAGTCATGATTCATTTGTGAAAGGAGAGGTTTCTAGCTGGTGCATACAATAAGTTAAATATGAAGAAGTTTGGACCATGCAAGATCCCAAAGAAGCATGATTCAGGAAATGCATATGAGGTAGAGTTGCCAAGTGAGATTCATGTTTCACTTGTGTTTAACATTGTTTATTTGATAGAATATCATGAAGGAGTTAAGGAGAATGAATTAGCAGAGGCATAGTGGAACATTCTAGCACCTACATTAGAAAAGGAAGAGATAGAAGAAATTCTAGATAGCTATGTGGGTAGAAACAAAGGAAATAGGCAATATGTAGAGTACTTGGTGAAATGGAGAGGAAGGCTTGTTGAATATTTGTCATGGTTATCTGAAGTTGAGGTTAATCATCTTGGATTTCCTCTAACGCTTGGGAAGTGATAGGATCACTTTTCAAATTACCTTGGGTGTCTGATACAGGAGTTTCCAATGGTGTAAGGGAAATCTTGCATCACCCAAAAATATTGTATCTTCATTTGTTTTTAGCTTCCTTAGTTGTCTTGGGGCCCAGGTGACTCATGCAGTCTTTGGGATAGCTAGAAGTTTGAAACAACTAGAAATGGTCACCTGCTATTTTTATTAAGTTGATCTATTTGGGTCGTATGGACACAAAAAATGAACCCAAGTAGTGAATTCAGAAAATAATATTTTTGGTGAAAGAATCATCTCAAAATCCTATACCGTTTAGAAGATATTAAATTTTCATCCATGGGGAATTTCTCTATTGAAGTTTAAAACTAAAAATTGTGGCCCTTTGGAGCCCCAAAATAGGGTGCAAAATCTTTAGTCTTTTAGATTTTGCAAATCATAGCTATAGATCTCTTCACAAGCTTTCCAATGATATATTGCAATTGAAAATCTGATGGTCGGATCAAAAGTTATGGCCTCGAGAAGCTTCCCCACTAAAAAGTGAATTTCATTAAAATATCTTCCGAGGCATGAAATCAAATGGTAGGACTTTTGGCACCAAACAAAATGGAAAGTACACTTTCTAGAACATTCTAGGGCGGTTATTTGGTAAAATAAAAGGGTTAAGTAGGGGTTATAGAAGGTGGCTCTATTAGTGCAAATTGCGGCTCTGAATAATAGATTTTCTTTGATAGTTGATTTTGTTGTAATGAACCAAGCCCATGAGGCTATAGAATTGCAATTTCTGAATTTGTAATTTCATTTTTTGAAAATAAATGAAAGTGAGTTATTTTCTGTTGCACATCTTTTGTGTTTGTATCGATTGTTGTGTTTTGTGTGGTTTTCGGGTGGTGTGGCCCTCATCAAAGGGTAGATATTTTCAAGCTCTCATGTGGTTGAATGTATTCCTTGAAAGAACCTATAGCTATAAGAAATAAAGAAAATATTTTGGGGTTCTTTTAGAGCTTGTAAAAAATGGTCAAGTTACTATTTTATGTTTCTAATCTCAACAATAAACAATGTGGAGAAAATGATAAAATAGAGTGTGTGCTAATATCCTAAGTGTGTCTAGGATTGAAATAGTAGTGACAAATGTAAGTATAGATAATTAAAATAGAAATAAGAATGTTGATAAGTAAGAAGTGATATCCTAGGTGTCAAAGCTAAGATAAACTTGAAAATAAGGAAATCTAGACAAAATTAATCATTTAAACCAATCTACAAGTTAGATGGAAATAATGGAGACAATAATATTGTAAAATGCTACTAAGCTTCCCCAATATTTTAATAGAGTGTTGGAGTTTCATATATGCTTCAAAATGGTAATAAAATAATCAATATGCTAATAACAATGGTGGAAAATTCTAGGAGAGAGTAAACATTTTTCAGGAAGAAAATAAAAAATTACAAGAGATAACAAGATGGATTAAAATGGATAGGACAGAGAGAGAAATGGGAGTTGGTTATCAATTTGGATTTACTCTAGTGTAGTTACCTGTAGATTTGAAGGTGACAAGAAAAGAAACACTCATAAATGACTACAAAATCATGAATTATCAGGGGATGCTAGCATATTACACATATGTTTGTACATAGCACTAGTGTCTAGATAATTATATCTCAAAAAAGGTGTAAATAATTGGAAAAAAAAAGCATGACATCTATAACATTAATTTTAGTAAACCATTAAAATTTTGATGACTAATTTATATGTTCTAATTATTCTTATACCTCATGAGACTTATTATTGTTGTTAAAATGCTCATTTTGTTAGTGTGTGGGAACTTTCAAAAAGCTTACTCTAATAAAAAAAATTCATGATGTGGAAAAATATATATGGGAATTCATACCTTGACACCATGGGAGGAAAATTCTAAGATAAAGGATAAAATGATCTATAAACTCACTAAAGGAGATGAACATAAAATTAAGCTCAAAATATAATGTAAAATTATAAGGTATACATTTTTTTTCATTATAACTCTTATATTAAAGATAAAGGTTCAAATATCCCCAAGTGACATCTAAGCATTGATAGGCATGCTAAAGTGGTAGGCCCACTTTAGTTGGAAGGTAGAACATTAATATCATAGGTGATTCTTGTGAATCGTGTTAGATTTGGAGGAACATGCTAGGGAGATGATATAGAGGAGGAGTGGAAAACCTACAAGAGTAGATGGAGGAGGTAATGAATTTGTGTAGTAGTTCCATAGGAGGAGAATATTGAAGAAGGAAAGTGGTATACCTACAAGAGGAGGATCACACAAAGTAAATAAGGATAATAGTAGTCCCACAAGAGATATTGGTAGATTGGTATTCTCACAAGGAGGTGTTAGACATTAGTAGTCTCATATAAGGATAAGCTAGAGGATATGCCAAAGAAGGTAAGTACAAGATGAGAGTAGTATCCCTGTAGGTTGGATTGCAAGAAAGAAAAATCCATCTTAGTAGAATTTGTAATAAAAGTGGCATCCCTAGTAGTAGAGTAGTATTTAAAATTGGTTTCCTCACTAATGTAAGAGTTAAGGGATCATTCACCAACCCTTAATAAACAATCTTTAAAAAATGAAAATATCTCACTTCAATCCTCAAGAGGAAATTATTATAATGTATATTCCATCATAGAAAACATTAATTATATGATGAGGTTATTAAACTTATGTATAAATACATTAAATGATCAGTCTTGATCATGTAGTTTGGAAAGGAATTGAGAGAAGAAATAATATTTTACTTTCAAATTATTTCCACAATAACAATTAAATCATCTTGTGTCATTTATGATTCAATTTAAATAATACTATATACATAAATTTAAATAAATAGTCTAAATTTTTATTTAAAAATCTATACAACAAATTTATGAGAGCCATTACTAACAATGTTATCTTCATTTGTAGATTTTCTTTTCAAGCAATTTTGGGGATCTGTGAATAAGACAGATTATACCACACTACGATTGGGATTCATTAAGGTACACATTGACTATGGTTATAGCTCTTAAAACTTTATTTCCTCTCAATTAAAAGTGTATGTTGTGTCTCATAATTTTTTTTCATTGCCTTGATTTCTAATTTACCTTTTTCTAATGATAATTCCTAAGTCACTTATAGAATATAATGTTCTTTCTATTTCAATTGATTCCCTCAATGATAAGTGTAATTTATTGTATGTAGACTATGTCAGATCGAATAGTACCTTATAATTTTCACAAGTACATGTCACGAACCCTTGAAGGAGATTTCAAGAAAATTGTTGGCATAAGGTTTGTACTTATTTCCATAATTGACATAAGATAATCTCCTTTATTTTACTAATATAGGAGGAAAATTATATTTGATAATTTTTCTTTACCTTCAAATTTGTGTAAATGATTGTAGATGCTACCTTTGGATTTTTGTCATCTTCTTCTTGCTTTTAAACAATCATGGTGAGTTAAATGCATTCACATAAATAAAAGTTTTAATCTTTTCATGAAAATTATCTCAATAAAATTGTAATGAAAGGTAGATAAAAATATTCCTAAGAATTGCAATACAAGAATTGTTTTTATCTTATATATCCATGTAATTCAAATTTAAACCATACCTAGTATTAGATATGACTATGCAAACATGTCAATAATTCCCTATAGTTTAAAGTCTCAACTCAAGTTACGAAAGGATGAATCTCTCCAATATAACCACCTTGCCACTATTATTTGTGCTAAAAATAAATAGTAAGAGAGGTTAGCTACACATCATCTAAGTGACTCTAAAATAAATAAATAAATTATGTGCACAACTATAAACTATTACATTTGTAGAGTAACTGCGTGCTTATTACCAAAATTTCTCAAATTAATGATATCATATATCAAAATTAAAAACCACATTATTGGTAGAAAAAAGTGTTAATACTAAAAATATGATGATTGGGCTCTTAGAATATCCATCAATTAAACACTCAAATTATTGTATCCATTTTCTAATAAAATCATAACTATAGATGACACATTCTCAAATGTTACTCTCTATTGTGATGACCTTTCTACTATTGTTCAGTGTCATCTCAAAATATTATGAATATGTATTCCCAATTAGTTCAACCACTCTAATTAAAAGTATCAAATCAAAGGCTAACCATAAAGGATTCACTCTAATTTTGAACTTACTCCAAAATCATAGTGTATTAGGTACTATTATTATCTCTACTCATAAATATAGACTCAATGATGAAGGGTACTCCCCTTACAAATTAGAAAACTCAAAACACAACCCAAATTTACACAACATATGCAAGAAGGAAAACAATATATTTTATTACATCAAATAAAGTGGGATTACAACATATGGAAGCTCACAAGCTCCCTTACACATGGTCGTTTTTCATACAAAAAATCTACAACAATGGATTCTTCAATCCTATGCTTGATGTGACAACATTTGGTTATGTTAACCTACAACTCTTGAAAGCTAACTTGTCACAAAGATAAGGCCTCAATATAAAGAGGCTTTTGAATGAGAAAACCACTATGGCTCCCAAAAATAACATACCAATACCATCTAGGAAATCCCATGCCCCATTTAAGGAAAAAGCATAAAATAATAAAAATTACTAAAAGCTCACATGACCTTCACATGGGCACCTAAATCTTAGCCAATCAAATTTGATAAAACTAGATATTTCCTTAATATTTGATAGCTTTGATGAATCCATACAAGAAAATGGACCAACATGCAAGACCATGCAAATCAACATGCAAGGGCATGCATTATAAAGTGGTCACCACCTTGAAATGGATGCATAGGCTGGAATATTCCTATGAGATGCTTTTGTAACCTTCACTGAAGTTAATTTATCTCCAAAATTATAATTACAATTTTTCATATTGGAAAATTGTACAATATTTTGAAATTTGAATTTAATTTCCCACACATTAGTCCTTATTATCCCTTATTAAAAATAACAAAAAAAAAAAATGGTGATGCAAGAATGGTCTTACACCCTAGATGCTCTTGCATCTGATAGTCAAGGTAAATTGAAAAGTGACCCTGCCACTTCTCAAGTGTGAGAGAAAAACCAATTCTTTGATAACCATGATGAATCTTCATTGGGCCTTCCTCTCCATTTCACTAGGTACTTTGTATACTACCTATTCCTTGTGCTTCGACCCACATGGATTTCCAAGATCTCTTCTATTTCCTCCTTTTGATCTATCTTAGCCTTATATTGAATGTTCATCTTATTAATATGTCCTCTTGCCTCTTCTTGTAAATTCCTTATGTGATCAACAAAGTCTTCAGCTTTGGCACTACTATTTCCTTCTTGTCCATCCTCAACTCTGAAGCATTCCTTGAATTTCTTCCATATGCAATTGGGTTATTACACATAGAACTCCTTAGAATGTCCTACTAGCTTCCTCTAAACAACATACCATCTCATATTTTGAAATCCAACCCTCTTATCCTATACAAAGTGATAGGCTCTCCACAATCTCTCTATGTCTTTGCAAAATCAAGACCCTTAGGATACAACCTCTTGAGTTCATCAAATCCAACAACCTAGGTCTGAATTTTTGTTAATTTTTTTTGCCTCCTACTTAAGGAATCTTCTTGATTCAAAACATCTCCAATGGTATTTATACTGGCATCAAAATCTATCTGAAATACCTTGTTAAAATCTTCTAAAAAAATTCTTTCCCCAACTAAACAAATTATGGTATTACTACATACCTTTTCCTCCACCTCCTTCAGGGGTTCCAACTTCTCACGAAATCCATCCTTTGTCAAACAATAGGTGTTCGCATGTCCGTCATGCACTTCTCGCCAATCAAATTGCCACGGTCTCCCTAACAACATATGACAAGCATCCATAGAAATAATATCACGTAATACCTCATCATAATAATTACCAATTCTAAATTTTACCATACATTATTCATTGACCAAAGCTTTATGGTCCTCCTACAACTAAGCAACCCAATATGGATTTGGATGCCTTCTTCTCTCCAACCACTAGTTGTGAACTATCTCCTCTGAAACGGGGTTATTAGTATTACCTCCATCAATAATCACATTGCAAACTTTACTTGCACACTTAGATTTTATGTGAAATAGATTCTTCCTTTGATCTGGTTCTTTCTCCTCATTCAACAAGGCTCTTCTAGTAACAAGGGAATCTCCTCTTTTAGCCTCTTTAGAATGTGAAGACTCAACATCTTCATCTACATGTGCAACTCTTACATTATTTTCAGACCTTCTATTTGTCCTTCCTTGATCTTGAGGGAAATCATAGGATCTATGTCCCTCTTCTCAACATCAAAGGAAAGTTCCTCTAAAACCTCCTCTTCCTCTTGAATTTTGATCATGGAAGTAATATGAATCATCATTTTTTAAAATTTTTATTGCTGCTATAGTCTTCATTTTTCTATTTTTTTTATTGCTACTTGATCCTTCATTCTCCTCTAGATCTTCACTTCAGCCACCATATGACCCTTCACTAGCCTTTCCAACATGACCTCGTTGCTTTCTTTCAAATCTTGGTTCAACTTTTCTTCCACCTTCAATGCAAACTGATATGCATCCTCCATGGTGTACATTCTCACCAGACTTAATTCTTCTTAGATATTGGGTTTTAGTCCATTAATGTAACTCTAGTTTTGATAAAGATTCTATAAAATTCTTCGGTGTATTCCTTCATAGTTATTCCTCCTTGTTTAAAAATTTGCATTTTCTTTAACAAAAAAATCTCATAATCTACGAAAATGAGTTTCCTTTCCATTTTTTTCTACCATTCTTTCCACCTTGTGATTTTATCTTTTCCTCTATGTCATCTTTCTAGCTAGATTTCTTTCCACCAAATGTTGGCATGTCCTTTTAATTTTTTTTTTGTAAACCTTAATCTATTTAGATATTCAATCTCCTCAAACTCAAAGTACTCCTCCATATCATTTATCTAGTCTATGAGTTCCTCTAGATTCAAAATCCCACAATAAGTTGAGACTTCAATTTTTGGTCTCTCCTTGAAATCGCAACCAACAATGGATCATTTTTTAATGTTGTTGCATTTTTTCCATCACTTGACTAACTAGATGTATTATAAGATTCATATTCTTCACTCATAGGTTCTCTTCCTCTATGTTCAACTCTTCTATGAAGCTCTTCCTACAATGTCTCTACTTTACTTCTAAGGTCTCTAAAATCATCACCATGAACAACATCTAGAGGGTTTCTACCTCCACCTCATGGGGCTACTCTTGAAGGAATTTTTCTCAACACCCACAACTCATAGTATTGGTGCAAATTGCATCACTTTTTCACTCTATCTGTACACTCAAGAACTCCTACTTTGATCCAACTGATGAAGGGAACTCCCATTACAAATCTAAAATTTCACAACACAAATCAAATTTTTACAACATATGCAAGAAGGAAAATAATATATTTTATTAAATCAAATATGAAATGGGATTACAACATGTGGAAGCTCACAAGCTCACTTACACATGGGATTTCTATATATAAAAATCTAAAACAATGGAGTCTCCAATCCTATGCTCAATCTGGTAGTGTCTGGTTATGTTAACCCACAACTCTTGAAAGCTAACTCCCCACAAATATAAGGCCTCAATATATAGAGGTTTGTGAATGAGAAAACCACTATGGTTTACCAAAACAACATGCCATTACCACCTAGGAAATTCCACACCGCATTTGGGGAAAAATTGTGAAATAATAAAAATGACTATATGCTCACATGGACTTCACATGGGCACCTAAACTTCAGCCAATCAAATTTGATCAGACTAAATATTTACTCAATCTATGATAACTATGATGACTCTATGTAATAACATGCACCAACATGCAAGATCATGCAAATCATACAGATCAACATGTAAGGACTTGCATTGTAAAGTGGTCCACACCTTAAAATGGATGCCTAAGCTAGAATATTCCTTTGAGATGCTTTTATAACCTTCATTGAAGTTAATTTTCCCCCAAAATTACAATTACAATTTTTCATATGGTAAAATTACAATATTTTAAAATTTCAATTTGATTTCTCACATATTAGCCCTTATTATCCCTTATTAAAATAATAATAATAATAATTGGTGATGCAAGATTTCCCTTACACCCTATATTCTCCTACATCACTCAATGTCTAGAATCATTTTAATCCAATATCTAGAATCAATAGACCCACATGGTGTCTCATAATAAAGATACTCGATTATGTGATCATACTAATGAAGATATCATCTTATCCATCTACCGTTTACTATATAACTCTATAAGATATGTAGCTATTGTTCATAGTCAATAGTGGTCACTTGTGGCTAGTAATCCTCAATTATAATAATCTTTAGGATAACTACATGTAGTGTAAAAATTAGTACTCCCTTCTTGGAGATAGTAAAATTTCACTCTACTTGGACATATTTTAGTACCCTTGCATTCATGTCCTTTGAATCATCATCTATAGGCCCTTAATACCCTTTATTATGTATTCCAAGGCTTATTTCAACTGAAGTCTAGACAAATTCAACAAAAGCACCTAATATTCTAACCCCCCGACATTCTCTCACCCCAAAAATATAGAGTGGGACTAATACACTTCCCAAGGCATATTAGTCCCCCTAGGTGGGACTCATATACCACCCTTGGCATATTAGTCCCATTTGGGGCATTTTTAGGGTTTTGAGCAAGAAATTAGGGTTTTCAATTCAAAATTTGTGAATGTCGGCATTTGGGATTTAATAAATGGTAAATTAGATGGAATTCCTATATAACTAAGGTTTCAAGTCATTATTTCACCTAAGAGCTAGAATCATTATTCCAAGACCTAGAGCTTTCAAGTGTTCAATTGCAAGAGAAAAGCTTATGATCAAGAGAGCATTTAAGAGCATTCAAGAGCTGATTATCAAGCATTTTGGAGCATCAATTCAAGATTCAAGCATCGTGTCAAGGTCTTCATGCATCATGTGTGATTGTGAGCTAACATGTTGATGTAGCATTTGTGATCCAAGTTCAAGCATTCAAAGCCATATCAAGTTTCATGACCAAGATCTACATCCATTGAGGCCAATTCATACAAGTTACAGATCTACACTCCAAGGATTCATCAAGGTTTGGTGAGTTGTTACATTCATTTTTTCATTCATCATTCATTCATGTTATTTCAATTCATTTCAAAGTTTAATTACTCAAATAGGGTTTGACTGAGGTAGACCCCCATCCACAAACAAAACAACATTTCTCTCTCTTGATGTGTTTTTTGCAAATTTATGTGAACAAGATTCATTCACCCAACTTGGTGTATTATTCCCATGACAATTTTTTATCATCGTTCAATAGATCCTAATCAGCTCTCAAAGAATCCCAGATCCTACCCTAAAAACCCTAGAGTGGGACTAAATCACCCAACCTAGCATATTAGTCCTGGTGTGATATGAGACAACACTTTCTAGGGTTTACAAACCTTGATTTGGCCTCTCCACTCCTCTAAGTAATTTTCTATTTCATTTTGTTTGTTAATATGATTTCATGCTTTCAAGTTTCTAGGGTTTGTGCATAATTGTTTGCATTTCTCCTTTTAAGCTTCATGTAATGGTGAATACATTAGGAATCCACTAGCCATTCCACAATCAAGTCACTTGGTTGAGGGATCTAGGTTCCCTAATGAACTAAAGTGTGAAATAGGTCCAATTCCATCTCCCAAAAGGTTGAACACCTAACCCTATTTTCCTTTTTTTCATATTGGTGAACCTGACCTTTGGATCCTTGAATTTTTGATTTGGAGAACATTATAGTTCTAGATCTGGGTTGAATTAGATTTGAATTAGTTGAATTTCATTTAGGGCTTCTATAATATTGTATAAATGAAAAGTGCATATAGGTTGCAATTTTTCATTTTGCATCATTTAATTTCATTAGAAATCTGTAATTTTAAATAGTCAATTGAGCATACAACCTAGACACATTAAAATCAACTCACAATTTGTTGATCCAGGCTTAAAAAATCTAATTGGGACTCATTCACACACTTGGGAGATTTAGTCCCTATATAGGTCTCTTTTGCAGATTTCTTAGTATTTTGTGCTCTCTATTTTTCACTGCAAAAAACTATGAAAAACCCTAATTTGGACTCATATTCCCACCTAGGAATATTAGTCCCTGATTAGTTCTAAATCTATATTTTGGTGGGACAGTTTACGAAAAGTGAGACTAATACACCCATTGGGCGAATGAGTCCTTGGAGGACTACAAAAACCAAAAATTTTGAGCTTTCTGGTGATTTTCTGTACTTCCTAGGTTTGCTGGTAACCTATTGTATTAGTCTGGAAAGTTTCAAGAATTTTTATTTCATGTATCTAGGTCGAATCATCCATTTAGTGTGATCATTTTTAAAATCATTCCAAAAACTCATTTCAGATATGTAGGACATTTGTTTACACCTTTGAAGCATTGCATAAGTTAGATAGCTTACTTTTTCATGTTAAGATGTTTCCTTTCCAAAGATATGGTTTTTATATGGTTAAGAATGGATTTCATAAGTACAATATCCCCTCTTATGAGTTCAATTTAGAGCACAAAAATGAGGTCATTAAGAAATATGTTAGCCATCCTTCCACTATCTTTCCTAGTTATGAAAAATATTAGAGCAAGAGAAACAAACCATTGACACAATCCTTAATATCACCTTGCCTATCAATCACTAAAACTCTACTATCTCTACCATTTGTGAGGATGATATGATAAAAGAAGATACAAGCATAGATAATCATGAAAATCATAATTGTTCTTCTCTTGATACCTCTCCTACTCGTGACAAAGGTATCTTGGTGAAAGAAGATACAATCATTGAGAATCATGAAAGTCTTGATTAATGTCTCTCTCCTCCTCCCTCTTGGGAAAATATTATGACACAAGAAGATGAGATCATTGAAACATTCCTTAACATTACTCTACATAATCTTCATTCATATCCCAACACCTCCCCTACTTGTGAGAACGATTTAGTGAAAGAGGATGCAATCGTGGACAATCATGATAATTACATTTGTCCTTCTACCAAAATCTGTCCTATTTGGGAAGAAGATATGTTGGTGTTAAGAGATCCAATGATTGAGAGCTATGAAAACCCTACCTCTCCTACTTGGGAAGAAATTATAGGACATGAGGATGTAATTGTAGATAACCATGATAATCACATTTGTTCTTCTCCTGATTTCTTTCCTAGTTATGAAGAAGATAGTTTGGTGTTAGAAGATACACTTATTGAGAGTCATGGAAATCTCATTTCTCCCTTTCCTAATGCTCCTACCATTTGGAGAGATCTATTTGAATGAAAGGATCCAATCATTGGTAAGCATGAAAATGATAGTTATTCCTCTCTTAATGCCTCCCCTATTGGTGATGAGGCTAATTTATAAAATTTAACCATGGAATGTGATGAACATCTTGTTTTCTCCTCTCCCAAAATCTCTCCTACTAGGGTAGATATCATAATGCAAGAGAATGATATAACTAATGCATGTCTTTCAAAAAATAGTAATGCAGCTTCCTTAGATGAAGATGAAGAGGTAACATTAGACTCCCCTTCATTAAGAGATCATGAAAATAAGGATAAGTTTGGTAAGTTTATGAACATTAGAACTCCCTCAAGTCCTAAAATTCTTAGACGTCCTAGAGATCCTTTAATTATTACACCTCTTGAGGCTAAAATCATCCTTTACCCACCATCAAGCCAACCACAAACTCAAACAAAAACCTATCCTCATTCTTGATCCACCTAAGAATAATATGCGACATTAGTCTAGTTACAATACCATTTCTCATACATATAACACTAGAAGCAATCCACAACTAAGACAAAAAAGTCCAACATCCCTCCCATTACCCAATCCTATCTTGCCTAGTGCTCCTTGTTTTCCTTTAAAAAGTGTAAAGTAGTATGACCTTGTTGAACAACTTAAGAACACCCCTGCTAAGATATCATTATGGGACCTTATTCAAGCCTCCCCTCATTACCATAGCATGATTCAAAGTTCCTTACAACAAGTTCCTAGCCCTCCTAATGCACAATAAAATGAAGTAGTAGCCCAAATTCAAGCTATAACTTCAATAAACTTAGACATTACTTTCCATCAAGATGAGTTACCTTTTCTAGAAGTGCAAAAAAAAAATGAAGCTTTCATGGTTATAGCTATTTTCAATAGGACAGGGATAAAATGAACCCTTGTTGACAATGGATCAACCCTTAATGTGTGTAGTGTAACCCTTCTGGATAAGCTTGGTGTGAATAAATCAAGAATTGAACCTAATTCCTTATCGATTCAAGGACTTGACAATGTAGGAAAACAACTGCTTGGTGTTATCACTTTGCCTATTATAGTTGGAAAGTCCACATTAAAAACCTCGATCCATGTTATGCCTCATGATCTTTCATACAATCTTCTTTTAGGTAGACCATGGATTCATGTGATGAATGGGATACCTTCTACCCTTCATCGTAAAATGAAGTATGTCTACAACAAAAAAGTGTATACAATTGAAGTTGACCCTAAACTAGTAAGTTGTTTGAACATTGAGAAAAATAAGGAAAATCCTTTGAAAACATTGACACCAACTATACAAGTGGAACTCGTGCAAGAGATGCAAATAAAAACATATTGAAGAAGTTAAAAAGTTATTGGAAGATGATTGGGGTTCCTTAGACTTCACACCTACATTTTCATGGGCGAATACAAGAGCATAACAAAAGAGTATGAAAAGAAAAAAGAACTAGTGATTAAATTTTGACAAACCTTCAAAAGCATCCAACTTAACCACTTTAGAAGGAGAAGAAAATTATACAACAAACTTTGATGAAGTTGATTATGAGAAACCACCGAATCTAAAAGATATGAAAACACTTTATGGAAGAGGTTATGAACTTATGAAAAAACTTGGTTATAGTGGAAAAGGATGTGGTTCTATAGAACAAGGTATCTATGTCCCTCTAGAGCCTAACACACAAGGAATGACTAATGGTCTTGGTTATTGCCCTTTGAAAGAAACAAAAGCATCAAAAAGGCCTTCACTTAATATCAAAACTCTTACAAAATATTCCTCCAAGGCAACTATAACTTTGGTGCATCCTGAACTAATAGATACTACATGTGGAAATATATCATTAGATATTCTTCAAGTTAATACATTGTTTTTTATTAGAGGTAAAAAATGGGTTTTGAAGGGGCCTAAAACCCTTTACAAAAAATATTAGCTAAAAAAAAAGATAT
Source organism: Sequoia sempervirens (assembly GCA_007258455.2). Lineage (NCBI taxonomy): Eukaryota > Viridiplantae > Streptophyta > Pinopsida > Cupressales > Cupressaceae > Sequoia > Sequoia sempervirens. The sequence continues at coordinate 251,373,150 of VDFB02353493.1, forward strand.
CTACATAAATCAAATAATAGCCCAAATGCAGCACACCATCAATGCAACAACAACCAAAAAGGAGGGACACAAGTAGCAACACTACATATTCTTTAGGATATCAGTAGCCTCCATGTCGCCTACTATAGCCTTTTGACCGCTATCCATGACTTCAGACAAATCTTTAACAGGAGCCCTAGCCTAAACCTTGGTCTTGTTTTGAGTTCTAGACCTAGGCCCACCCACATTCACCTCACTAATAAAAACATTATTCTTATCACCACCCTTATCAACAAAAACCTCTTCCTCCATAAGCCTACCACCAGTAGCAATCTCCTCACCAGGAGAAATTTCCTTGCATTTCTTGGCACTATCAAAAGGAGAGGAAATGCCAATAGAATCAAACTTAACCACAAATTTATTCCCCTCCCTTCTCTAGATTAGCAAAAATTCTCTCCATTTGGTCCTCTAGGGTGAGAATTCTTTCCTCAAGAGTTTGCTTCATCTTCAACATTTCATCTGCCACAATTTTCAAAGAATCAAATAGTTCATCAATCTGGTTATGAACCAAAGACTCACCAGCTTTACTCATCGCACCCCAAACTTTAACATTGGTCATGCTAAGTTCATGGAACACCCATTTAAACAATTTGAAAAAAACAATGGAACCCTCTCTAGTAGTTCCCAAAACATTAGAAATGTCTTCCCTATCAAAGTTGAAAACACCCTTACCCACAACATTATCCTCCTGAGAGGAGCTTACCTTGTCTTGACTAGTAGAGACATCCTTACCCTTACCAGCAACAATCAGCATTTTAATTTTTTGAATGAAGTCTACAATCCCCTCAACAACAACCTTCCTTCTCTTTTGATATTCCAAATCCACAACCATGGAATCCACAACGCCCTACCCACCAACCATCTTAAGGGGAGAATCATCTTGCATCTCAAGCAATTGGCTCGCAGACCTAACAACTAGTTTCTTGTTACTACCCGCCTCCAGGTCCTTCTTATTCTTTTTCCCCAAAATAGGGGGTGATGAAGAAACCTCACCATCCATTTCAATCTTCTCCTTTAGGCATCTACTCAACATTTCAACAACCATTTCCTCACTGTAGGTCTCATAACCCTTATTAGGGCTCTGCACCCCTTTCTTAGACTTACCCACTTCAAGGGGTTGTAAGACCATCTCCATTGAGGCAAGAGAATTTGGGACATAGTCCATGTCCTCCTTAGACCCTGACTCCTCTTCCAAGATGAGTTTCCTCTTTTTCCCTTTCTTGCTAACCAGATCCTCTTCAGAAACCATTTCATATTCCACAACTGGCTTCTTTTGTTTACCCTTAGGAGTTGCAATCAACTTAGACACCTCAAAAGCTTTACCATAGTCATAGATTAAAAGAATGATCCCCACATGCAATACCATATTTTTAGGATTCCTTTTGTGATCCTTCAGACCAGAATCCAATGATGCTAAGAGATAATAAGGAGAAGAAATTCTCCTTTTATGGCGGAAATGATTAAGCATAAAAAAATGATAAGCATTTACCACAAAGAAATGTCCTTCAAGGGTAATATACCTCATGAGTTCGTCAACCACATCCCCCCATAGCCCCTTGAGTGAGCTTCACTGGTAACCTCCACTCTTTTCCATCTTCAAGTCTTGATCTTCATTCCCTTTAAAAAATATTTGCATGACTTCCTGCAATTCATTCTTGTCTCTGAAAAATTTCTTGCCATCTATAGACAACCTAGTGATATTGGCTATAAAATCCTCATTCACATTGTTCAACCCAACTTCAAAACCCTATTGTTCCATGCTTTGGTGAACAAATTCATCTTGTGTGGGTTGTTTCCATGCAGCATTTCCAAATACGAAGTCAACCCACCTTTCTCTAAAACCCACCACACCTCTGACTTCTTCTTAACAACATCATAGGAGAAAGGATCCATGTGATATCTATCACCTCCCATAGCATTAGAATTTGCAGAGCTGAAAATCTTGAGAACCTTGAAAGCAATGTGGAGAAACCTCGAGAAGGAAACACAAAGTATGCCTACAATCCATGTGACAACAAAATTTTGGCAGGTGAAAATAATGAGCTTAGAGTTCTATTCCACATGGATATCAACTAGGGCACAATCAACTCGATCCATATCTAGCTTACCATCACTCCACATAATAACCTACCACGTGAAGATATTCATGCATACTTCGAGCCTTAAAAAATCATCAACCAAGTTAATTTTGGCAATCATGATTAATACAAGCAATTTCCTCCATAGGGAGGGGGTCGTTCACACCCCATTCCCTAATACCCCTAACACCTAGATTAGCAAAAAAAATACCTAATCTATTTCCTTCTCTCAAGATATGAGAAATATAATACTCATTGAAGGATTGAAGAATATCAATAGCATCCTTAATCAAAGAATCAATAGTCCATGAAGGGGCAACACAGTTCTTCAAATTATTAATAATATTGAGAGAATCCCCCTCAAGCCATACTTTCTTGTAACCTTTCACTTGTGCAAACTTTAGACCATGATAGGTTGTAGCTTAATTCTAATCAAGTTGATACATTGTTTACTCATTATAATCAATAATATTAGTTGCTGCTCCTTGCCATGTAATAGTCGTAGGATCATAGCACACTCACTATTGCATGTTTAACATTCATTGCAAATTGTTTTCTTTTTGAAAGGAGTAACATATCATCAACCATCTCAGCTCACCCATGTCTTGTACTAAGTGAGGGCAAGGGGTTAGGTAGCCTTGTCCTCGTATGACACTTGTCATTGTCTCTTTTGTCTAGTTGAGCACCTTCCATGTATATGTAGGAGAAAGCTTGGGATGTGGATGACATGCCTTAAGTTGGCTCACATGTGACATAATTTTATTTCTATGTTTAGCATTACATTTTGGGGGAAACTCTTTATCCATGATGTAGTTTCATTTGGCATAGGGATTTTTGAATAAGCTCTCATGTGGAGTTTAGAAATTTCTTTAAAGTGGGGGTTATATATTTGCATTATTATTTTCCATTTCAATTACAACTCATGTTTCATTGTGTGGTCTTTTTACTTCATGCGATGTTTCTTTCTCTTTGTAGTGACATTGGGAATGATTTCTTTTAAGAGTGTGATATCTCTTAGCATATTATATTCCTCTTAGTGGAAATTCCAAGTGGAGTACATTCCCTAAGTCATGAATCTTCTATTCTTCAATTTTCCCTCTTGGAGACATTAGGCATGATGTTCCCTAGGTTGAGACCTTACATGAACTAAGCAAAAACCCTTTGAACATACCTTACACTGTTTCACATTTATAATAACCATTATATGGCCACCTTGCATAAAACACTGTTTCTACCTATGGAGCAATCCTATTTGTTCATGGGTGTTAGCATACAAATCTTTTCTTTCCACATGAATCCCACTATTCATGTTGTGTGGCACCTTATCAAAGTTATCAAAAAGAGGTATATATTTGGTACGATTAGTACATATGGGAGCCAACCATAGGTGTGACTTTCCCATAGCCACTTGATTTTTTGTGTGGGAACATACTAGCCATGTGCGTGTGTGTCTCTCCTCTCTAGGGGCTCACCTAGTGGATACTAGATTCCACTAGCTTGTGTGAGCATGCATTTTGTTTGCATAGTGGTCATCTTGTTCCAATTGTAAATGGTTTTTGGAAAAAAAAAATTAGACTTGGTCCACATCATGTTGTATAGACTATCAAAGCTTGATCCACCCTCCTTTTCCTTTTTCTTTCTTCTTAATGTCTTTGATAGTGTATGTTTGTATCTTTTTGTTGCTCCCTACATCTTTCACATGTGTGTTATTGTGTGCCTATGTTGGTTTTCCATAGGATCGCGATCCTGGGGGATTGATCATCCCTCTTGATCATTGTCATTCTATCTCACTAGCATTTGTACACTTGAACCCCAATTGATGTGTATTTGTGTACTTTAGTGTGATTTTGACGCAAGGTCATCCTCTCACTAAAGTGGGGGCTAAATGTAGTGTTGAAAATTGTACTCCCTTCTTGGAGATAGTACAATTTCACATTCTACTTGGATCTATTTTAGTACCCTTGCATTCATGTCCTTCAAATCATCGTTAATAGGCCCTTAATACCCTTTATTACATATCCCAAGGCTTATTTCAACTGAAATCCCAACAAATTCAACAAATGCACATAATATTCTAAACCCTTGAAACTCTCTCACCTAAAAAATATAGGGTGGGACTAATACGCCACCCTAGGCATATTAGTACCCCTAGGTGGGACTCATACACCACACTTGGTGTATTAGTCCTGTTTGGGGCATTTTTAAGGTTTTGAGCGGGAAATCAAGATTTTCAATTCAAATTTTGTGAATGTCAACATTTGGGATTTAATAAATAGTAAATTAGATGAAATGCCTATATAACTAAGGTTTCAAGTCATTATTTCACCTAAGAAGATATAAGAGCAAGCACCTAAGAGCTAGAATCATTATTCCAAGACCTATATCTTTGAAGTGTTCTGATGTAGTACAAGGATGGAGGGTTTTATCAAACAACCCATCCACGCAGCCATAACACCACCAGCAACCTTACTTCAAAAGTTGAAAACATTTGCAACAAAATTTTAATGGAAAATATAACCAAATTTTCTTCATTCAAATTGAATAGTATGATTTTACATACAATTTTCAGCTACAACAACATATGCTACTGGCATTCCATAAGCTAAACTAAAATCAATTCTACATGCAAGAATCACTACAACTCCATAAACCCATCACTTTTGTCCATCACTTCTCCTTGATTATCATGAATCTTTTAAAATTCATTATGGGTTTGGTGTGCCTCGTTTTCAGCTTTTTGGATCATTTTTAAATTCATGATTTGGTTATTGTATGAGAAAGTTATGCCCAATTTACTGAAACTTGGTCTCATAGTCACTACTCAAACAATCTTTCTCTCCCCAAAATACTACTCAAACCTCTACCTCCTCCACTTTGGCATGGAAATTCATGCAATTGGACTCTTAATTATTCTTTCCTAACAATTTTCAAATATTTTCCTAAATTCACATCCATTATCCCATTCCTGCACCTCCACTACCTCAAGCATTTTCACCAAGAAGATTCCAACACTAATGGACAAGAATTTCAAATTCTAAGGAGCTAAAATGAAAAAAAATAAAAAAAATCCCAACCAAATGAAATGATTTTAAAATTAAAACTCATGCCAAAAGCAAGTGTATGGAAAGGGGTCCCTTTCAAGGTTTTTGAAGGAAGAAAAATCAAGAAATATATCCTGCCTGCAAGACCAACATCACACAAAAATTCAGGAAAATAAAATAAATATTTTTGGGCATGCAAAATTGCTTGGTACCCCTGGATGCTCACATCAAACACCTGGGGTAAGAAGAAATGTTCCATGAGTTGGATCTCATGAACATTTGAAGATTCTATGTTTGTTCTTCAACCTTTTTTCTTCCTTATCAATCTGTTTCTTCTTCTTTACCCTGATCTGAATCTTCATGTCTCTCCCTTCCTTCATCTTTTATCGCTTTCTTCCTCTCATGTAATTCATCTTGTTGCACCATGTTTCATATTTCCATTCCAATTTATCATTCTCAACACCTGCATACAAATTGGCATTAACAAATTCATAGAAATCAATTAATTCTATTTGCATTTCTTTCTTACCTTTTCTTCTTTCATCATACCTTTTTTTTTTCAGCTTGAAACTTGTTATTACTGCCCCTAACCATCTTTCCCATTTCACTTTCTTTCAACAATTCATCAAAATACAAATCAGCTTGAACATCAACTTTAACAAATTTTGAAAAATCATCAAATATCTTATTTCTCTCCTCTTTCCCTACTAGTGCATCAATCTCATTTCCACGATTCTAAACCATGTCATTTTCATGTAAAAAAACCTCTTCTTTATCAGAAAATAATTCTAAAATTTAAACTTTACCTCTTTGTCAACTACAAGTCTTGCTTCACCTGTTGTCAATGTTATCCACTCCCTTTCAACTGTTGCAATTTGCATTAATAAGTCACCTTCTTCTTCATTTTTTGTTGCTCTTTCAATTTCCTTATTCACTATATTCCCCATATACTCTTCTTCACTTTGTTTTCCCAAAATTTCTAATGTTTCCAAGTCCTTCAATAAACCAAACTTTTATGCAACTTCATGGTTATCTTCTACAACTATACTATCTTTTTCATGCAAAAATTCATGTATCTCTTTCAAATCAAATTTTCTTTCACAAATATCACATAGATGAATATTTACTTGAATATTTTCTTGATTCTCTATTGTTGTCCCAACTTCACAATCACCACATTCATTTATCTTTTGTTCATTCAAATCAATATTTAATTTTCATAACTCAAAATAAGGAGATAATACCTTTGTTTTTGTTGTTGCAACCTCTTTTCATGTGTATGAAATTTCATTTTTATTTTCTTTTATATCATCAACAAAATTCACATATGTTGCTACCTCTTTCTTTCTCCATTCTTTCATTATTCCTTTCTTTCTTTCATTTTCATTCATGTGGGCTGCTCCCACATGACTTTCTTTCCATACTCTTTCCACCATAGGGCTGCTACACTACACTTCAACATTCTCCTTTTTGTTGTCCTCTTTGTGAAACCTCTACTTTTCCTCTTTCTTCTCTTTGTTGTCCTCTATTACAACTTCTTTTCCTTCTTAATTTCCTACACACAAGTCATTATTTGCAAACTCATTATGAAACAAACAATGTAATTTAACTTCATCTATTTTTTGATTTTCTTCAACTTTAGCTTTCTTTTTCATTCCCAAGCTTTCCTCAAGGGTATCCAATCTCACTTCTATCTTTCTCAACTCTTCAAAGAGCTTATTTTCTCTCAATTTTTCCCAATACTATTCCAAAAATAACATTCTCAAAGGTCCTATCAGAAAGAGTCACCTGGCCCCTGCTCTGAAACCCAAAAATGCTACTAAAAAAATCAAGGGTGTTGATGGTGCTACCCAAACCAGTACGACTGTTAGCTTGTGTGATCTAAAGTCTACCCTTGCTAAGACTCCTAGTAAGTTTGGTATGAAGAAGAAAGGTAAGGAGGAAAAGGTTCCTCTAAAAAAGGGAAGAATGTTGTGAGCAAGGATTCCTTAGGTGATATGGTAGTTGCAGAGACTTTGGTTATTGGTTGCGATGCCATCATTAGGTGTTCAGCCATACTGGAAAAAAATAAGAAAAAAGTGTAGATTAGAGACTTGGACATCAAAGAGGATTTGTCTGACAGAAAAGGAAATGACGTGGAAGAGGTGTCAAAGGATGAGGAAGATGAAAATTCTAGGGGCCCCTCTTTTGTTCCTGACATGGGAAAAGCTCAGGTGGAGGTTTCGGCCTCCCACTCAGTAGAGCCCTTGGAGATTGAGCAGAATGATCTCGACTACACTATAGGTAGTGGGGTTGAGCTTAGTGTGCTAAAAGAAAGACTAGACATCCTGGACAATAAATTCCTTGGGTTGACCCGCTTCATGGTCAAGATGATTCACTATGTCACCAGTACCCTGTCGGCTGGCATGAAGGATGGTCTAGGGATGAAGAAGACCGAGGACTGTCAGGAGTGGATCGGTGATGATATGGTTCAACTATTTTCTAAGAATTGGGAGAAAGCCAACTAGTTTTTTGTTGGTTTTTTGTTGCTCCATGTGTGTTTTTGGTCTCTGTCTGGTTGTTGTTAGGTGTTTTTTGGTGTGGAATTTTGTTTAATGCTTTTTTGATTTGGACTTTCTAGCCCTTGTGGCTCTTTGTGTAGGGTAAAACACCCTGTAAATGTTTCTTACATTATCAAAAACATTCTCACAGGTCTTCTAATGGCCCATATTTTCTTCTTTTTCAAAGCCATTTTTTAGAGACTCACAAGTCCCTCTACAGTTACAAGTCCTCCTTGCAACAATCTCTCTCACTTCAAGGTATCAACTCTCCACAGTCACATGTCCTCCATGCAACAAACTCACTCTTGCTTATCCTCTACCCAATAGATGATTTCTATAAGACACACCTCTCTCTCATGCACCTTCTACCCAACCTTAACCTCTACTGGAGGATAGTATTCATAGACCCTTTTTCATGCTTGCAACAAACATACTTTCTCACAACTCTCTCTCTTGCAGCTCCACCACTTCACTCTTCACCAAAAAAAAAATCCTGAAACAAAATCATACTCAACACATCTCACACCCCAAAAAGATCAACCTACTCTGATACAATTTGATGCAGTACAAGGATGGAGGGTTTTGTCAAACAACCCATCCAAGTAGCCATAACACCACCAACAACTTTACTTCAAAAGTTGAAAACATTTGCAACAAATTTTTAATGGAAAATATAACCAATTTTTCTTCATTCAAATTGAATAATATAATTTTTACATACAATTTGCAGCAACAACAACAACATATGCTACTGGCATTCCATAAGCTAAACTGAAATCAATTCTAGAGGAAAGAATTGCTACAACTCCATAAACTTGTCACTTATGTCCATCATTGCTCTCTGATTATCACAAATATTTTAAAATTCCTTCTGGGTTTGGCATACCTCATTTTTAGATTTCTAGATCATTTTGAAATTCTTGATTTTGTTACCGTATGAGAAAGTTATGCCCAATTTACTAAAACTGGGTCTCATAGTCATGGATCAAACAATCTTTCTCTCCCCAAAATGCCAGTCAAACCTCTACCTCATTCACTCTAGTGTGGAAATCATGCAATTGGACTCTTAATTTGTCTTTCCTAACAATTTTCAAATATTTTCCTAAATTCACATCCATTATCCCATTCTTGCACCTCCACTACCTCAAGCATTTGTACCCAGAAGATTCCAACACTAATGGCCAATGATTTCAAACTCTCGGTAGTTACAAATGAAAAAAAATATAATATCTCCCAGCCAAATGAAATTATTTTACAATTAAAATTCATGCCAAAAGCAATTGTGTGGAAAGGGGTCCCTTTCAAGGTTTTTGAAGGAAGAAAAGTCAAGAAATATATCATGTGTGCAAGACCAACATCACACCAAAATTCAAGAAAATAAAATAAATCATTTTGGGTTTGTAGGATTGCTTAGTACCCTTGGATGCTCCTGCATCATGTTCAATTGTAAGAGCAAGGCTTATGAACAAGAGAGTATTCAAGACCATTAAGAGATGATTATCAAGCATTTTGGAGCATCAATTCAAGATTCAAGCATCGTGTCAAGGTCTTCATGCATCATGTGTGATTGTGAGCTAACATGTTGATGTAGCATTTGTGATCCAAGTTCAACCATTCAAAGCCATATCAAATTTCATGATCGAGATCTACATCCATTGAGGCCAATTCATACAAGTTCTAGATCTACACTCCAAGGATTCAACAAGGTTTGGTGAGTTGTTACATTCATTTGTTCATTCATCATTCATTCATGTTATTTCAATTCATTTCAAAGTTTAATTACTCAAACGGGGTCTGGCTAAGGAAGACCCCATCCACTAACAAAATAACATTTCTCTCTCTCTTGATGTATGTTTTGCAGATTTATGTGAACATGACTCATTCCCCCAACCTAACGTATTAGTCTCATGATAGTTTCTAATCACCGTTCAACAAATCCTGATCAACTCTCAAAGAATCTCAAATCCTACCTTGAAAACCCTAGAGTGGGACTAAATCACCCAACCTAGCGTGTTAGTCCCAGTGCAATCTAAGACAACAATTTCTAGGGTTTACAAACCATGTTTTGGCCTCTCCACTCCTCTAGGTACTTTTTTTGTTTCATTATATTTGTTAATATGATTTCATGCTTTCAATTTTCTATGGTTGAGCATAAGTGTTTGCATTTCTCCTTTGAAGCTTCATTTAATGGTGAACCCCTATCCAATTACACTAGGAATCCACTAGCCATTCCTTAATCAGGTCACTTGGTTGATGGATCTAGGTTCCCTAATGAACCAAAATGTGAAATAGGTCCAATTCCATCTCCCAAAAGGTGGAATGCCTGCCCTATTTCCCTTTTGTTGACTAAAACTTACAATCATCATCAAATCTACCAAATAAAGGATAATACAAATGTTATCTCCATCAATATCAAATTTTCCAGTCAACATCATGGATAATATTAGTAAGTCTCTAGCTAAGCACTTTGGGAAAACTTTGCATCATAACTAAAAATAGTTCTTTTATGGTATTCAAAATTTTGACATTGAGATCATCCTCTAAAGTACTAGTATCAACTACATCATTACTACTCAAGAAAAATTCAAGCACTCATCAATTGTAAACATGAATGCATATGAATTGAAAAACAAACACTCAAGCGAAATAGGTGCAAAATTAATTGTACACCAATTATTTGTAATCAATCATCATTTATGACATCATATACACCAAGTGTAATATCATTGTCACAACCTAATCAATCTAACTGCAATGGAGGATTAAATACACATTAATTATCTACCAAAATGGATTTGAGTGTAATAGTGTAAGGAATAAACATAACATTTGTAATCTTTAGCCAACAAATAACAACCAATAAAATAAAGTACTTTAGAATCATGCAACAAATAGTTCATAACATTTTATATGATATACATGTAGTATGTCATCATCAACAATCTATAAAATTATAATGATGTATACACACAAGAAACTATGTATCACCACACACACAAGAAGTATTCAAATCTAATATCCATCATAATATATATAAGAATAATAACAAAAATCCTTAGTAGCATCAAATTTCAACCATATCACTAATTTGAAGTTTAACTTAGCTAAGGCAAGGTTTGAGAGTCCAATTAAAGACTATCAAACCATGTAACTCAACTAAATCAACACACAATAATACAACAAAAATATAAAATAGAAGGGTAGTGAAAATTTTTACTAGTTCTTAGTTATTGAATAATTATAACATAGCACACATGTATATAACTTGGATTATAGTTTAATATCACAATGGTAGAGTTTTCTCCAAACTTGAAAAATAAATATTTCCCTACATGAATGAAAACCTCTTATAAAGAGGAGGGTTTTCTTATAAATACACAATAGTGAGTGTAACAAACACATCATAATATATGATAAATGGGAACAAACTTCTCCTTTTGTTCTAATTTTCTAGATTTATAGTTATCCATATAAGGGTACCAAAAAATCCTAGATTAATTAATATATTATACAAAATAATTAAGATCCAAGGATTCTATTACAAATGGTACTAAATTAATTAATAGAGCTCTACTCTCATACTTAAATTACGATCCAAAAATAGGTTATGGTCCCAAATAATGAACCCTCATACATTAAAAAGGAAATTAAAGGGTTGTGCATATATAGGTAGAAAAAATCAAAGAATCTTGTATTGGTTCTATTTGATGAATGATGATCAAACCATTGCCACACGTTATCATTGTTATCTCAAGGACTTGAAATGAAAGAATCCTCCATGAGCCTATGTATTAAGGAATATAAATCTAAATACCTACAAATCAAGGCAATAACTTTAAAAATATATTAGGATCAATCAATATAAGTCACATGTGTAAAATATTGGTTCCAAAATATAAACCTAGAAAAAAATAAAATATAGAAATAATTTATAATATTTCTAGTTGATGAAATATTTCTATTAAGTTTAGGATGGTCTTATATTAAAGAGTCCTAATAGAAAATTTGTGAGCTTAGCACTTATTGGTAGGATAATTGTCTTTACAACAAGCCCCTTTCATTGCAAAGGAAATTAGACACACTTATTCAACCAACAAATCATGTAAAGGACATAATATTCCCAAAATATACACTCCTTGAGATACTTATTCTGAGGTATAAGTATAGGTTCAAATGATGTAGAAGAGAGATAAAAATAGAAGAATATAAAAGAGTAGAAGAAAGTGAAGAATGTATAATATGAGATAGAGAAATGTATAGGTTTAACTATGAGATTTTATATATGAATATTTTTTATATCAGTGTTATATTTGATGAGTATAATATATCACAAATTGGTCTAACTTAAGTATAAGGCATTATGATAAATGTCATGCATGTAAAAAATTGTATGTTGTCAATTTTATATAGTATTACCTATCAAAACCTTATGTAACTCACTATATAAGCCTTGATGTTCCTCTTATTACTCATTATATGGTATAAATACAACACTCAAGTAACTTAGGTTCAAATCCTTCATCTATAGTCATTTTTTCCAACAACTTGGATTTTTTGCTAAGACCTCAGAAAAGTGATAAAGGAAAGGTCAATTCAATAGGTATATAATTTTTGTAGGTAAAGGATTCAATAAAAGAGGATTTCATACAAGAAATATTTTTTTATATTTTTCAATATAAAAATTCGTGTTCTAGCCCTATAAGAGAGAGTTAGGAACCTAGGGGATGACAATTGGAAAAGGGGGTTCCTAGAGAGATATTTGAAGATATGTGAATATTAGACTAAATGTAAGGATAAGCCATTAAGAATGAATTAAAAGATTAATAGAATACCAAATTAATAAAAATCCATGGCAAAAGGAGATAGCAAGAAGTAAAGAGATACTAGAGAAGAGATTGAGTTATAAATAGAATTAAGCATGGAAGAAAAGAGATCAAAATTTTTCTAAAAGAGAAGTAAAATATCACAAAAGGTGGGAAAAGGGTAGGTAATTTGAATTAGACCACACCAAAGAGGTTGTCGTTATAAAAAAAAGGAATGTTGGAATAGGAAATAAGAGTTAGAGTGCACTAAAGGGGCTATTCTTGAGAGTGTTGAAGAGGAAGTAGATGAGGATAGCCGACCATTAGAATACTTAAGCATTAATGAGAAAACTAAGGGCATTGTAGATGAGCCCAAGAATTGTATGGAACCCAGTATTATTTTGTGTACAAAGGAATAGGGGACAATTATATGGCTCCATAACAAAGATACACACAAGAAAATAAAAGACCATCTAAATAAAGAAACTAGGATTTTAAAATATTAAAAAATTATATTTAAGAAGATTTAATATCCAAGTATTCATTAGAAGAAGGATTTATAAGAAAGGGTACATTTCCATTCATAATTTTGACTCACAACTCAATTATGTTAAAGTAATTCTTAGAAATTAAAAAATATATGTAAAATAGCAGACAACTTCAAGATTGTGACATCTAACATTTAGATAATAATATATGAACTCAATATTTTATGATATGATGGTTTGGAAGAAACATATCCTCTTTATTTATAGGCTTAACTATGTATGGACACACCCCATAATTCTACTTAAGGGGGTTAAGGTGTTAACTAAGATTAATGTTAAGGTTAAGCATGCCAAAATTTCTTATCCTTATATACTTGGAAATATATAATATATACTTAGGAGTATATGATGTTAGAATCATAAAATTCTCATCCCCTTCAAATAGTGTTGCCCTCAACACTTAGAAACTCTAAAATATTTTGTATGAGTCATTCACCATTCTATGTTGCATCTTCAATTAGTAAATTCTTCCACTTAATGAAGAAGTTTGAGATGGATCTATTTTCTAATATTATTTTGGTAATTTCATTTTTTTTTAATATATTTTGCATGAATAATTTTATCATAGTACTAGCATGAAATAGATGAGAGAGTTCACAAAAATGTGCATACTTAATATTTTTTTCCACAACAACCAATGTTACATCAAGATTATTTGACTTTTTTAACCTCATAATGAAGACCGTTAATATTTCTTCCCAATGTAAAGTTGGAATTCCTATAGTTATAAGAGGCTCAAAGTATTTATTGTTTCCCATTTATTTCATTGAGATATAAAAAATTCAACCATAATTTTTGGGACATTCACTTTAATAACTTCCTAAAATAAATCTTCTACAATATTCTACAATATCTTGTTAGACCCTAAAATCCTCTCAAACCTTTAATATTTTAAATGATTTTCCCACTATTTTACTATTGTGATGTTCTTGGGGTATTTAACACCTTCAAGTGACATCACATGTCTTTCCACTTGTTTCACCCTAAAGACACATTTGGATTTTTTTGCATGGATTTTATTATGTTCCAATTCATTAACAATAGGAATATGAAACTAGTCTTTATGAGTGATCTTGTTTAGCTCCTTGTAATGTGAGCACATTCTCCAAGGATCGTCATTTTTTTAATCATAATAATAAGGGATAAATATACAATGTATTGGGTCAATGTCAATGTTATGGTCTCTAATTAGAGGTGTAACCTTAGATTCCTGAAATACTTGTTGATGGCATTCAATGATCTCTTGAATTTTTGGTCAATCTTGAGTTTTCATATCCTATAATTCTATAAAATGTGAGTTTTCATATCCTATAATTCTATAAAATGTAATTAATTCCCTATATTATAGTAACCTTTCTTGAGAAATTCCTCCATCCTATGTGACCTAATTATTTCACTTCATTGTGATTGTATCCCAAAAATTTCATAGTTTTTCTCATGTGTACTAAAATCCATGGATAATTCTTGAAAATTAAAATACATGCTTCCTAATTGTTTAATCCATTGCACACCTAAATCTATATCCACTCCCCTAATAGAGATAGCATACATTTAGGAATCTAGTTAATAATTTCCTATAGATATGTTTATATAATGTCATTTACCACCACGTGACAATTGTTTCCCATCGACTATCATCAATTAAAATTTAGAGACAAGATAAATAAAAATTTAAGTGCATTATCTAATATTATATCAATAAATTTGTGTGTACTACTTGTACCAACCAACACTTACACAATTTTTATTTTGATATAACCAATTACTTTGAGTTTTTTCCATGGATTTATGTCATTTAATGCATGTAGGGAGATAGTAGTGATTTCTTTTTACTTGAAATTCTCATTCTTAAGTTCTACATTTGGTTCTTTTTTAGGTACTTCTCCCTCTTCTTTAACCTAATTCCTAATAATCACTAGTATTTTTTCACTTCTAGAACACTTACGACCCCTTGACCATATTCTATCATAGTTCCAACATAGAAATTTTCTCTTTTCTCTATCTCTTGTTGAGGAGAGAGATTACTAATTTTTCCAAGGTTAAAGAATTTGTCCATATTTTTGTTAGTAGCATTAGTCATATTTTTATAGTTTAATATCATAGTTTCACCTTGTATACAACTTTTGGTGGTTATTTTTTCTCAATGTGCAATGCTTGTTGCATAACTATCCTAAATGTACAAGGTTCCAACAAACATCATTTTGAATTTGATCATTAAGTTCATGATGTAAAATTGTAGCCTTTAACAAGGTGTCACCTCATAAGCTTGAATTGACAATCTCATATTCTTATCATTATATTAAGCTACAAACCTTAATTGTTTTAAATTTTTAAGTTGGGTAAAATACCTTCCAATGCATGGTTCTCATAATTTTTTTTTAATGAAATTACTAAATTCTTTCCAACCAACATATTCTCTTGCTTGGAACTCATCCTCCATTGGTACAATTGGTATGGCCATAATTCTAAATATAGTCTTAGGATGCCAATATTTTCATTATCTGGTATATTGTGAAGTTTAAAGTGTTGTTCCATGAGGATTATCCATAAAATTACATTTCTACCATCAATCATATCGATGTTTATTCTTGGTAGACTCAATCTTTGACCTTGAAAAGGTTCTCCTATCCCTTGATAATATTTTTTTAAGTTATACCCATCTTGGTAGTTTTTTGGGACTTTAATTTTGATATTTATTCCTTCTTAAAACTATCTAAAACCTCATTTAAATATGTTAAAAATGGGTCAAATAATTTATCCTTAAAATTTACCACTATTTCATATTCTTGTGGAATTTTCCCCTCAAGTTTAGGTGGTGGAAAATAAAAAGGGTCCTTATATTTTCTATTTGTATAAAGTTCATCTAATCCTAAAGACAACATGGTTTCAATTTTGTTGTTATTTTAATATTTATTAAGATATGATAGTATTTGATGTGAGATAGAATTTGATGGTCTCATGTAGGGAAGTTATCACTTCATACATCTCCTGGGATGTGCATAAAGGATAAGAAGTTCACTTCTAGAATGATTCTTGGAATGGATATCCTCCTTTGAAGGGAATTCAAGAATTGTAATCAGCCATACTAGTGTTATCACATTTATGGGGCACTAGGCTAATTGATAATGTCTGCTTAGTAGATGAAGTAATGGGTAAAGTAAAATGGAAGGATCTTTCAGAAACATAAATAATAGTAATACAAAAGGACTTGATTCAGCAAATTCTAGTAAAGAGACTAGTGTTCCTAATAGGGAAACCTGATCAAAATCATATGAGCACCATCCAAACATGGGTATTATTCAATGAGGTAGGAGTATAAATCTCTTCTTAATAAAGATGTACAACTGCAATCCCAAAGAGCTTACTCATTCTATTGGAACAACATGATTCTGCCAAAACCAGGTAGTTTCACATGGTTAGTATTACAAAAAAGAGTGCTCACAAGTGATAAGCTAACCAAAATAATTCTTGTTGAGCCTTTCAAATGTTTTTTATTTAGGTAATATTTTGAAGATGTTGATCACTTATTTTTACAATGCTCATATGCTTAGCTCTGTTGGAATTTCATACTACAAAAATATTTTTTTTACCCCTTTACCAAAAACAATTTGGGACCTTTTCTTAGCTTGGATAGTGTTATATAAATCTTCTTTCTTTGCATGCATTTTGTGTTTAATTCCAATGACATTAATTTGGTCTATATAATGGGAATAGAATAAGCATATTTTTAGAAAAGTATCTTCCTCAGTGCAGAATGTTCAAGCTATAATTGGCAAGTCAGTCATAGAAGCAACCAATGCATATGTTCAAAAACATAAAGGTGTTAGTTCTCTCTTCACATCATGGGAGGGCAGTATCCTAAAGAATTGGAAATTTATAGTTTTACCCTTCAAAGGTAGTTTGAAACAAGCTCATAAATCAAGGACTGATATGAACATAGTTAAATGGAAGCCACCGATCCTAGGTTTCTTTAAGTTAAATTTTGATGGTTCCTTGAGAGGGAACCCAAGTGTTTCAAGTGTAGGGGTGTGTATTCAAGATTCTTGTGGTGTGTTAAAAGTATCCAAGTCAATTTCCCTTCCATTTGGAACGAATAATGTAGCAAAATCAATGACAGTTCTACATGGTTTAAATCTTGCTAGGCACTTAGGCATATCTCAAATCCATGTTGAAGGTGTTTTGTTAATAATCATAAATGCATGTAAGGAGAGAATTTGTCACAATTGTCATTTAAAATATATTATGCAAAATGTTTGGGCTCTATTAGAAAAGTTCCACTCTTTCCATATTTCACACACGTACCGTGAAGGGAATATGCTAGTAGATCAGCTTGAAAATATGGGATGTCAAAAACAAGAAGTGACCATTCCTGAGGATGGAGTTAAGTTTGATGCATTCCCAAACCTAGCTGAGATTTTAGTGAAAGAATTGATGCAATGCAAAAATTAGAAAGTCAAGATTCTTAAAAGATGGTCACATGGGTGCATTTATTAGGCATCGCAAATATCACTTAACTCATACCTAAAAAATGCCTTAGAAATTTGAACAAAGTTGGGCATCAAAATTTCAGAGATTAGAGGTTAATTTTTTGGATTTCACAAAAGAGAAGGAAGGTAGAAGGTAAAAGAGAAGCCTAAACCCCAACAAGACTAAAGGTAAGTCAAGATTTTCAATTTGGTGTTTCACCTAGCAATTTCAACATGTTTTTAGTCAAAATAAGGAAAAGGTCATAAGAAAAGGAAGTTAGAAAGTTGATCAAAATCAGGCATCAAACTTTCAAAGATTGAAGATTGTTTGCATTCACAAAAGTGAAGGAAGGATAAGGTAGAAGAGACTCATGTTTTGTAAAGCTAGTGTTTTTGAGTTTTGACATCGTAGAGCTCAAAGGACATTGTGAGAGCAGTGGACCTGATTCTAGATGCATGAGATGTTGGTTGATGTCAATGGATTGGCTCAGGAAGGTTGTTTGATGTTATTGTGCAAGTTTTGAAGAGATTGCATGAGTTCGAGCCTCGAGCCTACCATATATTGCTTGCTAAAGAAAGAAGGTGTTTGGAGTTAGTGATTTTTTACTATGCCTCCAATGTTTCGAGCATCAGGCCTTGGTCATACCTCTTACCGAGTCTGTTAGAGTTATGAAGAAAAATCCGCTAAGTCCAAAGGTTTTCAGACTTCTAACTTTGAGAGTATAGGTTACCCTTGTGTTTGAAAAGAGTAGTATGGAGGATCTCTGAACCCTGAAGTGGTGTCGAGCATCGTGAGTTAGAGGTATGACTTGCATCTTACTGAATGGTGCTAAGTGTATGGAGTATGAAGTAACCATGAACCTCAACCCTTGAAAAGGCATTAGTGTTCATGGGTCGAGAGGGAGATTGAAGGTATGCTTGTTGATGTGGTATGAAGATAAAGGGATCCTCGATCCCTAACAACCGATAGAAGGATAGGTGGAAGCTACCCACCACCCCGCCGATTGAGAGTGTTGACTTAGTTTGACCCCACGGGTTTGTAGGTGTTTGACATGTGGCTACAGTACATTGAAGAGACAAATAAATATTGGCGAGATGAAATGATTAGTCTCTTTGACATGCCGATAAGGTGAGACTAAATGACAATGAAGGATGATGTCAACAAGACATGTGGCAATGAGTGTTTGGTCGATATATCAAGTCACACTAGTGATGTTTGTTGTACGATGATGACATTGATGATATATCAGTGTGAGCTGCTTTAGTGTCTCTTTGACATTCCAATAAAACTTCATAGAAGAGACAATTCATATTAGAGAGAGTTGCTTTGGTGTCCCCTCGACACAATGGAGTCATGGCGAAGACCTTGGTAGGACTTGATGGGAAGGTGAGGGTGATGAAAGGTGGTCCTATGTTGATAGATGTCAAAGAGCGATTGCACGATAGAAAAATTCACATTGTTATTGTGAATTGTGTGGTGATGACATGGATGACAGATGGTGTGTGGGACTATGTCTTCCACAAGTGATATGAAGGAATTGAGACTCTTAACAAGTCTAATGGCATGATGGGCTTCTTAGACCAAACTTTCAAAGATCAGAAACATTTTTAATTACTTAGGCCCTCTTGGGAACTTTTGTAATTAGGCCCTCTTGGAAACTTTTATAATTAGGCCCTCTTGGGCACTATTGTAATTACTTACTATTATTATTAATATAATATATAGGCTATTAGTCTTTTGCCAAAAAAAATGACCACTAATATAAGGAATTTCTATTGCCTCTAACAATAAATTTCAAAGAAATAACCCCACCTAATTTTCTATAATAATCTTTCCAAAAATTTATTTTTAAAAAAAAAATCTAAAATTTATGGCCTATAGAGCAAATTAATGGAAAATAATGAAATTTGAAATTTTTTAGCAATACTTATAGTAAAAGTCTAATTTTTTTCTTGAGAATTTACCTAATACATACCTATAAGCCCCAAAATATAGGTTTAAATTTATGGGTAAGTGCACCAAGATGGTTCCCAAAAAGGGGGCTTAAGTGTCCACTTTTTTTCTGAAATTAGGAAATGCTGACCTTGGACGTGAAATTGAGGATAGTTACACTCAAAATTTTGAGATGGAACAAAAAAAAGGATCGAATTGCTCCGAGTCTACTTTCTAAACTACTAATTTATTTTGAAAATGGTTGAGATTAAGGGGTTCAAAAGAGGGATGTACAGAAATTGGTGTTGTTTTTGTCAGAAAAACATAACATAGCAACTCTTGTACGACCTGAGCATGGTGAACTTTTTTGTAGTATTTTTAAAATCGCTATGGTCAGAAGTTAGCTAATAGCATCTAGTTGGTGCACAATTTTTCTGATAATTTTTTAATGAATATTTTTTTTTACTAATTTTCTAAGTGGGCACTTCTATTTTGGCGTGCTCCCCTACAAATTTTGAAAATAAATGATTTTTTTTTCTTTTTTTTTTAAATTTGTATAATGGAGTCTAGTTTCTAAAAATGTAATTTATTTGAAATTTTGATGAACGGTTAATTTATAACAAAAAAAACACTAAACATTGGTTTTTGGAAAAAAATAGACATACAAACAAAATAAATTATGGATGAAAGGCTTAACATTGTTGAAAAGTGAAAACAATTACATCGTTGGATAGCTAAGAGAGAACCTAACATTACCCATGTTTTTAATTTTTTCAATATTGAACTAGATGCAATCTTGATGGTGAGCACGGACCCGATTATGTGAAAAATTATAGAATTTGCAAAAACACATCTCTGGCCTTGTTGGGAATGCCCTCCAAGCCTTTGGGTTGGTATTCCAAGGCAAATAATTTCACTTTTTTCTTTTTTTTAACACGAAATAACGCGTGCGCGTTATAACATGAGCACGTTTTTTTAAAAAAATTCATAAGTGGCCAGAAAATTGGTACCCAACTTCATGCACCCGCCCTTATAATGGTTTGTAATTTAAGACAAAAACAAAATTATTGGCCTAAATCATAACTTTGATACCACTTGGTATGATATTTCTTAGAAATAGATATAAAAATATGTAAAATAGTAGACCAATTCGAGGGGGTGACCTTCAATAATAAAATAATAATACATGAATTCAATATTTGTTAATATGTGTTGGTGTAAATCAAGTCTTGTACCTAGTTAATTCATTACTAGGGACATAGGGGACTTATTTACATGTTAAGTTTACTTAGGTCCTAGGAAGGAATCTTTCTCAAAGATGTTAGTTGCCATCTTATATTTTGACTTGTAACAAATGTGTTCTAGGTATTTGTGATAAGTTTTCACATGACATAGGATTAAGACACTTTCCATAATCTTGTTGAATCTTGTGTCTCACCTTAGCTATATAACCAAGCGTCTCTCATACATTGTATCCATTGAATCATATTTTCATAATTGATAGGAATATAGTTTATTCTTTTCATATTGATCTTCTCTCTTTGTGCTTTCCATTTGGCCTCTAGATCTTGGTAGGCTATCTCCATAGCCAATTTTAACATGGTATGAGAGCAAGTGGGGTGTTTTTGGTTAGTCACTTTTTGAGAGATCTTGGTAAATATCAAAAATTTGAGTATGCTTTTCTCTTGCATTGTATGATGATTTGGAGAATCATAAAATCTTGATAGAAATACCAATTTTGGGGGGTTTCCTCTTTGTGGCTCTTTATTGTAGGTTCAAATTAGAGCTTGTTGGTGCAAATCTGAGCTCACCATTGAGTTTAGGGTGTTTGAGAAAGTTAGTTTTTCCTTTTGTTTCATCCAAATTGGACATATAAGACCAGATCTATGAGGGTTTGAAGCTAAAGAGTGGTTGCTAGATTTGAAAGGTAGCTATAATTTTGGATCATTTTGGGTCAAATCCAACCCTACCATTACATCTAGAAGGGCCAAAGACCTTAATATCAAGTATCAAATCATTGAATTTAGAGAAAGTTGTTTGTCGAGGCAAAAAAAATTGCCAAGGGAGTCATATGGCCCCCCAAGTCACCATTATTGCAACAGTACGAGATATATATATATATATATATATATATATATTTGGTTTAAAATTTTGAAAATTATCAAAAAAAATATAGTTTTTGACTATATAATATTTCAGAAGTTTTCATTTTTAAAAACACACAAAAGTGCTTCTACAGATTTGTAGGTGTACCGGGGATTGCCACATGGCCTGTCGGCCATGGCCCTTGTGGTGACCACCACTTCAATTTTCCAGCCAAATTTATTAAAACTGGCAATAACATTTTAACTGGCAAAAGTAAAATAAAAAGTGGTGACAGTTGAATATTTTGATCCTTTCAAAAGATTCTAGAGGTTAAAAAAGGGCATAAATAATATTCAACAAATATTTTGGAATAGGGTTGTGTGACTGGTGACATACATGAACCTATCAATTTTAAGTGCTCAGTCTAGGGAATATTCTGATGCACAAAGTATATTTCAGCAGTGATGATTGTTGGACCATCAATTTAAACATTGTCAATTCTTGATGTCATCATTGTGTTAGTAGTGACATTAGTAGGGCCTTAAGATATTTGGCCCCCCTCACCATTGGCCCTTTTCATTTTGAAGGTGATTTTGAAACAAACATAACTCAGGCTCGAGACCTCCATTTTGTGAGATTTTTTTTTTATTTGGGGAAAAATTTTGTGCTCTTCATAGTGGTATAATCATATTTTGACTTTTGTGTCTAGATTTATAGAAATTGTAGATTCTCACAGGTGTTATTACATCATCCTCTTTTTGGGAACTTGAGGAGCTCTATTCTCACTCCTATGGTAACATTATTGGGTGTAGTTTTTCTAAAGTGCATAATTTTATGTGTACTTTGCAATGGTATTATTAGACTAGTCTCATTTATTTTGTACCAAAAAATGTACTTATTTCATGACCAATTTTGGCATTTGCATATATATACCAAGATCAAGTCCACTTCGCTAGTTTTGCAAGTGGCAACTATAATCACACTAATCATAAAGTGCCAAGCTCATATATTTCTTGGGGGGTTCTTTGATTGAGTGAATTTGGGGGGATTCTTCTTGTGGTTGTGGTTGCATTCCTCTTGATTTGTGTTCTTTCCTTCTTGCTTCATCATGGAGCCATCTACAATTCCACTTCTAACACCTTACAACTATCCTAAATACAAATCTGAAATGAACAAATTGCTAAGAATTAACAAGTTGTATAGGATTATTCATGGGCTTGATGGTGAGCCACAAGATGATGAAGCTAAAATGAATAAGTTTTTGAGTAGTTGTGAAGAATCCATTGGATATGTGTGCTTGTATGTCTCTCCTAAGTTTTTGTTTCACATTAGGTGCTTGGATACACCTATGGCTATGTGGACTACATTGTCAAAATTATTTGGGAAAACAAATGAAATTCAAGGACATTTTTTGTAGAATGAATTAATAAGTCTCAATCCATGTAATTTTGACAACATAAAGGACTTCATCACCAAATTCAAGTCACTAAGAACATATTGAAGGATTATAAAATTGAGAAATTAGATACACAATTGGTGTTAAGTGTTCTTTCAAAGCTAGGAACTGAATATTCAGTGTTTGTGTCTACTTTCTATGCTACAAAGAATGCCTTTGGGAGTGAGTTTAAGACGCATTCCTTTGAAAAAAATTCTATGCAACTCACTAGGGAGAAATATAAGCTTATTCAAATGGGTGCTTTGAATTCTTCAAAATCCCATGCCCTAATTACAAAGGATGATAAGTCTTCAAGTGGCGAGAAAAGAAAAAGAACAAGCCTAAGAAGAACACACAATCCATATCTAATTCCATAGAAGAACATAAAAATTCCTTTTCTAAGGGGGGAATATCTAAGAAGGATAGGCCTAATTGTGCATATTGCAAGAAGGATGGACATGAAGAACACTATTTTTATAAGAAGGATATTGATGAATTGAAGCATCTTCTTAAAATAACCAAATTGATTTTCCTTCTAGGATGTTTGAACCTTCTTCTCCTTGTTCTTCAAAAATAATCTAAAAAGAACAAAGGTCGAGCTTCTTTGGCTTCTACATTAGGAAATAAAGGACATGCTCTTTGTTCCTTTTTAGGTCATGGATCAAGGAGATGGCTTCTAGATTTAGGTGCATCTCATCATATGGCATCTTCATAGTCTATATTCTATTATTTTCAACCTTGTACTATGTCTCCTATTTTGATGGGAAACAATACATACATTAGTGTACTTAGGAAGGGGTCTATTATTTTTGGGGACAACACTTTCCAAGATGTTTTGTATGTTCCTCATTTGATGAACAATATTCTTTCCATATATTAGATTACACATGGTGGAGATGGGAGAAATGTGGAGTTCACTCCTGATTCGATCATCATTTGAGAATTGGAGAGTAGAGAGATCATTGATATTGGGATGGTTGATCATTCATCTTGGTTATATACCTTTGCAGATTTTTCTTCTAATGGTGGCATTGTTCCTTCATCTATTGATCACACTTCTAGTATGAACTATGATTCAAAGGAGACATTTGGCTTCTTAAACTTGGGAGTTCTCACATTAGATTCATTTCTTGA
This sequence comes from Sequoia sempervirens, assembly GCA_007258455.2. NCBI lineage: Eukaryota > Viridiplantae > Streptophyta > Pinopsida > Cupressales > Cupressaceae > Sequoia > Sequoia sempervirens. The sequence continues at coordinate 251,397,251 of VDFB02353493.1, forward strand.
GCCATACATTTCATCTCCTTAATCTACTCTTACAGTTGATTCTTGTGTTTCTATAGATTTTTCTTCTTGTGATTTAGTGTCATAGGATATATATTGTCTTCCAGATGACTTCTAGATAGGTATTTAAGACTTTTTTGTGGAGTCTCATATTGCAGATTTGGGAGACACCATTGATTGCATTCATCTTCTCTTTGATGAATATTATTCTTCTTTAGTTTTTTGTGAGGGAACACTCTGACCCTCTTGTTTATTCTCTACATGATAATCCTTTGTAGTTTGACATGAGTGTCGATAATTTTGGACAACATTTGGACGAGGATTTTTTATTTTTAGAGGAGATATCGTTGTCTTTGGATTGTGTTCTAAAATCATCTCTACTTGATTTTGGATTGTCCTCTTCAGCAATGTGGCCTAGAATGCCTATTTGGAGTGTGTCAGCTTTCGACATTGACATGGAGATACTTGAGAATTCTTTAGAGACATCACATATCATTCTTCTTCCCACATCTTCCTTTTAGGAATGGGAAGACATCTTGCATGTCATATTGGTTTGGTTTCTTCCTAAGGGGAGGAATGTTGTTCGGTGAGATTGGATCATATTCATCATTCAATGTTGAGCTTCTACTATTGCAGGAGGCTCACCATTGAGGAGGGATGCCTTGTCTCTCTTTGCATATTCTCTCTTCTTCTTCTCTCTTATGGGGGTTATTTTTCCTTGTATGGGGTTTTTTCCTTCTCATGTATCATTGAGAGCATTATTTTATTTCATCTCTCTTTTGGAGATGAGTTTTGTCCCATTGGGTTTTATCCTTTTCTTTGTTTGTGAGAGATTTCATTTGCATATGTACATGGGTACCTTACATGGCCCATTATTCAGGACCCATTCTTGCATCTTTGTATCATTTTCATAATAATATACTCCCTAAGTTGCACTTAAGGGGGGTGTTGGTGTAAATCAAGTCTTGTACCTAGTCAATTCATTACTAGGGACATAGGGAACTTATTTGCATGTTAAGTTTACTTAGGTCCTAGGAAGGAATCTTTCTAGAAGTTATCAGTTGTCATCTTATTTTTTGGCTTTTAACACATGTGTCCTAGGTAGTTGTGATAAGTTGTCGCATGAAATAGGATTAAGACACTTGTCATAATCCTATTTAATCGTGTGTCTCACCTTGGCTATATAACCAAGAGTCTCTCATACATTGTATCCATTGAATCATATTTTCATAATTGATATGAATAGAATTTATTCTTGTCATATTGATCTTCTCTCCTTTGTGTTTTTCATTTGGCCTCTAGATCTTGGTAGGCTATCTCCATAGCCAATTCTAACAATATGATGGTTTGGGAGAAACATCTCCTCCTTATTTAAATAGGCTTAATTATGTAGGGGCACACTCCCTCATTCTAGTTAAGATGGGTAAAGGTATTAATTAAGAATAATGTTAAGGTTAAGAATGTCACAATCTCTTATTCATGTTATACTTAAAAATATATAATATATACTTAAGAATATATAATGTTAGAATCATAAAAAATAGAACTTGATTTGTCTAATCTAAAAATAACAATTAATGAAGGATTTGAATAATTATTAACCCCTTAAAAGTATAAAACCTCTATATTTTAGTGTGGAGTACTTATATAATGTGGTGAGTAAAAGTGTAGGATTACAAAGAGAGAAAATGTAAATGAGTTTGAAGAAACAAGAATATAAGAAGAGTGCATGGGAAAAAGAAATAAAAAACATGTTTAGGGACCTTGTTATGGATACCATTGAGACAATCAACAAAGGATGGGAAAACCATCTATCAATTGATAAAATTTCATTATAAATTGAAAGGAAACATGAGGAGGTGAACCCTCTAAATGAAGAGTCATCCCTCATGTTGATTAAAAGAACACTTGCAAAAGTTATATATAATTATTCAAACCAAAACTAAAGAAAATAAAATCAATAATAAGATTGTGAAAAATATTAGGAAGTGAGTTATTTAAAATTGAATTAGAGGGTGATAAAGGAATAAATGGTAAATTAATGAAGTAAAGAAAACATGATAGGAATTTTAGTGAAGGAAAGAAAATGAACCAATTCAAAATCAACGAATAATCCACTAGTAAATGAGGAAGAACCCTTGCCTATCCAAAATAGATTGGAAGAACATTCTTCAAATATGAATAAATAACAAAAAAAAAATACCAATCTTTAGAAAAGATACTAATAAAAGTGGCCAAACACATCTTTATGTTGGATTATTCTTGGAAAAGAAATGGGATCTGAACTAATCAGTATAAACTAATTTTTTTAGGGACACTTAAACAAGTTCCCCTAGCATAATAAAGAATGATAAGAAATAAAGGATGAATTCCTCTCTAATTTTGAATCTCATAAAGTTCCACCAAAGAAAATTATTAAGATGAGAGAAATTTTACAAGAATAAGGAGAAATTATTAAAGAAAATGATTATATATTTAAGGAAGTGGTGAGATAAATAGAAGAACCACTTACCAATTTAAATAAAATAATTAAATGATTTATGTTAGGACTATTATCAAAAGTGAGAATTTCATTGGATGATAAAACCTTTGGTACCTACTCAAGTGTGATATAATCTACATGTATAGTAGAAATATAAGAACAAAGAAGAAATAAATAAATAGAAAGAATGAGACTAGAATTAAAACAACTAAGATTAAATAGGATATATTGGATAAAGGTGAAAACAAAATAAACTCATAATACAATCAAAGGAAGAATATTTGGTGCACTTATTTCCTTGAGGAAGGACACTTAAGGATGAATTCCCAATGGTGAAAGGTGAAAAGAGAGTTGTGATTCCTAGAATGGATTTGTAATCGATCCCTAGAAAGTTGAAAATTGGATATTATGGAGAATATGGTGAATGAGATGATCATGAAATAGATGATTATCCATCCCATTATTCAAACTAAGGGGGGATGATGAACATGAGTTTTGGTTTAATAACCAATGTGGAGATAATTATCCTATCCATAAAGGAGTTGGAAAATATAGAGAACTAAGAAAAATAACATTTTATGACCATGGCTAAAAATAACTAGCATAGAAAAATCAGTATGCATCACCACAAATCATATATGAGAAACCTCCTACAAGCTACCATATAAATGGTAATGAGGATATTAGAATAATTATAGAGGATAATATGGTAGAGGAAGAGGATATGATCAATTAAGAAGAGAATATGCCGCATGTTACAAGATTAACAAAATAGGTCACTATGAAAATGAATTCCAAGAATGGAGGAAGAAAACTTGTAGTTTTTATAGTGATACCAATCATGATATATTCACCTATTCAAGGGATCAAAAATATTTTAATAATTCCCTACCATAGAAAAATGTGATGAACTATGAAGGGAAAGCGTAGTAAGAGAATCCAAATTTTAAAATGGGGATCCTTAAAAAATTCTCAAGGAGCAATACGTGTGAAAATAGAATTGAATGATAAATATGAAAGAAGATAATTATCACTCACATTTGAATAACTAGAAAAGTAATTTTAAAGTGAAAAATAATTGAAAAAAATATAGTAATAAATATAAAAAATAAAAAAGAGTTATAGTGGTAACCAAAGAAGTAACTAACACCACAAGAGGAAAATCAAGAACCAAATAATTGGAGATAGAAAAATAAAAATTATATTCTTCTACTAAATTAAAACATGATTTACTAAATAAAGATATCAAGAATTTCATTATTAAATAAAATAAAAAGAAAACTATTGCAATGCTTGATTTTTAGAAAATAGGTCCAACTACTTATAGAATTAGCTAACTTCACACAAGAAGAGAATATTCTATAAAAACTTAAATAGTTCTTTAAATATTGGAATAAAAACACTAACTTGAACCTACAAATTAGGAGTGTATTTATAACTCTTAGGAGATAAAAAAGAAGCAAGTCATAATAAAATTTTGGTGAATAACACTTTATAAACTTGATCTAGAAAGAACTTGACGTTAACATGCCCCATGATTAGAAGCATAAGCCCCTCATGCAAAAATGGCTTAGAGGGGTTCTTTCTATACTCCAAGATCCCATTTTCCAACGAAAACAAAAAATAATAAGGAAAAGAAACCAATTTATTATGCCTAAAATGGTTTAACAACATATACGACAAAAAATCTATCATCTAAGGTGAAGTACCTCATGATATCCATAGAAAAATCCCTCTAGATAGGCTTAATGGAGAGGTGATCATACCCATTGCATGTTAAAGACCTAAGCTTTTCCATTTACTTCCCTTGAAAAAGTTGTCTAGAGAATACTTTGAAGCTGAACAATCTCTGTAGAATTTTCTCCCCTTAGATGGTAAGCCCGTAACTTAAGCAATAAAAGCCTTCATAATTTTAACCTCCACACCAAAAACATGCAACACCTTGTTATTCCAACCATTGACAAAGTCCTAGGAGACTTGAGAATCAAAATTGTGAAGCTTTCGAATATAAGGACCCACTTCCCCCCTCTTTAGGATCTCCCACACAACACCATAGGCTTTTACCTCATCACAAGACACAAGTTCCTATCTAAAACGATCACCCCCCATTATAGCCAGAGCACCACTCACTACAACTTCCACCTAGAACTGAGAAACAAGAAAATGGAGAAGAAAGATCCAAAAACAAGAGAAAATACATGCATAATCTGTGTCAAACTGACAATGTAAGGACAAATAGTTAACAAGTCTACACCCTTCAACACTTTTTCAAATTAATTCAATAATTGAATGGCCAAATGCAGGACTTCCCACATCTAAAACAACTAGGAAGGAAATAATTTCCTCTATATCCCAAGGCAGTCGCCAACATGACATAAGGTTTGATCATGATTAATGATGCTCTAAATATCAATTGGGGTGACGTCATAAGAATCCAAACACTTATGAGAAGATACCCCCAAATTTGCAAAGCAATTAGCTAGGGAATTAACCTCATGAAACACATGTGACACAAGGACATCACCAAAGGAGTTTAGAAGGGATAAAGTATCCTTGATAATATGCAAAATAGACCAAGAGGAAGGATACTTCTTATTCAGACAATTAACTATATTTAGAGAATCAACTTCCAACCAAATTTTCCTAACTCCTTTCTCTTTATCAAGAAGAAGGCCATGATTTTCATTTATGTTAACCCATACAACACCTTCATATTAGACAACCCAGATTTTAAATTGCAATAATTGGTCCACACTACTCTTGGCCCTAGTATCTAATCGTAAGTCAAAATAATCAAACTTGACCCAAAAAATTTAAGGCATGGAGAATGAAGTTAAAAACCATAACACTCGTATCCAAGAGGTGGAAAAACACATATCCAACATGAGACCTTTCATCTCAAAAAATATAAACAATTCATAGGGCCAATATTTTTAATTTCATAAATTCATGTCTCTAACATCAAACAATATTCACCTCCAAGCTTAGATATTTTTTCAAAATTAAAAAATAAAATAAATTATACACTTGTGATTATAGATTCACAATAATTAAATTTTCACATTGCTTAAGGGTTTGGAGAAATACCACTAATATAATGATGTTAAATTGAGATAATATAAAATAAATGCAACATATATAAGATTAAAAATTAAATACAACATAAGGAATGAAATGTCATATGCAACCACCTAGTGTGGGCATTGTTGAAAGCATGAACCAAATAACATAATAAAAAATAATTAATAATTGGAGGAATAACTTTGATCTTTCAATGCAATTTCACATACATATTTTTTGGATAGATATTATTTTCTTTCACATGTGTATTTACAAGATCCTTCCTCTCAACAAGTGTAGAAATTAAAAAATAATTCATAATTTAATTTCAAATGAAGTATCCACAATCAAGGAGAGAGAGTGTATGTTCTGAAAAAATGAATCATGGAAAATGAAACCCTTCCTTTTCCTTTACATTCCAAAATTCCCTAAACCTCCTAAAAAAAAATTCTTCCTTTTTCTTAGTAACAATACAATTTTAGAAAAAGGTTATTTTATCACATATTTTCTAATTAAATATTTACCTCAGTAATTTCACTAACATCATTTTTTAAAATAAAAGTGGCGAATCCAGTGAAAAATTTTTATTGAATAAAAATTGAGAATCACATAGTACTCCATGTTCAGGAATGAAGGTACAAAAATCTTAGAAGCGAAAAAACTAAACAGATAATAGAAATAGGAAACACACTAAAATAGCATATGCACGTGTATAATTAAATGTAAGGAAGAAAAAGTAAAGCCAACCACCAGAAGATGCCTAGAGCTGGAAGAATCAAAACTGAATAAGAGCAAAAGCCAAACACACTGAAGCATGAGAAGGAGGAAATTAAGTGCCACTTTTAGAGGAATAAGCTAAGTTAGAGGGAGGAGGAAAAATTAGGGTGATATGAGGTTTCTCCAAAGCATGGAGAATCAAGAATTGAACTGCTTTGAATAAATTTTTTACCATTCCACAAATTGAGCTACCCAACTTAGGTTTCAAATTATTGAGATGAAAATAGAATTCATAAGTTCAATCATCAACCAAGCCATGCATCCACTAAAAATTATCCTAAATCCACTTAATCCAACTAATACAAATGTAGGAATCAATAATTATCACAAATATAATGTTGAATGAGATAACATAATTAAATCACATACAAACAATGTGATGGACACTCTTGCTGGTATTGGGGGTGTTGGGCAGAATAGTTATGGGACTATTGAGTTTATCTTTTCTATTTATAAGGGTTTGTATACAAACAATGTGATGAAGGCTCTTGCCATTTTATGTGTTGTGGAGCACATTTGCGCTCTTGGGTGGAGACAAATCATTTTTTAATCTAATTCTTAGGTGTTGGTGACTTTGTTGAAGAGGCAACAGTTAGAGGATGTCAGTTGGTATTTGATTGTAATTATAAAACATATTCTTAATTTGTGTGCTTCCTTGGATTCTGTTACTTTCTATCACATTCCTAGAGAATGGAATGGGGTTGCGAATTGTTTGGCTAAATGGGATTTTGATCATTTGCATAATTGGAATATTGTGCAAAGGGGTCAATTACCCTGAGATTTGTCTCAACAGTTGGGCCACTTAGTGGAGATTGATAGGGGTGTGTAATGCCCTTGCTTTGTACTGCTCTATTTTGGTTTGAATAAATATTTTTTACCCCTCTTTTAGTTTAAATGACATACAATAAATATAGAAAATATAGTTAAGCTAAAACATTGAAATTGTCCAAACATATAAATTATAAAAATATGCATCCCATAATACATAGTTATGCATGAGATACTAATATAAATATAATCAATAATGTATATTGATGGTAATACAAAATATCACCAATGAGTATATTATTAGAACTAAATTAAAATTAAATCAACATACAAGGCACATACACCTAAGTAATTACATTAGTTTCAAATATATTTCAAATGAAAACTAATGCAATAAGAGATACACATGATAATATAGTAAGATTGATTACACACTCATATATGCTAGGGGAGAGGGGCCCATAGTGGAGCGGGGTTCAATAGTGGGGATAGAAGTAGTCCTTAGTGGGCCCCATAGTGGAGCACCTTAATATCCAATTACAAAACACTTTTTATCCACGAAGTACACAAATTAACAAATCATGTGATGCCACATCAACACACCAATAAAACATGACTCAGTGCACCACTATCGGTCTCACTTTTTTTTTGGGCCTTTTTGGATGCCTCAAAAAAAAAGAATGCTGATGTGGCATCATATATGATGATGTGACCCTAAAACAAAATATAGAAGCATGTGAGTTTCCAAATAAAATATTGTACAAAATTGGGAGTGATTTGAAATTTCCACATAAGATTTTGAGAAACACAAAGTTAGGGTGCTCCACTATAGGCCCCTCTCCCCTATAAAATACATGTTTATTCAACTTACAAATGTCCTTGAAAGGGTTATTCATTAACCCTATCATAAATAAGAGCCTTTGGCAATCAAATTCCCCTAACATTTTAATTAAGCTTGGATATATTAGTATAAAATGGTAAGATTGATTCAAAATCTCTAGATAGTTGGATTGAATCTATTTTATCTTAATTTTCCATTAATTATTTCATCAATGAGGAAAATATAAATATTGTCTGAGAATGAAGGTTTTATTTCTTATAAAGAAGTGGTGGTAATTCAACATACTCTATGAAGAGGATCAATTAGATGGAAAATCTAAACCAAATTGGGAGTAATTCCTAAAAGCCTTCAAGTATGAATTTTATGGTGAATATGTGTGTGTTTAATAATATATATAGTGGTTATAGTTGTGATAGGGGCATGACAAACCTATCCAATAATATATCAGTATCTTCAACAAACTCTATGCAAGGGTAGGCTTATTTGAGTCAAAGCAACATAGAATCCCCAAATACTACAATGTCCTTCATGTAATAATATAGTCTAGAATAAAGTTAATTAAAATAAGGATTATGGGGGAATCTTACCATTATGTTGTAATAATTGAGGATGATTTCAAGTAAAAGAAATTATAAGTGAGAATTAACCACATCACCAAAAAATGCAATATCTTCAAACAAGAGAAAATATTCTAAGATAAATGGGTTGTGTGACAATAACAAGAGTTGAAATCATACCAATGAGGATTACCATGCACAAAACAATATGCACACAATGCTAAAAGTTAGAGTTATTTATGTTAATACCTCAAATAGCATGATTGATGTAGAAGCCATCTAAATCAACATAGTACAAGAACCAACCCTCTTATCTAAGGAATTTGAAGCAAATGAGTTATTCCAAGCATGGATATAGGCCAAAGGGTAACCTTTGAATTTCATGATTGATGGAGGAAATATGAAGAATATAACTTCTCCAAAAACTATTCATAGATTAAATCTACCAACCATGCCTCATCTACATCCCTATAAACATGGGTGGCTCTAATACCCAATGTGTAAAAGTAACTCTCTAATGTCATTTCTCATATTATATTCATCCACTTTAGGAATAATACATGATGTAGTAAGGATACAAACCTCTAACATAAACTCACAACAATAAAAGATACACTAAACAATAGTTTGTAACAACAACAAAAATCTGCAATAAGTGTTCTTCTTTGTTCATTCAAAATCTCTTAGAAATTCAAAAATTATATAACATAACTAAAAATAAATGGTTGTGCAACCATATGGGCTGATGAAAATCATTACAAATATGAAATATGACTAATACAAACAACAAGGATCAATCCCAAATTGATCTCCTTCAATCCAACTTCTTTCACAAGATTCTAGCTCCTTCAACCTACATTCATCATTAGAAACTATTGTTCCAAACAAACCATGAAATCATCAATCTTCTTTCTATTGTAGTACATATTCAAACCTACAACAAAAAACATCTTGATCTTGGTATCTTTCAACCTTTTTTCAGCTGAATCTCTAAGCTCTATTCACACAAACTTCACTAGCTCACTATCTCCCAAAACATGGAGCTCACTAGCTCCCTAAAACATGGGCTTTTATGCAAATATAAATATGCAACAGTGGAGTCTTCAAATACTCTTGTCAATTTGGAATCATATTCCCATATCACCTACAAAAACTCCCAAATCCATCTCCCCAAATGACAAGGTGTCATAATATAGAAGTTTTAGAATGAGGAAACCACTATGGTTTTCCAAAATGATAAGAAAAACACCTCCTTGGAAAACCCATGCCCCATTTGGAGAAATAATCATAAAATAATAAATTATTCAATGCTCACATAGACTTCACATGGAAACTTTAACCATGGCCAATAAAATTTGGTCAATTCTAGCATCTTCATTGATCTTTGATGGCCCCGATGGCTCCAAATATGAACATGCACAAACATACAAAGCTTGTGGCACAAATATGAAAATACATGCAAGGTATGCAATTGAACATGCAAGAACATGCACTCCAAGTGGTCCCCATGTTGAAATGAGATTCCCAAGAAGAATATTTTCAAATTTATGCCTTAGAAACATTTACCATTGCATAATTTCCACCAAAATTACAATTACAATTTTCTACAAGGGAAATTACAAAGTTGCAAATTAAAATATTTCTTCTCCTAACCCCTAAGCCCTTATTGAAAATAAATAAAAAATAAATAGCAATATTTTTGGTGATGCAAGATTGCTAGTACCCCAAGATGCTCCTACATCAATACATAAATCTCTAATATAGTGTCAATGGAGGTCTATAAATACTACTTGGGGATCCATATATATAGTCATAATTGTGTGTAATTTCAAACCCTCATAGCATGGTTGTGATAAAAGACAACAAGAGATAATTATTCTAGAAGTGAATACATTCTTAGCACCTATGTCATCTGTAATAAATAATATTGTTTCATATAGCTATATATACTCAAAATTTTGTATAACACCTCTACTTATAGATAGACCTATTGTGGCAAAGAAATATCAAATCTTGGAAACCATGTTCATCAATAACTCTTATCTACTTGTATATAGAATTTTCAATAAAATTGAACTCCCACAAGTAAATTTATTTTCTAAGTGGCAGCTATAATACAAGGCTCCACATGTGTTTCCAATTCTCAATTTAATGAATACTATTTGTTCACAAGGAGGGGCATTAATCTAGAAGGATTCACCAAATAGAGTACATGTGGTAACATCAAGGTGATACTCATGGATTTTGATAATTGAAGGGCTACTTATAAAGTATACAATACACCAATGAACTTACTAAATTCTTTAGAAAATTCAAAGATCCATATTCCCTCTTTATAAATATCACACATGCCTCACTAAAAATAAAACACTTCTGTAATAAATGGGCTTGACCCGATCAAGCCATAGTTTTACTAGAGCTCAAGCAAATTCTAACATACCTTTTTATAAAAACTACAATACTTATCTCACAAGCATGCCTACCATGTCATATTGAGAATAATTATGCATTCACAAATATAACTGTTATCATAGAAACCAATTTAGAACCCACAAGGCTTGTGACATGATAAGTGATCAAGGACACATCAACAATTAATTAAACCAAAAAAACTACTAAGAGATGATAAATCAATAAAATTATCCATTCCACTTCTTAAAGAGATGGTTCAATGGAGGTCTATAAATACTACTTGGGATCCTATCAGCTTTTGATCTCTATGGCATAATTCTTTGTAAACTATAAATATAAAAGTTCATAACCTATTTTAACAAGAGAATAAATTCATAGGAAAATTTTAAATATCCATACAAATTTCTCAAGGGTATGTCATATATAGAGAAATTAGATGAATAAAAATACACTCCATTTATTTCTATATCTTCCTCTTTCTTTGCATTATTTTGTAAATAGCTTTAGCATATTATGTAACTTTTTTGAATTCTTATCTTAGAAATTTTTTAGTAGGATCATAACCCCTTGTCCTAGGATCAATATTTTACAATTATAATGGCATTGAATGATGCAACTTAGAATATTGATTTCTAAAAGCTCTTTGTATTTATAGAATGATTGACGAGATAACAATATGGAATCACCATTCCAACTGATGTATACCTAGGATAAATTCATAAAGATATAATATTTAACATATAGCTTAAGAATAACCATCAAGTCAATGAACTAACTAAACTAAAGAAGGATTATGACACTATGGAAAATTGAAGCACAAATATAGAATAATCTAGATGACTTGATGTTATATTCAATAAAAAAATATTTTTCATCTTACATTTGATTCTTATGGATATAGAAATATATTGGCAGGATCTTCACTTTCATTTAAAAAGGATTTTGTGCATATCAATTGTTTAAGAAAAATAAAAATATATGCTAAAATTTTATTTTACTTATATAGAGTTGGCTTCTCTAATATTGTGATTACTTAAATTTATAAAATAATTTATCCTTTTATAAAATTACTCATGATTTTATTGATTTCATACTTAAAACTAAGGTGTCGCTATTTTCTTATTATAAATATAATTAAATGCCATTAAAATATCTTGAAACACATAAATTAACTCTCACAAAAGTAAACCTATAAGCCCATATTTCTAATTTTCTAGGACTCACAAGAATTATAATAGCTCAAATAAAAATATCTTAATATATCCATCATAATTATATCTAGGTTTTAAATTACAATTCCATGACAAATCATACATTAGTACTTTAATCTAGTATTTTCTACAATAAATTCCTTCCTATGGTTAAAAATTGAGTTGTAACCTATTTTTTGTGGGTGAAAAATGTATTGGAGAGGGAGAATACTATTTATTAGATGTATATTTATTCATACAATTATATATAGATATGGTCTCTCATTTTTTAAAAATAATTCCTTTCAAGATGTAAATGTTATTTATATAAATATTACTAAAAATGTTCTTTATATATTAAATTTCATTTTTATAAAATAAATTTTAATTAATTGATTTATAAGAATGGAAATATTTTATATTGTTTATAATTTTATTTAAATTTATAAAACGTAAAAAAATTATGCATTGTATAAATTTACTCAAATATGTCTAACTCTTTATTCTTAACATTCAAATTAACATACAAAATTAAATTTAAATCTAAATCCAATCTAAATATTTTGGTTTGAATGTAGGTTGGCATATATATTTTTATATATCTTTCCTTCCTTTAATTGTAAGTTAAATTATGTCTTTGAAATACCATTAGCTATTTACATAAATAATATTTCTAGATTTATTATTGTAATTTCTTATTTCTTTGTATATTTTATTTCCTTCATTGCATATAGAAAATTTATTAATTCTCATGTGTTATCGGATATAAATTAACAATATGTGAAAAAATACATCACATTTTATTCCATGAAATGCATAATAATTAATGTCTAACTAAAATTAAGGTTAAAAGAATAATTTTAAAAAATAGGACTGAAGATGTCTTCTAATAAAAAAGTCAAGCTAATAATATTTTGATCCATTGAAACATTGATAGTATAGGTGTTAAATAATATTTTAAAGAGTTATTTTACTAACTCAACTTATAAAAACAAATTTATCCACTATCCTCTAATCTATGATGGATAAAAAAGGATGGACAACAAGCACTTATTAACATAAATCTATAACATTATTTGTCCATAATTCTATTTTTTCACAAATATAATGTGGTGTGATGTATTTTTTCCTCCATATAATTTATTTTATAAATATGAAAAACAAGTCGTTAGTGATGTTGACACAACACCCACAAATGATGCAAGAACACCAAGCCCTATCATGATGCAGAGGGGAAGGATTCAAGATAGTAATCTTAACACTTTCCAATCAGGGTTTCAAAGAAAATAGGGCACAAGTGCTTCTTTGTCCATTTGGAAATGTGTTCCTAAAGCCTTAAGCATGGGACAACACCCTTGTGACACTCAACCCTTGAGGACAACATTGAATAAAGGAACACATGGCATATTCAAACCTGTCTCAACATTCTCCATGGGATCCCCAACATACATAGCCCCAAACAAATGATCAATGCAATGCTTTGTGCAAATTGGATATTGTTGCCCCAAGGTACAATAAGCAAAGTACTTCAAACAAGAGGGAAAGAATGCTTGTCATACAAGTTCCTAGACTTGTGTAGGATTCTAACATCATGCCAACATGTTTCTTTAACCCCCCATTGATAGAAAATGCAAGGATCATTCAAAGACATCATGAACCTAGGGTTGTTAGGATTGTTTCACTGCAAATCTAAAATTTCTATCAAAGAGATCTCCTTCACACATTCCATTCATGACTTGCCCTTTTGCAAGAGTGTGCATAGGAATAGGAAATATTTTTCTAAAAAAATCATGAATTTTGGATGGTAGAAACTTTGTCCATGCTCAAATTTCCCTCGCTAGAAACCCTAGGCAGGGTTTTGGGCTGTAGTCACCAAAAGTGCAATATCTTTTACAAAATACAATGAAATCTTATCAAACAAAATAATTTGGAGGCTAATACATTTCTTCAACTTCCTACTTCACCATCAAGGTTGTATTGGATTGTACCAAGTTGTACACAATAGAATACAATTGAATTTCAAGGAGTCCTCCATCCTTCCTCACATGATTTACTTTTATTTGCATTATATCTCTTTTTTGGAGAGGGGTTTTCTTCCCAATGGGTTTTCTCCTTTTCTTCATTTGTGAGATATTTCATTTGAATTTATACACAGGTACCTAAAATGGCCATGTAGCCAGGACCCATCATTGTAACTTCATTTGCATTATCATTTCCTCCCTAAGTTGCACTTATGGGGGGGTGTTGGTGTAATTAATTATCTAATTACACTTACATAAGTTTACTTAGGCATTTAATTAATTCCTAGGTTGCATTCACTAGATAATTAGTTATAATGGGGCCATCCTCTTTCACATGTACTTAGGAAATAAGTTTCCTTCTAGAAGTCTTATCTAGACTTCACATTCTATTAGGTAGTTAGTTAGTTGTCACATGCCATAGGATTATGACATATGTCAACATCATGTTCATTACTACATCACAACCTTTCCTATATAAGGAGGGTTATTTTACTCATTTGTATCATACTTTATCATACTCCATACCTCATCATTTGAGAGGCCTTAATATGAATCAAGCTCATATTCTTGCATATCCTCTTGTGGGAGGTTTTCTTTGTTTTTGCAGGTGTTCTTGGGTGTCAAGCTAATCTTCAACTCTTACATGGTATCAAAGCCTTGGCTGTAAGACCCTTCTCAAATATGAGGATTGAGAATTGGTTTCATGGAAGGTCTCTTTTGGTGCATGTTGGAGGAGATCTAAGCTCATATTTGAGATCAGGGTTGTTGGGAAAGTTAGGATTGACTTTTGTTTCACCAAAATCTGACATATTTGGCTAAAGTTATGAGGGTTTGAAGAAAATAAAAATTTGGAGGTCGCAGAGCTTCTGGTGCGCTTTGAGCCCAATTAGACCTTTCCATCATCATTAGGTAGCTTGAGAGAAGAAAATTGACATAAAATAAGCCCATATTTTGTGTCACCTATTCGAGAGGCAAATTTCTTTTGCTTGGGTAGGCCGCACGACCCACCTAGGGTCGAGTATGATTTTTGTAGAATAAAAAATATTATATTTTCTATGTTCTACATTTAATGTTTCTATCAAATTTTATTTCGAGCTATTTAAAAATTTCATTGGGCTTATAAAATTTGGGCATATATATAATATAGGTGGTTCATATTTATAAGGGTTTGAAATCATAAATCTGTAGATTATACAATTATTGGTACTATCGTACCAGAGGTCAGCCTCGTGTTAGTACTATCTACATGTTTAAAATCCTATCGACCCTTTTTGAATTTTCCCTCTAGTATTTTCAAACCCCTTCTCTACCAGCTTTATCTACCTCGTGCCCCATACACACCACCCCTGGTCATATCATTGCCCCGGGGGGCTTTGCCAAAGGGGTGGTGCCACCAATCCACCGCCTTGCCATCACCCATTGAGTGGTGCTCTCTTTTTTTCCCTAGCCCACACCAAGGTCATATGGAGGAACCAAGTGCTTAATTTTTCTTTATCCTTCTATTTTGCGCTTATTTAGCCTTGTGGTAACCTATTTTTCCATAATACAACTATTTTCTTATTTTTCCATAACTTTTTGCCACAATATTGAAATTATACAAATCAGATATCGTCAGAAAGTTGGTTTTGCATGCTTCGTAGTGGTGTAGGCCATTATTCCATATTTTTCTACAAGAACAAATTATAGCCAATTGAAGTCAAATCTCCCATTTTGACTTCTGAGCTCATAAATTTCAGCCATTTTCTTTGATTTTTGTGATTCAAGTTGCATTTGGAAGGTATTCAAGAGCTTTTTCATTGTGCCCATGCCCTTTTTCTAGATTCAATACCAGGTATTATTTATTTGGTATTTTGCACATTTGGCATTTTGACTGATTACTTGGACATCTTGACTCCTAGAGAGGTTCTATCAATTTGGGAAGACTTCATTTGTAGTATATATCATATTTGGGAATTTCTAATTCATATTGAAGGTTATTGTCTTTGTTATTATGGAGATCAATCATAGTTCATTATGGGTTTTTCATTTCAACCTGCTTTGATTATGTTGAAAATGGGAAACTATAAACAATGGAGAAATGGTATCATAAAACATCTTTGATGGCTTCATTTGTTGCCATATTTGTATAATCTTGTTCACCCTCCTAGTACAGTTGATAGTGATAAATTTGCATGGAATTGCAAAAGGGATCATGTCTTAGGAGTCATTGCAATGCATATTGATGTTTCCTCTTTGAAAGGTATTGATCATTGTGAGTTCCTTCATACTCTTTGGACTAAAATTTTGGAGACATGGAGATTTTGATACTCAACCATTCTCAGATGATCTTATTTCAAATTGTCTTGCACCTCTTCATTTTTTAGATAAGATATCCTATGATGTATATACTATGTAAGTTTGAATATTTGGAATACTTTGAATCTTCATATGAGGATGAAAAGGGTTATTCAAATGATCCTTCTTCATCAGAGACAATTGATGTACCTACCCCTTTAGTGATTCCTTGTGCAGAGTCATTGATTGAGACACCTATCATTCTTGTTCAACAAGACTATTCATCTTATGGTGATGATTCATTGAGCACATCCAGTGATTCATTACAACTAGTATCTTATTGTCTTATTGATTGAGATTCCTATCTATCAAACATTGCATCCTTGTTTGTGGAGTCTCACATTTTAGATTTGGAGGACACATTTGAGGGGATATCTCTCCTAGTCAATGGAAACCATTGCACAATTGTTTTCAATCCATCACGGTCTTTGGATATTTTTCAACATATGTTTCTGCATAGTCTTGATTTGTCACCTTCATTAATTGGGCATGTACCTGATTTGATAGTGACACCTTCATCTTCAGTGGATAGGGAGACCCATGAGTAGATTTTAGAGACATCATGAACATCCATATTCATCCTTCCTTCCTTCAAATCCTATCCAAAATGGGAAGCATACCTACATTTTTACATGGTTTTGTTTCTTCCAAAAGGGAGACAAATTGTTTGTCAACATTGGATTGTGTTTTGTCTTAAGGAACTTACCATTTTTGTAGGTGATTACACATTTTGGGGGGGCTACATAGTCCCTCTCTTTCCCTCGTATGTAGGGGATATTGATTGTATTGTATATATGTGATGAATGGTTTACTTGGGGGTATCATGGAGTCCTCCATCCTTCCTCACATGATTTTATTTAATTTGCATTATATCTCCTTTTTGGAGAGGAGTTTTCTTCCCACTGGGTTTTCTCCTTTTCTTCGTTTGTGAGAGATTTCATTTGCATTTGTACATGGGTACCTAAAATGGACATGTAGTTGGGACCCATCATTTCATCTTAATTTGCATCATTTGCATTATTATTTCCTCCCTAAGTTGCACTTATGGGGGGTGTTGGTGTAATTAATTATCTAATTACACTTACATAAGTTTACTTAGGCATTTAATTAATTCCTAGGTTACATTCACTAGATAATTAGTTATAATGGGGCCATCCCCATTCAATGTACTTAAAAAACAAGATTCCTTCTAGAAGTCTTATCTAGACTTCACATTCTACTAAGTAGTTAGTTAGTTGTCACATGTCATAGGATTATGACACGTGTCAACATCATGTTCATTACTACATCACAACCTTTCCTATATAACTTGAGGGTTATTGTAATAATTTATATCATAATTTATCATACTTCATACCTCATAATTTGAGAGGTCTTAATATCAAAAAAGCTCATATTCTTGCTTTTGTGGAAGGTTTTCATTATTTTTGTAGGTGTTATTGGGTGTTGAGCTAATCTTCATCTCTTAAAAAAAGTGAGTCCAAAGCAAAGGAGAAAAGTGCAAGGTATGCAATTTTCACAATTGCACATATAAATAATTGTGTTCTTATCAATATGCCATAATGTTTCATCTTACAACTCCCCTCTCTCAATTAAAATAGAAATTAATCTTGAATGTATATAGGAGGGATGATTCAATTGTGTTTAAAAATATTAAAAATATTTTTTTAACAAGTTATATCATAAAAAATTAATCCTAATGTGACCTGTAAAATACACAAAAATATATAACTTGAGAAAACATGGTCTTCAAACTATGTTGTTGGGGAAAATTTATGTGATAATTATATAATCTACCAAATTTATGTCACATCCCTATAAGCAGATACTTGAATGAGCATTTAAGGGGCTCGTGAGGGTTTTGAAGCCTTCCTTGCATATTTTTCCACACCTTCCTCCTCTCCCTATTGCTTCTTCTTTTTTACCATAGCTTACCCTAATTTGGGTTGTCTCCATCATTAATGCTTGTTCAGTGTGAGCTCAAAACTCCAACTTCAAGTATGGAGAGATTAATGCAAATAAAATGGGGGCTAATTAGAGGTGCGAATAGGAGGTTAGATAATGTCAATGGCTATTGGTATGGGAATGGGATACTCTGAAACTACTAATAACACCAATGCTAGACAACAAGAGCATCCAAGGAACCAACGAACAAGGAGAGTAAGGTATGAGGAAGAGGATTCATAGGGGGAGATAAACCACAAAGCAATGGAGAAGGAGAGAATGGCAGGAGATAGAGAGAACAAAACAAAATAGGAGGAAGCAAAATGCAGAAAATAGTAGGATATGTGCATAGAAACACAAAGGGAGAGAAAGGGGTGTGGAAAGGAGGAATCACATGAGAAAGAAAGGTAGTGAGTAGCAGAGGAAGGATGTGCAAGTCAAGGAAAGGAAACATGGTCCTAGGGAATGCAAAGAGTGCAGGATATGCACAAGATGGATACATTGAAAATTCCTTAGAAACTTTCAGTCAAATGCAATTGGCAGGTTTAAAGCCCAATTAGATAATTATTTCCAACATCATCCCTCTGTGCTGCCGTGAGAGTCTAAAATTGGGTATGAACATCTCATGAAGTATAAGGATAGAGATATTTTCAATGGAATAAGCATCACCATCAGATAAGTTCCTTCCATTTACCTTGTTCTTGTATAAGGAATTAATGTATGGTTAATGCTTGAGCTTGATTTACACTAGTAGTTGATCTTAAGAATAATATTGGTGTGGAAGTAATAAAGCTCTTGTTTATACTACACATAAACCTAGATGTTCTTTAGTGTCATAGATTGTAGGTAGTCACATAGATGCTTGTAGGTATGTGCCTAAGTGTTCCCCCTTATAGGTCTATATACAAATAGACATATTGTGTTTTGTTTCTTCAAGGGAGTCATATGTAATGGGTTGCATTGTTAATCTAGAAGTAAACATATTATTCACTATGCAATTTTTTGTGGTTGATATTTCATATTTTTCAAATATATAGTTTGAAACATTGGCATAAGAACTAATAAAAAAGGTATGAAAACCTTAAAAAAATAATGATAAAACTTGATAAATTTATAATATATTTCAAATAACTTCTTGGAACAAATCGGGAATGGAGCAAGTGGAGTGAGCGTCAGAGAATGTTTTGAATAGAGCAATGAGCGGGAGCTGCTGCAAGGCGTCTAGAGGGAGGATGAGCTCTGGAGACTTTGGTTTTGTAGAGGATGATGTTGAATGTGATGAGGGAGACGATCTAGATGATAGCAGTTCTATTTCCATCCCTTGGTTGTGTGATGGGAGCAGCTCTGGAGGTGGATTCTTTATCGTTTCTGGAAGCGGGAGCTCAGATGAGATTTTGTCTTTCTTTTTTTAGGAGGGCGTGTCTAACCCTCTTTTTTGGGTGTTCGCATATCTTGGAGGGATTTCCTTTCTTCCTCTTTGTGGCTAGGGGTCTTGTGTGCTACTTGGCACTAAGGTTCTTTGGCTTGGCATCTTGTGGTGGGGTTTTAGGGAAGAAGAGGCAGGGATCTTCCTTGGTTTTTTCTACTGTGAGCTCTATTTGGCTGTGGATCTCTAGTGGGACCCGTGGCATGTTACTTGGGGGTTGCCTTCTACTTTGTGTGGGGGGCTGGTGCAACTTATTATAGCTAAAAATAGATATGTAGCTACTTTGTTGTCTTGGTTTTCTTTTGTTTCCCGTTTCGGGGTTGTTGCATGGTTTTTTGAGTAACCCTTGCTTTCTCTAGTTTTCTCTATTTTTGGGGTTTTTTAGTTTGGTTGAGGCTTCCTTTGGGTGGTTTTTTGGCTTGGCCTTAGGCCTGGGTTTGTCCTGTGCTCTATTTGTCCTCTTTTGTTCCCCCTTTCTTTGGGGCTTCTTGTCTTTGTGGATGATCTCTTCTTTTGTGCCCCTGCTGCTTGGGGGGTTTTGTTCCTTTTGGACTAGGTTTGGTCTCTGCCCTGGTTTATTTTTTTAGTTCCCTTCTAGTTTGGGATGATGTCTTGGTTGAGGGGCTTGTTCTTTCTTTGAAGCCTATTAGACTGTGGGTGTGGATTGGTCTTCTCTAGTTTTTCTGGGTTGAGTCCAAAGTGGCTTTGGTGCTTTTTATTGATGGTTGGTCCCCCTCTCGTGCTTTCAATCTTATGTTCTTCAAAGGGGGTTTTGTTTTTATTTTTTTGTGGTTTGAGCTGCTTATCTTGATAGTTTAGTGGTTCTCACTTGTGGTTGAGGGTTGTTGGTTATACTTTTTCCAATTTCCATCTCTCTTTTAGTCAAAGGATGAAGTTTTTTCCTACGCTATTAGAGTGGTGGCTTTCTACTAGTTTCTACAGGTGTTGTCTTCTACAAAGGTGAAGATTTATCCCATTGAGGCAGAGCCCTCTCCTATTGAGGTGGAGCTAGTTGTTGTAGTGGTGGTGGAAAGTGCTATGCTATGCTATTGGATTCTATTGAGGTGGAGGTTTCTTTGGTAGTGTTGGATCTCGCTTTGTCCTCTCCTATAGAGGGGAACTCTCTCCTGTAGAGGTGGAGTTTGAGTTGGTGTTGTAGGGTGTTTGGTACTGGTTAAAGGATGGAGCTCTTCTTTGCTTCCTCTTTTATTTGGGTTTGAGGTCCCTGCCAAAACATGATTGT
Source organism: Sequoia sempervirens (assembly GCA_007258455.2). NCBI lineage: Eukaryota > Viridiplantae > Streptophyta > Pinopsida > Cupressales > Cupressaceae > Sequoia > Sequoia sempervirens. Next base: position 251,418,303 of record VDFB02353493.1, read on the forward strand.
AAAGGGTTCCTGGTCCCTTCAAAACCTGTTAAGGGGTCAAGATCCCCAAAAAACCTGGTTGAGGGTATAAGGTCCCTTCAAAAACATTTGGGTTTAAGGTCCTAGTTTTAGCTGATTTGTGGGTTCAAGGTCCCTGTTAAACCTTTGTGCAACATGTGCTTTCTAGTTTAATTCTTAATGTTGTTTTTGGGATGCTAATGGTATTTGGATCATCTTTGGTGCAGCATGTTTCACTTGGATAACATTTCTAGTCCCTTCAAAACTGGGTTGTAATGGGTTTCGGGTCCCATCAAAACTTGTTTTTCCTCATCAAAAACTTTAGAATATATTTCTATCATAATAAATAAAGTTATGATATTCAATGGCTTGTGATAGCCCATTTTAAATAATCTATAAAAACATGGTTACGAGAGAATTAGGGGCATGTTGTTAAAATATGCATGTATTAGTGGGAAATATTTTGATAAATTAAACTTATTATATTTATATATTATTGATTTAATTGTTGCCTAAATCCATTGTTATTTGTATCCTTCTAAAGTGTTTGAGATAAGATATGATCATACCATTTTTTAATTCTAAATGGTGAGGACTAACCATTGAGTTTGAAAGGCCTTATGTGCATAGTGTGTTGTGACTAATAGTTTGGTAGTTACATAATAATATAAGGAATGATGGCTTCATTAGTGGTGCTATAACCATGCTTTATTAAACATATCTATAAATGTTGGAATTTGGTGCTTTGATAATCCGTTGATATCATGGAAAATTCTTTACATGGCCATAGCCTCTTAAATATAATAACTTTGATATGAGAATTATTATACAAACGAATGAAGGATTTTAGAGCTATATTGAACCACAATATGATTGTATGCTAAATGGAAGGTAACTATCATTTAGATTGATTATGATATTGAAATTATGATAAAAAAAACCTAGGATATTATGCTATCCAACATCTTTTAAGACCTTACCAAAGACCATCATAGTCATAGTATAAATAAATTATTCAATCCAGGAACTAGACTATTATAATAATGCAAGGTTGTACCATAGAGTAAAGGAAATTAGAAGATCAAGAATAATATTATGGGTTATGATCTCATAAATTAGTCCAATATATATATATAGTGTTTCCAACTTTCTTCAGTAAGATTCTATCCTTGATTAAACTAAAACCAGGTTATAAACACTATTGGAAGTTCTTCAAGATATTCATTGACTCCTTTACTATAAGAACCTTTATATTGAATCTATTATGTGGATTGCATATGGAAGTAGGGGTTGGTGGATACCAAAGAAATTCCATGTAAAGTAATAAACCAAGCCCCTAGGTTAAAAGACACCCCTTTGGGATGTCCAAGTTGATTTACAAATAAGGAAGGTGGTGAAGTCTAAGTAAAGATCTTGGTGTCTTTTGATGGAAGTGCTATAAATAAGACTTGATAAATTAGGGGTTGGTGTTGGAATTCCCTACTTGTCATTATTCACTATTAATATTGGGAATCATTTAAAGGAACCTTGTTGTAATAAGACATAATAGTTAATGAAATCTTGGGATATTAAAGTTGGATTAAGAATAATAATGGGCCGAGTTTAATTAGAGACCTCAATGTAATTAAAGGGAAGTGAAGCCTTGGGTTATGGGAACCTATGAGTAGGTCCTTTGAGAGACCTTGTGAGGAGAACTACGTGTAACTTTGACCCATTTGGAAGCGAGAACATAGGCAGTCCTTGGGAAAAGGATGCCTTTGTGACTTCAAGTCCATAGGGGGAGGGCTTAGGGGGGAAACTCCAAGGGTTGGGGTTGTTCCTAATTGGTTGATCTTCTCTCTCTAGTTGGCCTCGATTGAGGCAGAATGGGTACCAGATGGGTATGAGCAAGTTAAGGTAATCTAATACTGTGTATTTAACACATAATATGGTTTTGTATAGTAAGCGAAGATTGACTACCTTATAATTAGTAATTGAATATGTGTATAAGTTTTGAAAAATTCATCTTGTGTTGGTTCCATACTACTTTATGTCTTTTGAAAATCGACTCCATATCTAGATGTCTTTATGTATAGGCCCATATATTTTTTGAATTTGATTGTGATTCATGTTGTATATGACTTGCCCAAGAGTGAACCTCCATGATTTTTTAGCAGTGATAGGCAGTCATTGTACTATGCCAATGACCAATGTCTTGGCTACTGCTAGGTATTAGTTAGCATTCACCTTGTTCGTAGAGCTGAATGTAGCAGGCTACCCTAGTTATGATACAATCGTAGCGGTTACACGGGTAGGGACCCATTCATGTGGGTAATAGTAATTCGGGGCTAATCGCGTATTGAGAGGGTTCACTGGTTGTCATTGGTATGCACAGAAGTGATCGATTCCATGTGTTACCCAAGATTGAGAAGAAGATAGCTGACAATACCAATAAGGTCACAAAGTGGTATATGTCAGGAGCTACTTCTTCCTAGGTGGTCAACTTGTCGTCGATGGCCTATAGGCGATTGAAGTCAAAATCCACCAGATTTGGTAGGTTCACTATTTGGGGAAACCCTTCAGAAGATGGATGGACCCACAGTGTAGTATGGGATGCACCAAATCCCCTTCCTAGTTGTCAAAATGTATACCTAGCCTTGTGGGGTTGAGGATGGACCCGCGGTGTAGTATAGGATGCACTGAATCCTCTTCCCATTTGTCCAATGGTACAAAAGACTGGTGGAAATTATGGACCCATGGTGTAGTGCGCAATGCACCAATATTCTTTCTATTTAGGATGCATTGTGGACATGTGTTAGCCCTTGTGATGTGTTAGTTAGCCATTGTTATTATGTTATGTAATGTATGGTGGAGCTCGTCACTACGTTTATGTGATGTATGATGGAGCTTGTCACTGTGTATGAGATATATACTAGAGTCAATCACTAAGGTAATTTTGATATGCGAATGAAAAATAATTGTGTACTTGTCATGTACATATGAGCTAATCTTATTATACTTGTGATTTGTGTATGAGACAGTCATTGTTATACTTGTGATCTATGTATGATCCAGTCACTATTTCACATGTCGTCTGTGTATGAACTAGTCACTGTTGTACTTGTACTATGTACGAGCTAATTATTTTGTGTATATGGGGTTATGCTCATGACAGCCATTGTGTATAATCTTTGAGATTATGGTATGAATTCCCTCTTGTGAATATTGTGAATGATTGTACACTATTTTTTGGTAACGTTTGGTATGGACCCAACACTTGATGGCAAGTTATTCTCATTATATTATAATTGACTATGTTGACAACTTACATGTACTAAATTAATAATTATGGGATAAAGTGAGATAATAGATCTTATACAAGAGTTGAGATTGAACTCCCTCTGTCATTGTGGGATGAACTACAATGCCTCTGATTCCCATGAGGGGATACATAGGCAGGGTCATCATGAACCCTTGAGGCTTAGGTCCTAGGTCTAGGAAAGACCTTAACCTTGGGATTGTATCACTCTTTTGTCCAAGCATATATTTGGAAAGAATGAGTTGATGCCACCATGGGAATGGTGAAGTATTGATGCTAACACTATTGAGCTTCATGGAAGGTACTCAATTGTTTAAGTTGGTAGCTATGCTTTGTTATTAAAACAAAAATTGTGTTTCCCAAGATGGGGTTTTTACATTGGTATCATAGCTACCAGGTTCGAATGTTGGACCTATGAAGCTCACTTGACTCTAGGTTAAATATGTTGTCTTACACTACCAATTGACCATAATCGAGTTAATCACTTGAAATTTAAATAATTGTTCTGAATATTTTAAATGGACTTTTAATCTCCTAAGAAAGGATGGCTAGTCCTAACAAAAATAAAACATGGATAGGTGCAAAAGGGAATTTTGGTATACGAGTTGAAAATGAAAATTAGAGTGCGTAGCAGAAGGATAATGCATTTCATGATTTCTATGGCCCCTAAATCACTAGTTAGATTTGATTTTACCCCTTGTTATGTGTGAAATTTCATGGCCTAATTAAGAGTATTAAGAAATCTCCTAATGATGTAAGTATGAATGGATAGAGCATAAAATGCAAGGAAATTAAGAAGCCTTATTTTGGAAGGGTTAACCAGTAAATGTGTGTACCTAATGGTATAATATTGACCTCTCCTAAGAAAAATCAATCTGTAAATTAAAAATGAAGAATTAGATTAAGCGAAAATGCTTACTTGAGGGTATATTTTTGGTATGCACCCACTTGCATCCTATAAAAACTCACTCTAAAATTGGTCAAATTAGTGAAAGGGAACCACTTGAGAGGCAAGGATAAGGGGATTCAAAAGCAATTAACTTGGCTAGTAACCCAAAAAAATTAAGAAATTAGCAAATGCAACTTTCTAATAAGCTCAGATGACTTATTCTAAGGGGGGAAGGATGTCACATCCCCATAAATAGGCCATCTCCCAAGGACCTTATGTGGTGAACAAAAAATTAAAATAACTAAAGAAGCACACAACCAATAAAGAGGAGAGGCATTAATGATGGAGACAACCCAAATTAAGAGTGTAAGGCATGGTTGTGCATAAGTATGGTGCAAATGAAATGAAAGGGGGTGTGTGTCATTAAATGAGAATGGCCACCCATTTCTTTTGTTGGAAAGACAGGTAGTGTAAAAAAAGAAGCAAAAGGGAGAGGAGGAAGGTGTGGAAAAATGTACAAGGAAGACTTCAAAACCCTCATGAGCCCCTTAAATTCTCATTCAAGTTGGAGTGGAGGAGAGGAGGGAAGAAATGGTGCAAAAACATAAGAGTATAGAGAGATTAATGCAAATAAAATGGTGGCTAATCAAAGGTGCAAATAGGAGGTTAGATAATGTCAATGGCACTCCTCTTCTTACTACTTTTATGGCTGTAAAAATCACCTTTTTTTTTCCTTTTTTTATATGGGTTTTATACCTAAAGTTGGAGTTTTGAGCTCACACTGAACAAGCTAAAGAAAAGAATAGAAAGTAATGGATATAGGAAAAGAAAGAGAAGAAATGGGTATTGGTATCGGTATAGGAATGGGATACTCTGAAAATACTAATAACACCAATGCTTGACAACAAGAGCATCCAAGGAACTGAAAAATAGGGAGAGTAAGGTATGAGGAAGAAGAATCATAGGGGGAGATAAACCATAGAGCAATGGAGAAGGGGAGAATGGCGGGAGACAGAGAGAACAAAACAAAATAGGAGGAAGAAAAATGCAGAAAATAGTAGGATATGTGCATAGAAACGCAAAGGGAGAGAAAGGGGTATGGAAAGGAGGAATCACATGGGAAATAAAGGTAGTGAGTAGCAAAGGAACGATGTGCAAGTCAAGGAAAGGAAATTTGGTCCTACGGAATGCAAAGAGTGTAGGATATGCACAAGATGGATACATTGAAAAGGCCTTAGAACCTTGTAGTCAAATGCAATTGGCAGGTTTAAAGCCCAATTCGATAATTGTTGCCAACATCATCCCTCTGTGCTGCTGTGAGAGTCTAAAACTGGGTATGGACATCTCATGAAGTATAAGGATAGAGGGATTTTCAATGGCATAGACATCACCATCAAATAAGTTCCTTCCCTTTACCTTGTGCTTGTGTAAGGAATTAATTTATGGTTAATGCTTGAGCTTGATTTACACTAGTAGTTAATCTCAAGAATAATATTGGTGTGGAAGTAATAAAGCTCTTGTTTATACTACACATAAACTTAGATGTGCTTCAATGTCATAGATTGTAGGTAGTCACATAGATGCTTGTAGTTATGTGCCTAAGTGTGACCCTTACAGATCTATTTACAAATAGACATACTGTGTTTTGTTTCTTCAAGGGAGTCATATGTAATGGGTCACATTGTTAACCTGGAAGTAAACATATTATTCACTATGCAATTTGTCGTGGTTGAGATTTCATATTTTTCAAATATATAGTTCGAAACATTGGCATAGGAACTAATAAGAAAGGCATGACAACCTTAAAAAAAAGAATGATAAACCTTGTGATCCGGGGGACAATTTTTCAGTGAAAATTGAAGTGTTCCCAATACTCCAGATTTCAGCTTCATCAGAAAGAGAACGATGTCCTGAGTCCAACGCAACTTGAACGGGGCAAAAAGGACTCCGTTTGTGCAAGTTACGGCCAGTCAAACTTCCAGTCAAACTGGCTTCAGGGGCGTCCAGAAAGCGAAAAAATAATCATCTCAAAAATTGATGGAACCAGCGTCATCACGAAGAGCTCGTTGAGACGATTCCGACGGTATTCGTTTCGTCGAAATCCGATGTCGTATGCTCGAGTTACAAGCAGTCAAAGTTCGGTTGACTTGAGGGTACATATGATGACGTCATCATGCTGACGTGTCAGTCAGTACAGTATGGAAGCCAAGTGGATGAATTTGGGCCCGACACGTGGCAAGTGAGTCATCGGTACGGAGCCAATCAGATGCTGACACGTGGCAGTCCGTACAATCAGTCGGCATTGAAGTGGCAGCACAGTCAGCGGTACGGAACCCACGTCATCATCACAGTCAGCATGACACGTCAACAGCCTCGGCGAATAGGAGCTCGACACGTTGGTGCTTTGTCAGTGTACAGTTTTTCCTCGTCAGCGTGTAGTGTGGCAAATTTCGGCGAATGACATGTTGACACGTGTCCTCAGGTTTTCGGCACTTCGTTTGGGTTGTTTTAACAAAAATTTGTTCGACGGGTTTGAACCCACGACCTCCGCCTAGTAAACCGGACCGTTAGCCGTTACACCAAACGTGGGCGTCAATTTTATGTATAGCGCCTTTTTCTTTTGTTGTTAAACTTTTTGGATGTTTGTTATAAAACGGCCGACCGAGGGTTTTGAACCCCGGACCGCGCGGGATATAAAACGAGAGACCACCGCTGAGCCACGCGAGAGTTCTCTAATATGTAGTGGCAGCGGTTGCTTTTGTTATAAGAATACAAACCGAAATCATAACAAATGGCTAAATAAGCCAAAACAAACAAGATATCCCTCAACCATCTGATTGCAAAAGCTAAACTAGTCCTGATACAAACTGATCAGAGAAGATATGCATTTATTTTGGTGGTTAGGCCTAATTAGGCAAACTTTTTGTATAAAAGGAGGGTGTAGGCCTTGATTTTAACAAGTTCAGGTGGTGAGATAGCGAGAGAATGCTCGAGAGATTTGAAGACATTTCTACACATCAGAGTAATGTCATGCTGCTGTGCTTGAAGGAGATAGTCTTGAAGCCATTGTAATTGAATTTGGAGCTAATCGGATCGGTCCTCCATTGGAGAGGGACCCAGAGACGTAGTCCTTTGGGATGAACTCCATTATCAATTGTGGTTTTGTTTCTCTATTTCTTCTCTCTTTCTTTCTCAGTTCATTATCTTGGCATTTGTTTTATGTTATGTTCATTTATTCATTTGAGCATTTAATTATGTAATCATTTATCTTAAGCGTTGTAATAATTGATCTTTTACGTTACGCATTCTGTAAGCAATTAGTCCTAGATCCTAAATAGATCACCTTGATAACTCTAGAATATGTTTCTATCATAATAAATAAAGTTATGATATTCAATGGCTTGTGATAGCCCATTTTAAATAGTCTATAAAAACATGGTTACGAGAGAATTAGGGGCGGGTTGTTAAAATCGGCATGTATTAGTGGTAAATCTTTTGATAAATTAAACATATTATATTTATATGTTATTGATTTAATTGCTGCCTAAATCCATTGTTACTTATATCCTTCTAAAGTGTTTGAGATAAGATATGATCATATCATTTTTGAATTCTAAATGGTGAGGACTAACCATTGAGTTTGAAAGACCTTATGTGCATAGTGTGTTGCGACTAATAGCTTGGTAGTTACATAATAATATAAGGAATGGTGGCTTCATTAGTGGTGCTATAGCCATGCTTTATTAAACATATCTTTAATGTTGGAATTTAGTGCTTTGATAATTCATTGATATCATGGCAAATGCTTTACATGACCACAACCTCTTAAATATAATAACCTTGATATGAGTATTATTATATGAACAAATGAAGGATTTTAGAGCTATATTAAACCACAATATGATTATATACTAAATGGAAGGTAACTATCATTTAGATTGATTATTATAACAAATAAACCTAGGAGATTATGCTATCCAACATCTTTTAAGACCTTACCAAAGACCATCATGGCCATAGTATAAATAAATTATCTAATCTAAGAACTAGACTATTATAATAATGCAAGGTTGTACCATAGAGTAAAGGAAATTAGAAGATGAAGAATAATATTATGGGTTTTGATCTCATAAATTGGTCGAATATATATATATATATATATAGTGTTTCCAACTTTCTTAAGTAAGATTTTGTCATTGATTAAACTAAAACCAGGTTATAAACACTATTGGAAGTTCTTCAAGATATTCATTGACCCCTTTACTATAAGAACCTTTATATTGAATCTATTATATGGATTGCATATGGAAGTAGGGGTTGGTGGAAACCAAAGTAATTCCATGTAAAGTAATAAACCAAGCCCATAGGTTAAAAGACACCCCTTTGGGATGTCCAAGTTGATTTACAAATAAGGAAGGTGGTGAAGTCTAAGTAAAGATCTTGATGTCTTTTGATGGAAGTGCTATAATTTAGACTTGCTAAATTGGGGGTTGGTGTTGGAATTCCTTACTTGTCATTATTCACTATTGACTATTGGGAATCATTTAAAGGAACCTTGTTGTAATAAGACATAATAGTTAATGAAACCTTGGGATATTAAAGCTGGATTAGGAATAATAATGGGACGAGTTTAATTTAAGACCTTGATGTACTTAAAGGGAAGTGAAGCCTTGGGTTATGGGAACCTGTGAGTAGGTTCTTTGAGAGACCTTGTGAGGAGAACTAAATGTAACTTTGACCCATTTGGAAGCAAGAACGTAGGCAGTCCTTGGGCGAAGGATGCCTCTGTGACTTCAAGTCTGTAGGGGGAGGGATTAGGGGGGAAAATCCAAGGGTTGGGGTTGTTCCTAATTGTTTGACCTTTTCTCTCTAGTAGGCCTCAATTGAGGTGGAATTGGTACCAGATGGGTACGAGTGAGTTAAGGTAATCTAATACTTTGTATTTAACACATAATATGGTTTTGTATAGTAAGCGAAGATTGAATACCTTATAATTAGTAATTAAATATATGTATAAGTTTGGAAAAGTCCATCTTGTGTTGGTTCCATATGACTTTATGTCTTTTGAAAATTGACTCCATATCTAGAGGTCTTTATGTTTAGGCTTGTGTATTTGTTGAATGTGATTGTGATTTGTGTTGTGTATGACCTACCCAAGAGTGAACCTATGAGATTTTTTAGCAGTGATAGGCAGTCATTGGACCATTCCAATGGTCAATGTCTGGGCTACTGCTAGGGATTCGTCAACATTCACCTAGTTCACAAAGGTGAAGGTAGCAGGCTACCTTGGTTATGATACGGTCGTAGCAGATAGAAAAGTAGGGACCTATCCATGTGGGTAACGGTAATCCGGGGCTAACCACATATTGAGAGGGTTCACTGGCTTTCACTAGTACACACAGAAGTGACCAATGCCATGTGTTACCTGAGATTGAAAAGAAGATAGTTAACAATACCACTAAGGTCACAAGGTGGTATATGTTGGGAGCTACTTCTTCCTGGGTGGTCATACTTGTCGATGGCCTATAGGTGATTGAAGTTGGAATCCACTAGGTTTGGTAGGTTCACTATTTGGGGAAACCCTTTGGAAGATGGACAGACCTACGATGTAGTATGGGATGCACTGAATCCGCTTCCTAGTTGTCAAATTGTATACCTAGCCTTGTGGGGTTGAGGATGGACCCGCAATGTAGTATGGGATGCACTGAATCCTCTTCCCATTTGACCAATGGTGCAAAAGACTGGTGGAAAGGATGGACCCATGGTGTAGTGCGCAATGCACTGATATTCTTTTTATTTGGGATGCATTATGGACATATGTTAGCCCTTGTGATGTGTTAGTCAACCATTGTTATTATGTTATGTGATGTATGGTGGAGCTCGTCACTGTGTTTATGTAATGTATGATGAAGCTTGTCACCGTGTATGCGATATATACTGGAGCCAATCACTAAGGTAATTGTGTACTTGTGATGTACATATGAGCTAATCTTGCTATACTTGTGATCTGTGTATGAGATAATCACTGTTATACTTGTGATCTATGTATGATCTAGTCACTATTGCACATGTAATCTATGTATGACCTAGTCACTATTGTACTTGTACTGTGTATAAGCTAATCGACTTGTGTATATGGGGGTATGCTCATGATGACCATTGTGTATAATCTTTGAGATTATGGTATGAATTCCCTCTTGTGAATATTGTGAATGATTGTACACTATTTTTTGGTAACATTTGGTATGGACCCAACATTTGATGGCAAGTTATTATCATTATATTATAATTGACTATGTTGACAGCTTACATGTACTAAATTAATAATTATGGGATAAAGTGAGATCATAGATCTCATACAAGAGGTGAGATTGAACTCCCTCTATCATTGTGGGGTGAACTACAATTCCTTTGATTCCCATGAGGGGATATGTAGGCAGGGTCATCATGAACCCTCGAGGCTTAGGTCATAGGTTTAGGAAAGACCTTAACCTTTGGATTGTATCACTCTTTTGTCCAAGCATATATTTGGAAAGAATGAGTTGATGCCACCATGGGAATGGTGAAGTATTGAAGTTAACACTATTAAGCTTCATGGAAGGTACTTAATCATTTAAGTTGGTAGTTGTGCTTTGTTATTAAAAAAAATTGTCTTGCTCGAGATGAGGTTTTTACAATTTAATCCAAATACTAAAAAAAATTAAGGAGGATTCTATATCATCCACAATGATGTTTTAGCAACCTAATATGGGAGCACGTGCCTTTAGGTTGTGTAGACATGTAAAAATGACCTAATGCATATCGCACATCTTGAATGAAATTTTTCACATCATCATCTATATCATTAATATAATTACATTTAACATCATTTGCATCATTAACCCTATTTTCCTCTATTAATTGAATAATCTTTAATTATTTAATTATTTCACTATATCATCACTAAAATCTAACTTTATTCCTCTTGATTAATTAAATACACATCAATTATTTAATTGTCACTAATATACCCTATTCACCTAAATCAATTAAATTGTTATCATGTAATAAAATAGATTCTTAATAAAGCAATTAGAAGATGTCAATTGGCATTTAGCTTTGATTATAAAACAAATTCTTAATCTATGTGCTTCCTTGGAATTTGTTACTTTATGTCACATTCCTAGAGAATGGAACGGAGTTGCAGATTGTTTGGCCAAATAGGCCTCTGATCATCTGTAGAATTGGAACATTGTGGATAGGTGTCAATTACCCTCGGATTTGTCACAAAAGTTGGACCACTTAGTGGAGATTGATAGGGGTATGTAATTCCCTTGCTTTGTACTTCTTTTTTTTAGTTTGAATAAATTTTTACCTCTCTTTTAGTGTCAATTAAATCACTCTCCCCACTCTAAACTTGAATAATTAAATCAATTATTTGAAATCATTCAACATAGTCAACAAACAAATACAACTTTATTTGTTAGAGTCAAACATGACTTACAGATTCATCTCCAAATATTAAATAATTTATTCAATTAATTAATTATCCTCACCCCTTTTTGTGATTGAGCAAATCATTACCACTAATTTCTCACTCTAATCGGTTGACTAACTCATCTATTTTTCAATCCCACTAACCACTCAATCTATTCCTCAATCCCACTAACCACTCAACCTGATTTCTTCAATCCCCCCAATCATTCCAATCTAATTCCACTAATCATTCCAGTCTATTTCCTCTCAACAGTTTTCAACTGTTGATTGTGATCTCTTACTATGAAATCTCGATCGTTCATCTCAAAACAAGAAATCTATATAACAACCCTCTTCATTCTCAAAATGATCGAAGAATCTATAGAGTTTATGCAACGAATTCATGCTGAATTCACATTCAAATTCTTGAAAGCTTTTACACACATCTTCGATCACCTTTAACACACTTTGAAGCTTTTGCAAACAAAAAATGAAGGCTTTGTATTGATTCAAACAAAATCCACCATTAATATGAATACAACTTCGACATGGTATGGTAATACTTGTTTTGTTTTGAATTCATTTAAGTTTCTTAGTTATTTATTTGTTTGATTCATTACTGCTTTTTCTATGCTATATTCCCCCCCATAGGTTGAAACCTCTTCGACTGAGAGCCAAGGATTGATGGATATCCATTCCACCAAATTCACTCAAGGCACAATCTTCACCTCATGCATTATGATGTTGAAGCCTTGCACTTAGCAAGACTTGATCCTTGATGGGCTCATTTAGAACCATTCAACTTCACCAATAAATTAAGAGAACATTAACAAAAAATATATTTAAAAAATTGTAATTTATTCTTTTTTATTGATGTAGTCAAGACCGAGGGGTCTTACAGACTACCCGATCTTGTAACCACAATCCATTTTTAATTTCATAGTCTAAATACAAACACAAATTATTCACACCCAACCACATATCTGCGGCTATTCAAATGCAAAAACTTTCATGATTCACTATTCTATATCTTTCACATGGACACAAAACAATTGTTTGAAAAAAATTCACTTGATTTTGGAATTCATAAAATTACACACAACTAATTTGAAAATTTAAGTTTATTCACTATGTCCAACACTATGGAACTCATGCTTCTCTATATTTTAGAATCTTTCTTTCCATAACACTCCATCCTCATTCTCTACACAACTACTCTAAATCTGTATATTCATGTTTGGAATAGACAACCTTTTTCCCTCTATTACACATCCCACCACACTTGAATCTGCAAACTATTCACTTTTAATTGTATTGGGTCTGCCCATACCACACACCCAACCTCAGATATTCCTCCTACGCAACAACAATGGAATCAAATCTCAATATGAAGTTTTCTTTTGAATTCATTTCACTCCTCTCAAGACCATCTCCTATGCAGCAACAAAAGAGTCCAACATTCAATTTTGAATTTTTTTTTGGTTTTCCAACCTCCTTTCCATACCCACGCAGCCCTCCAAAGCCCTCCATATCTACAAAATAAAGCTCTATTTTTTTTCTTCCCTTATCTCTCTTTACATGGTTGCCTCCCCATCTCTACTTCTCTACTATCAGTTGCAACATCATTTCCCTTTTTTTCCTAACTTTTAATTTTGTCCCTTCAAATCTGCACGTCCACTCACATTCTCTTTGGCATTTTTTTGTGATTGCAAGGTGAAATATTAATAAATACATATTAACCAAAGTCCCTTTGACTATTGACTAATTCCTTTCAACCAAAAGAGCTTAGAATAAGGTCTTTTGAATTTGAACAAACAGATTTTGAGAAGGAAATTGTAGAAAATTTTAATACACAATTTCAACAAGCTTCCTCTAATGCAAAAAACTAGCTTTGTTCATATTCACTTGAAAAAACTATGTATCATACAACTCAACTGATATTGATTTTTATGAACAGTTTCAACTTGCATTAGGTGCACAACTAGAGCATATTGTGATTCAGTTACCCCAAGAATTTGCACAACCCCACACTGTATCGACAAGTAACGAAATAGAAGTTCGTCCTTCAAATGAGCACTTCTGGTCTAATCGACATGAACTACTACTTGATATAATTCGCTTCATTTTGTTTCAGGTAAATAAGTACCAACCCTTACACAGCAGAGGCAGTTACCATTTCTCATGATTTTGTTTAATTCTTTAGAATGTGCGTAAATTGAAATAACTATATTGGTTTGTGTTGACAGAATGCATTTGAAATAGCATTTTTCTTCTGGGTGTTGGTAAGGATCCAACACAGAGATATGAAATTTGACTTTTTAATGGAATTTTGATTTTTAATTTTTAATCTAAAGGATTCAATATGCAGACAAATTTTGGTTTTCGATCTTGCATGATGGATAAAGTTCGCTACGTTATTCCCAGACTTGTAATCGGGTATGTCTCATATAATCTCTTAAAATATATTGTCGCTCTGTCCATAGTTCATAATATTAGTTTGAATATTTCTAAATTAAATTATGTAAACTTTTTTCTTCATCAACATTACAGATAACACTTATAATTTATCATCAAAATATAAACTTATTTTTTTATATATTACAATCTTTCAAAATAAACATAATTTGATATACATTAAATAAGATAGCACCATAAAAGAATCAATGAAATGGCTCCTCAGGATTTTCTAGTTCCCAGACTTCTTGAAGGCAGTGTCTGTATCTCCACTGGCATTTGATAACCAGTAATTGGTACACCATTTATTGTAATAGTAAACTCAATTAGTTACTTTTTCTGTTTTTTTTTCACTTGAGTATCAATTGTTTGACCATTAACTTTGGGCAGTGCTTAACCTTTACATATATTATATAATAAGGAGATGAGTAAGCAAACCTTCTTAAGAGAAGAGGTCTTAGATTTAGATTACAACAAATATTTTATTATTTTTTTTCTTAATTTTGGATCTATAGTTTCAAGAAAAATTAAATGTATTTTAAGTTTATTTTTGGGAAGTGTATTTTACTGAGAATATTAAAAAAGCATGGCATTTTAGAGTTCCTTCTGACTGTTAAATTTTTCATCGAGCAGTAAGGATTTGAATCTAGAACCTCTCATTTGTTGTTAAGTTCTCTATCACTAAACTACTAATCTTCTTCTGATTTATCCATCTCTAATTTACGAATGACTCATTTTCCAACATCTACATCATTCAAATTTACTATGATCATATGATATCACAAAAATTACCAATTAATTTATTAATTTTCATTCTAAATTACATATACTCTATTTTTTTATAATGAAGATGTGATCATAAAATTAATTATTTAAATATGTTTTTACTCAGGTTGATCTCCCAAGTACTATTTAGCTATAGTACCTTTCCACTCTATGCCATTGTTTCTCGGGTAATGAGCAGTCCACTTTCTATGTATTAATTATGTAGCTATAGTGTTAGAATTTATGCTACTAATTTGAGGTTCCTATCTGAATATTGAGGAATTCACTTAAAAATTTGTTTCTTGAACTCAGATCGTAAGCCAACCTTACCAACAAAAAGAGACAGTATTCAGAGAAGGCAATAGAGAACAAATCATGGCATGGTACGAGAGAAACCACAAGAGGACTAAGAGAAAGCATAAACAGGGTAATTCAAACAAAAACATAGAGACGTCAGAGATCAATGTCACATCTTAAATACCACCTTAAATGGGTATTGAAATAAGTTAATAACACAATACTTCAGATTCCAAAATAATGGAATGACTCTGAGATATCCTAAAATATCTGTTTGAAAAGATTAAATAATTGTGCTCAACTTTGATTAGTTTGGTAAAACAATCAATCTCAAATATTTTATTCAAGTTTTATGAACATTTATTTGTAAAGAAGGGCTCTCAGCAATAGAATAGTATATCCATATTTTGGAATGAATTGTTTTGAAAGAATGCAACACTTAATGACAATATATTATTTTGTAGTTTGATAGGCAATTATGTATGTAATATGATGTCTTAAAAGAAGCAAATTTGAACCCAAATCAATGTGCTTTCTAATATAATGTGTTTCAAATATTTTCATTTAAAATATTCTAATATATTATATCAATAACAAAAGTTTAAGAGTATAGTGTGAGAAAGTTTAAAAAATTTAAAATTAGAATTAAAAAAAAAGATTATTTTCAAATTAATGTTTTAAATGTTATAATGTTTATAATTTTAGAGGATTGAGATATAATTTAAATACATTAAAAAATATTTGTGTCTATAATTAAAATTATTGTATAATGAGATGGAAAGAGATTGAAAAACTAAGCAAGCATGATATAGTGGAGAGCTTATAGTTTTTAGAAGATACGTAAGATGCATTAAATAACATATCATTAATAATAATAAATATACACATTGAGTATTGCTTAATCAAAATAATTGTTTCAATATAAATATATTAACTAAAAAAATAGATAAGTGAGCATTTTATTATCATTTTAGAAAAAAGAAAAAAAAGGGAACACAAAAAATTGGGCCCATTAATGTAGAAGGTTTTGGTGTTGATTATTTTCTCTCTTATTCTACAAAGATTTAAAGTGATGTGTTTAAACAAAAGAATTGAAAAATGTCTTACTATAAATTGATTGGATGCGTATTTGTCAAACTCTTTATCGTAAATAGAAAATATACTAAATAGATATACATGTTCTTAATAGTCTTAAATGATTAGGTAAACAATGAAAATTTTTACTTAATAAAGAAATTACTTTAATTTTTTGATATTATTTAAGAAAATTGGATAAGTAAGAAGAATCTTTAATACTATTAAAAAATGGAGAAACAAAAGTCCAAGCACATTTATGTGGAAATTTTTTGTGTTAATTATTTTTTACATCAATCAATTGAATTAATTTTTATTAAAATTTTTATAATTAAAATAATAATTTGACAAAAAAACCTTTTAAATTGTCACATTTAAAACTTGCTCCTAATTACATAGATATTATAAAGATTTGATCGACAGAACCACAATTATAAATAAACTAGTGTAATAGACAAATCTTATCTATTTGGAAAGGGGAAATGAAACCCAATTTATTATTTCCTTTCCCCCACCTTCTAAATTGTGTTTACAATCGTACAAGCCTTGCAAATAGAATATCAAAGAAGATGGTGTGAGAGGCCATTCCAATGGAGTATATCTAAAGTAAAAAGTTAGTTGTGTGAGGATGATTTTTTTAATGTGCATTATTAAAATTAAGAATAAATGTTCTATCAAATAAAAAAATCCTAAAAGGGCGAGAACTTGTATAGGTGAACATATGTATAGTATGCTAGACTCATGTATACATGACACCTTGTTAGCAAATAGAATGACTTAAGATAAATATGCATAACTAAATGACTCTTGACCCAGATTTAGCACCAGTGAAAATCCGCTAACAGCTCCAAAAAGACCACAATTGCATTTGTGGCTTTTCTCTGAATTTTGTCGAGGTACAACTCCCTCATCAGATTTGCAATGAATTTATCTAACCTAATGAATATGGGTATGCTTTTAACTAGAACTAGGAAAGTTGACTAACGCTAGTTCATAAATATGAAGCTAATGCAAGAAGCATAAATCAAATCCATAAATGACCAACACAAAGATTGAAAACCTATGACCATCCAATTCAAGAAATAAGATCAGATTGCAATAAATGAACACTATACAACTTATCTTTCAAGAAAGACACAATTATATCACACACATAATGCCAAGATCAGCGTACGTATCATTAAATTTATAATAGAGATTATAAATCATTACAGTCTAGAATAAATGTTTAAATCCCCTCGATAACACCACAAGGTGTATATTAAAAAAAAAGTCCCATCTTCATTTACATTTTCAAATTTATAGCAAAGCCAATGCCACTGGACAATAGCCAAAGTTGTTACTAAATTAGTGGCCTTCTTATTTTTCCAATGTTTCTTGAGAATTGTTGAAATCAACCAAAAGAATCAATCAAGTGGTAGAGGAATAGAAATTGGCAAGAAAAATTGATCTTGAACTCACCAGTAGCCGTCGAATGACCTTTCACACAACCAAGAAATTAATGCAACATCTAGGAATATCAAGCAATAGCACGTGTGTATGCTGCTTGATGGGAAATTGTAATTTAAACAAGCTCGAATCAGACATAAATTGGGACTAAATTGCCATCTCATCAAACTTAGGAGAACACACCAATGTCTAACCAATCTTCTATAAATTCAACCAATTTCACCTTTCTTCATCAATCAATAGCATCAAACATGTCGAGTTCTCAGAGTGACAGTAACTTTTCCAATAACTACATTGTCTTGGAAGAGATCGAATGCAGTCCACTATTTAGGCATTCGATCTCTTCCAAGCCCATGTACACAACACAACCATGCTAGAATGTTTCATATACACAGTCATCAGGACTTCTAGCCACTGTGACTGGGGTGTAAGAGTATTGGAGCGCTTGGTAAAGAACAAGTTTCATCATTGTGTCAATGTGGCGATCAATGGGTTTAGCCACTACCCTCAAAATGGACTGATAGTTGATGCCATCTACATTGCGTCGACCCTTCAAAATGAGACTTTGGAGGAATTTTTGGATCTTATGCACACAGGAGTCACAAGAAATGATATGGGACTCTTTGCACAATTTCTCCAGTCACACAAGAATCTACTGTCACCAACTCAAGTTGAATGCCTACAGATTGTTACTAAGGGCATTTGTGTCTTGATATTTGCTCTGTGTACATGAGAGGAAGTTCCTCTTTTTGTCTTCTTTCCCATGACATGAAATTTTGTAGTCAAATTAGACAATTTTGTAGTGCCAATACAATGTAAAAATGTTTAAATATATAATTAAACAAAATATTTCTTTTGATATCACTGCATTTTGTATGGATGGCTTCATTGGTTTCCTGTTCATATCACATTTAAAAATGTCGGTTTCCTTTTCTGTATAATGCACTGGTTAGGTGAATTAGGCTTGTTGTTATTCCATTGATCACTGGAAACCTTCTGGGTAGCGAAATTGGTAGTTCACATAACTTAAGAAAACACTGCTTAGGTTTCAAATAGTCTAAAGAATATCGCCTAAAGGCATAACTTGTGGGTGAATTTTCTAGATTCTGACACATGACAACTAATTACTCAAGTTATTAACATACGCACACCCACTCTTGAAGAAAAGGTAAGTTCAAAAATGTTAAGAAAATATTGCCTAGTGGGAATCAAACAATATAAGCAGTAAAATGAGAGGTTCAAAGAACAAATGAAAACCCCGCCTGAATTTAAGGAAGACAACAAAAGGCCGCCCAAACACAAGTTTAAATAAAGGACTTAGGAAAAATGAAAAGATAGAGAAAAGGGGGGTCCTATTTACGAGTACCAGTGGCTCTGACTAGGGACAAGGACTTCAAAGGACGTAGAGAACCTAGCATGCAAGACCAATCCCTTCCATTGGGCACAGAGTCAAATGAGAAGGATACAAAACAAAATCCAAAAATGAACACACCAAAATTACAATTATTTACAAGGTAGGACTAACCTACCAGAGAAGGAAAAGGAAGGGCACGATCGCACAAACCCATTAATTGGTTGGGAGAATCTGAATAATCCTTTTCTGAAAAGGCCCACCTTCCTATACAATCTCTGGAACAAATCTAGGAACATTGACATCCCAGCATTAATGCAAACAAAGATATATCCATATTTCAATGATCTCCCAAAAAGCCACTTTTCATCAAAAAATTCATCATGCTGCCATCCTGTCAAGACTAGACCATTCTTATGATCAAGACCTATCAATTCAAGCATATCCAATTCTAATATAGCGTTCTGAGTTCTAAATTTTTCTCTGGCCTTACATCTCCCAAGAATTTTCCAAATTTTTGAAAAATTACCATAGGAAACAATATTCTCCTTGACTTCATCATAGCTTCCTTTGATCAGGCCATTTTTATGGAAGGTAATAACTTTTGTAAACTAGTGCAAAATAGGGACTAATTTTTTTTACCTCTGGCTGAGCACCAATTTCATCTTCCTCCAACAAAATACTAGTAGTTTCCTCATCATTCCCTTGATTATGATCAATTTTAGCCATTGATAAACAACATTCATCCTCAAACATGAATTGATTGGCAATTGAATTTGTGAAAAGGAGGTTATCATATATTTCAAATCCATCAAGACTAAAGAGAGGGTTAGAATGGGTTGACCATTTTCCTTCCTCTTGAGAAGTATCACACGTGGGATCACCATTTCTTTCCAGGTTTAAACATGTATCCTCATTCACCACTTATTCAAATGAGAAAATTTCATATTTTGGAATAAGAAGAGAAGTTGATACCAAGTTAATCGAATTAGCCTTAAAGGAGATAAACTTATCCACAAAAGGAGGAGGTGAGGCAAACAATGTCCTTTCCTGTGTCTCATCATCTTCATCATCACTGGACAAACTGTAATCACTTTCAACTTTAAATGTGGTATAGAAATTGAAAGCATGATCACTACAACACTGATCTCGTTTCTCACTAGGTTGTTGCATGCTATAAAAAAATTTCAAATTAATGTTTCCAACAATCAGGTGAGGTAACTCTGCTTCTTTATGACCTTTAACCAGGAACTCAAAAGGTGTCTTGTAATTGGCTTCAAGTTTCACATTTGTGCCTAATTTCCATTTACCCATGACGATAAAATCATCCTCAACCTTCACTGCTTCCAATTGAGCTTGTTCAATCCCTTAAAATTTGTCTCTTTTGACGATTAATTGGATGTTTGGATCCAGAGAAAAAATGAATATATGATACTAGATCTCCTCACTAGGTTGTTCTAGAGTAGGAATTTGTTGAAGAGACCAATTGAACCAGTAAACAAAATACCTCATTGTTTTCGCCTTATTTTTCATGATTCGAAAGAAAAGATGCAGGGTAGCAGCAATGTTAATTGGAATTTTATAACATTGGAGAAATTTTGTTTTGAGGAAATCCCATCCGATAATGCTTCCTTTTCCAAGTCCCTTGTACCATTTTTTTGCTTTCTCGATTAGATTATCAATAAAAATTCTTTCAAAAAACATCTTCTTCTTGAATTCCTAAAACTGCACTTACTACAGTCATAGCCAAAATATGTTCCTTAGGGTCTTGTTCATTTTGACCATAAAATTTAGGAAACCTCTTCTGAGAAACTTGGGGTAAATCATGGTATTGTGATAGGGCAAGAGGGTTGACTTGATTACACTAGATATTCAAAGCCATAAATAGATAGAGTCACTAACTCACATGGGAGTAAAAATTGGGGAAAGAAAATTACTATGGTGGGCGAGCCGGAGGTGGATTATGAGGTTGAGGTACAGGTGGGTCCCTTGGTTGATGTAATGACTGATTAGGCTAATAATCAAGGTGACAAGGAGGGTTGTCCTAGTAATCAAATATCAACCTCAAAGGGCATTCAATCATAGGTGCAGGTGGGTGTTGAGCCAACTCTTCCTCTTCTTCCAAGACAAAATTCACTCGCATATAATATATTGTGTTCCTTCTATATCTCCATTTGAGTGTATTTAATTGTGATATGATGTCTTCTTGCTCCACTCCAACCCAATCTAAATCTGGCTGCAAAATAGGGAATACATTATTGTGAGGAAGTACCATCTTGCCGCATGACGTGATGGAGATTGTCAGACTTTTCAATCAATTCAACTCTCCCCAGTAGAGCCACCAAAATTTTGTTAGCGAATGGAATGGCTTGGGATAAATATGCTTAAACAAATGACTCTTGACCCATATTTAGCACTAGTGAAAATCTACTAACAACTCCGAAAAGACCACAATTGCATTTGTGGCTTTTCTCTAAATTTTGTCGAGGTACAACTCCCTCACCATATTTTCAATGAATTTATCTAACGTAATGAATATGATTATGCTTTTAACCAGAAATTGAGAAAGGTGATTGTGTACAGTGTGATTTCTACCCTAAAATAATGCAAAACAAAGGAAATGCAAAGGAAGAGAACACAAAACAACACCTCAAGATTGGCCTAGTTAAACTTGAACAAAGAAAAGATGAACACAAGTTGTTTACCTTGTCCAATTTGATTGGTTAGTTGGTCATGTTGAATAGATAATTTGTGTGCTCCTTTGGATGGAAAATTGCATGAAAATGGATGCAAAACGATGGTGAGATGATGGGGATTCTAATGATGCAAATAGATATGTGAGTGGATGCACAAGATGGATGAAAAATGAGCTTCAAAGTTGCAGCAATGGAGAATGGTGTGAGAGTTCAAGAGAACTTAGTTGATTGAATGCTTGAATGTGTGAATGAATGAAAAATGAGGTCAAAATATTCTATTTCTAGGGGAAAGGACTCTAAGGAATGGAGGGCTAGGATTTAGCCACCATGGACAAGATGAAGGGCTATGGTGAGTTGAGGACTCACAAGCCCTCACATCTTGCCATGTGGAAATGAGGTGTACAAGGTGAAGGTGATGTGGAGGTACTTGAAAGTACCTTGGGATTGGAACAAGATCTCCTCATAAAGGAGGTCCTTGTCCCCATGTGGGAGATGTGACAAGAGGAATTTAAAATTCTTCAATAATCCACATGGGGAAGAGAAAGGCCTTGGAGGAATAAATGTGAATTTTTAATTCACACGATGTGAAGGTACTTGTAAGTACCTTGGGTTTGGGACAAGATCTCCTCATAAAGGAGGTCCTTGTCCCCATGTGGGAGATGTGATACATGATGAATTTAAAATTCCTCAATAACTCACATGGGGAAGAGGAAAGCCTTGGAGGAATAAATGTGAATTTTTAATTCACATGGTGAAGAGGTTGCCTTGGCTAATTGGAGAAAGTATTTATGATGGTTGACTTGGAGGTATTCCATAAATGGCATGAGGATTAGGCTGACCTAATCATATGATTAAGGTTGTGTAAACAAGTGATTAAGGGGGCTAATGAAGGGTTAAGAGCAAGTTACAAGTTATGGAGGATGTGACATTAATCCTAATTAAAGGTGTGCACATTCTAATCATGGATTAATTAAACTAATCCAGATTAAAGGGGGATTATGGAAGATGGGACAAGTAGAGAGAAAAAGTGGAATTTAAAATTGATTTAAATTCAAAAGGCCAAATGAACAAATTAAATAAATTGATGTATTTATTTAATTTAGAGAGGAAGGGGTAAAAGGTAAAGCATTTAATTATTAAATTAAATACCCTAAGAACCTTAGGAAAGGAGGGAATAGTAATTAAATAGATTATTTAATTAATATCGATGGGGGGAATGAAATAGACAAATAAAGGAGATGAATTTGACCATACGGGAGTGGTCAAATTTGAATGTCTACATTTTTCCCCTCTTCGAAATACTATTAGAATAACAATGTTTCGAAGAAAAATAAAATGCAGATGACTCGATAGAGGAAATGACTAAAAGATGATGCCAAAGCATGGGAGAAGTTGCGTAAGCTATCCAAATGGTGGGAAATGAAGGGAGATGCCCCAGTCTCGCAAGGAAGTGACCGTGATGGAGGAATAGAAGCGAATGATAGGGTATAAAATGCAGATGAATTGATAGAGGAAATGACTAAAAGATGATGCCCCAGCATGAGAGAAGTTATGTAAACTATCCAAATGGTGGGAAATGATTGGAGATGCCTAGTCTCATGAGGAAGTGACCGTGATGGAGGAACAAAAGTGAATGATAGGGTATTCCCCCTCGAGAGGGCGAATGGGGAAGAAAAAGGGACCACAAGTGACTTCTCGATATGAAGAAATGGAGGGTACCATGGGATAGAGCTCAAAAAACCATGAAGATTGGCTTTTGAACGGAGGAAAACAGTCACACAGTATGTAAATAGCGGCCCATGGAAGATAGATGATTAGTCAATTAAAAAGAAAGTTAAATAATGGGTAAAAATACCCAAAACTTAAAAAAGGGTAAAAAGGAGGGAAAGGGAAATATATAGTAATTTGAGAATTACTATTCCTCATTTGCACACCTGGTAGTTGAGTGAAAGAGAGAAGAGGAAGAAGGTGACAAGGATAGCTGATGGGTATGACAGCGAGGACAAGAGGTTCATGGAGGACGAGATCATCCATCGAGGTGATGAGGTACGATGGTACTACCATGAGCATGCGATACCATGCCAGGTTAGTTCCAAAACCCTCTTTGTGATTTTAAGCAATTTTTTTCAATTTTTATGCTTTTTAAAAACATGGGCGTTGGGGTGCAGGTAGGTTAGTAAAATGGGTTGTCGAAAAAAATGTGATTTCACCCAAAAAAAAATTAGCAAAATCGCCTGTTAAAGCGTCAGGTATAGGGTGACGAATTCACCCAAACAAAGGAAAAAAGGGTGAAATTGAAACAAAAAAGGGTGTATTCACCCAAGAATTGGGTGAATCCACCCAAGGGAAAAAGCAGGTTTTGGTTGGACGAACAAAGTCACCCGTCAGATGGGTGAATTCTCCTGTTGGGGGATAATGGGTGGGTTCGCCCATCAGACGGGCGAACTCACTCATCCGGGGAGGGATGAGTGGGTCCGCCCATCTCAGTGACGATGGGCGGGTCCACCTATCGGATGGGCGAACTCACCCGCCCGGGGAGGGACAGGCGGGTCTGCCCATTAGATGGGCTAACTTGCTCATCCGGGGATGGATGGGTGGGTCCGCCTGTTGGATGGGCGAACTCGCCCTTCCTGGCAAGGACAAGTGGGTCTGCTTGTTAGATGGGTGAACTCGCTCATCTGAGGAGGGACGGGCGAACTCACCTATCCGAGCAAGGATGGGCGGGTTCGCCTGTAAGACAAGTGAACTCGCTCATTCAGGGATGGGCAAAAAAAATGGGAAAATTCACCCAAAACAAGGTAAAAGGATGAAAATGGGTGAATTTTCTAAAAGGGTGAAATGAGAATCAAAAAGGGGTGAATTCGCCCAAAAGGGAAAAAGGGATGTGGAAAAGGGCAAAAGGGATGCGGAAAAATTTGAGAAGTCAACTTGGTGCGAGGGAAGAAAAGAGGGAGAAAGAAAAGTGAGGAGGTTAAATAAAAGATAACTGACATGTTGTTTGATGTGGATGCAGTGTTTTGATATCTTGTAGACATGAGAGAGGTGTTCAGTAGTTTTGGAGGTGACGATTGCAGTGATGAATGGTGAGGATCATGAGGCATTGGTGTTTGTGAGTTTGCTACATATTCTTGGGTACCCAAATATCAAAGCACACTGAGCACTATTGACTGCATTGATAGAGCAATGGAGTTCAAAGATGTCCACCTTCTATCTCCCAACAGGGGAGATGATAGTCAACCTGGAGGACATGTGGAGGATTTTGCGGCTATCGATAGCTAGTCACCTCGTGAGTTGGATGAGGTCAGAGGGAAAAGAGTGGGACCGGACCCTATGGGTCCTTTTCGGATGAGCAAACTTACCGATTCAGGGGGCAGATTTGGATTTGGATGGATGTTTAGGACTGGGAGTGCCACCATTGCCATTATATCTCTGTAGTCTGATTAGTGGTATTTTGTTGCCAGACAAGAACGAATGCTTTTGTACGTCAAGGTTATTTAGGTTGTTAGACATATTGTGGAGCAAAGGGAGGGGGAGCTTGCATGCAGTCCATGTGTACTGGAACAATTGTACAGGGAGATGCACGTGGTGTGCTATTAGCGGGCACTTAGGGTGACACATGTGACGCTGTTACAAGTTTGGGCTTGGGAGAATATCAATGTTGCTAGGCTAGGAGTTTTGACAAGAGGGGAGCAAGATGCTACACTACAAGTGGCATAGTGGTACATGACTGAGTACAGCCGGTGATTTCACTATCAGGACATCGGTGATCTAGAGAGATGGAGGAGGAGACTGGATTATTTACAAGAGGATCAGATAGTATGGAGGCCATACATGATGCGATGGTTTTCCAGATGGAGGGAGGATGAGGTGAGGCATAGAGGATACTTCTACATAGTATCCTGTTTGGTCCAGAGGGACCCAGGCATCATGGAGCTCCACAGAGCAGATAGAGTGTTGGGCAAGAGAGGAGGAGAGGTAGATGCAGGGGTGAGTGTGGCATTTTGCATGGTGGGGATATCACTAGCCACTACGAATTATGACAGTTCATCGGATCAGAGAGGCATTGGGCTATGGTTTAGAGGATGAGAGGAGGTTGGGGGGACAACGGAGAGTCAGGCAAAGAGGAGGATGTTAGAGGTGAGTACAGGAGGAGGCTGAGGCAGAGGAGGAGAGGACCGCTAGAGAGTGGGATAAGAGGAGGCGATGGAGGTAGATTCCATAGATGTGGATCCACTAGCCATAGTGCCATACATACAACGACCATTAGAGGACCCAGCTATACTATTGAGAGGGGCACTAGTGAGGCTGTGGATTGTAGAGCAAAGACTTAGGGATTCAGAGGCAGAGAGGAGCAGGCTACTGGCTGAGGTGGAT
The DNA here is from genome assembly GCA_007258455.2 of Sequoia sempervirens. Lineage (NCBI taxonomy): Eukaryota > Viridiplantae > Streptophyta > Pinopsida > Cupressales > Cupressaceae > Sequoia > Sequoia sempervirens. The sequence goes on from VDFB02353493.1 coordinate 251,444,402, forward strand.
AGGGTGCATACAAAGGGAGAGAGGAGTTACAGAACCTTGGCACATGAGGTAGAACAACATGTGTATGAGATAGAGATAGAGAGAGATGGACTGCAGGCCGAGGTGGGTAGGTTACAAGTAGAGGTGACTCGACTAGAGGCAGAGGTGTCCAAACTGAAGATAGAGGGACAAAGAGACTGTGGGGAGCTAGCAGATTAGGATGCCCTATAGGTAGAGGAGGAAGACAAGGATGTGGAGGATTTGAGGAGATAGCTAGGAAAGCTGCGGTGGGAGAGGATCAATTTGGTGATGGAGAGGGACAAATTGTAGGTCGAGGTCACTAGACTACAAGCAGGGGGATAGAGGGACCACAGAGAGTTGATGGACTAGGTATCTATATAGGTCCTGGAGGAGGCAAAGAAAGATATGGAGGATCTGAGGAGATAGGTGGGAGACCTGCTAAGGGAGAGGACCGAGTTGAGGTGGGAGCGGAACAAGCTCCATGACAGAGCAAAGGTGGTAGAGCAGATAGTTGGGGATGTAGGGTTGGTGTTGGAGAGAGAGGAGGCTATGATGGCACATATATGGACCTTGCAAGGTGAGAGAGATGTAGCAGAGGCATGGGTACAGACTCTGCAAGGTGAGAGGGATGTGATAGCAGGACAGATATAGACATTGTAGCATGAGAGGGATGCAACAGAGGCATAGGTATAGGCTCTGTAGGGTGATAGAGACATAGTGGTGGATGTAGGGTTGGTGACACTGATTTAGGCACAGGTTGACCAGCTGATGCTAGCATAGGATGCCTAGGAGTAGGAAAGGAGACAAGTGATCAGGTTATGGGATAGATATAGGATGGAGCGAGATGTGGACATGATACAGGTACTAGAGAGGGATGAGTACATGTGGGAGGTGAGTTATTATACAGTGGCCTACTTCATGGTGGTTCCAAATCAACCACGGTGTGTGCCTCCCTATGTCAGAGTGGTGGCATAGTTGCCAGTACCATCACGGTCACTAGGGACGCACACATGAGGATATAGCAGCTATTGAGAGACACCCCCATGTAGGGGGGAGTGTCAAACTCACCGCAGAGGTTGGATGTGAGTATCTTAGGGTAGGGATGATAGGATACAGATTTTTGACAGGTGCAAGATGGATGTATAGTATAGAGCGGTAGAGATCACATTTGATTCAGAGCCTTGTACTTGTATTTTATTTGATGATTATTGATGTATATGATGGATATGTATTTTGATGATATGATGGACTATATTATTGGACATGTGATGGACATTATATTTTGATATTTATATGATATGGCATAGCCCTTATTTACATTATGTCGTGTTTATGTGATGGATGATTTATGTATGCACATGGATATGTATGTGATTTTATCATGGATGTCTATGATGATAATGTGATATATGTATATGTTGATGATGATTTATATTTATGCTTATGTAGATGACATGTATGAAATGCATTATGCATAACATTTGTTATATGATATGGTTATTGGACTAATGATTTGTGATGCAGGTGACGATGTATGCATGGACATTATATCATGTATTTGTAATTTATAATGACATGAATGCAAAATGTGTGTATGCATATGTAATCTATGTTATGGATGAATGCAATGAATATGCAATGCAACAAGATAGATTGGGATGTTTAATGCAATGTAAATGAATGATGTAACAAAATGATAATGTCATGAATCTTAAGAACCTTAGAACAACCAATTAAAGTCAATCCAAACAACTTAAAATGATAATAAAAATGAACTTAAGATGCTTAGACGAATAGATCTATATTAGTCTAAAAAACTTGAAATGATGATGCAAGTGAATCTAAGATGCTTAGAATAACCAATTAAGATTAAACTAAACAATTTAAAATGAATATGAGATGGTAATGCACATGGGAAAGAATGCAACATATGCAATGAATTAATGATAAAATAATCATAAGATTCTTATAATAACCAATTAAGATTAAACTAAATAATTTAAAATAAATATGATATGCCAATACACATGGGATGAAATGCAATTCCATGAACCTAGAATGTGGGATGGGATGCAATTAAATTCCTTACAAACACTAATAGCTAAATGAAATGCAACATGGATATGAGTGTAAATAAGGGCTTGCAAGGGTGATGGAGGTGGATGGTAGGTTGACTTTATTTGTGGCTCATGCTTGCTTTAGCTTATAAAATAAAGGTAGGAAGGGCATGAAACAACACCTGTCAAGAACCGTAGGTATCCTGAGAAGAAGAGGGGATGATAGGTGAATGTTTGCACAACCAAAATCATAGCTCATAGGTTAGGGATAAGTGTAATGCAACGGAAGGGACAATGAAATGCAATCCTAATGCTATTTGCCAGTTTCAGAGCATTGATTTTTGCTATAGCATAAGACACAAGATGCTAGGGAAAGTGTAACCAAGGAAGATTAGTGTCCAATACAAAATACAAACACAACAAAAAAAGAGGTTATCCCAATACCCCAAAGTCATGATGACTTTGGTTGGGTCAGGCATTGGAATAACCAAAAGTACAAAGGATGCCCCAATGTAACACAAGATCGTAGGGATTTTGGTGGGTACTACGTGGGAAAACCAAGTAGACAACAACAAAGAAAAGATCAAGATATGTCCCTATGCTTACCAGTCAAAATGCACCATAATATGATGAATCATGGCGGCCTTAACAAGGTATGATAGGAAGCTCAAACAATAAACAAAATGCCAAAAGTATCAAAAGAAAGCAATCAATTTCAAATGTTCTTTTCCATGGGATCAAAAGGTGGATGGGATGATGATGTGGTCTGATGAGGAAGGATGCATCCTATTAAGACCAAAGATGGAGACTAAACTAAGAGATTGACATGACGCATGATATTTGAAACCAACTAAACCTCGCAATACTAGTGGATCTTGTTTGTTAAGAACTAGCTATATAAGGACATAACTTGATGACATGACACGTGACATAAGAGATACGACACAAAATAGACATACTCTAAAGACCTAGGGGTTCAAGGGTTGATCAAAGATTAGCCTTGCCTATGTGAAAGTACAGAGCCTTGTTAAGAACTAGCTATATAAGGATATAACTTGATGACATGACACGTGACATAAGAGATACGACACAAAACAGACATACCCTAAAGACCTAGGGGTTCAAGGGTTGATCAAAGATTAGCCTTGCCTATGTGAAAGTGTAGAGCCCTCATAGTTCAATAAAAGACCATGGATAAAAGCAGAAAGAGGACAATGGAGACAAGTGATGGAAGACAAAGATTGGATGGACCAAAAGGAGCCTTGGGGGTGGATCAAATGATCAACCTTGCCTACATGAAAGTGTAGGGGCAACATAGTTTGAAAAAGGACTGACAAGTACATGACAGGCGACCGACACAACAAGATAGATGAAAGCCCAAGGGGCTAATCCAAGTCAATTTGTAGACTACACTATCTTAGATACTACAATACTAACGTGGATATCCATCAAGGGAGAAAATGCCACAACTAGATGAAGGCGTCAGTAGTCAAATTCATTATAAAAAGACATGATGGGATGACACTCCAAGGGAGCACCAACATGATAGAGAACCCTAGATGGAAGGGAAGGAATGACATGACACAAAATTATTTAATTCCTACAAATCAAAAATCAGTCCATAGACTAGGATATTTCAGATTAATGTCACTTTTAAATTTTAATAGCTTTTTTCATGTCATAAACAACAAACAAAAGATAGGATGAGACCTAAATAAGGACCGACACCATGGAGGAACCTAGATGAAGGCGAGAGACTGACTGACAACAAGGACATACGACACAAGATCAAATTAGGATAAAAGCTTAGGATGATGGATAGCAGATGAAGATCGTCCAATGCTCAACCAAAATATACCAAATGACGAATGAGGAGATGTGGATGAAAAGACAGGATTGACAGGACATTAGGATTGGATGTGAGGCTAGGATGGAAGCACAAAGAAACTAGGATGCAACTTAGATAATGATTAAGCCCTGTATGAATGGTGCCTGTTACTAGGTTTTCACCAAACATACTTATACAAGGTGCCACCAAGGGTGATTTTCACCATAGTATGAGTTATTTCTCTTTACTATTTTTTGATTTTAATTTTTAATTTTTTTGGTATTTTTGCAAGATAGGATAACCTATCTGATTTAGGTGTAAAACCTTTTTAGATGCATAATATTAATGGGCTCCTCTAGGGGCGCTCCTTCAGGTGTGGCAAGCCTATATGCCTCTGATCCATATTTTGTTGTGATGACATATGGACCCAGCTGATTTGCTTCAAATTTCCCTTTCTTATCTCGGTCCTGCTGGGTATGTTGATTATCCTCAAGAATTAAATTACCAACATCGAATTGGAAAGGATGGACCTTCTTGTTGTAGCTTCTCTTAAGATGATTCTTGTATGCTTGAAGATGGTTGTACGCTTTAATCTATTTTTCGTCGAGGAGTTCCAACTGACTAAGTCTTGTGACCTAAGCATCTTTGTCACTCATGATGTTCTTCAAAGATATTCCTAGTGAGGGGCTCTTGACCTCAATTGGAAAGATGGCATCGACACCATAAATGAGAGAATACAGAGTGGTTCTGGTAGGAGTGCAAATGGAAGTGCGATAGGCCCAAAGGGTGGGATGAATATGAAGGTGTCAATCTCTACCAGTATTATTAACCACCTTCTTAAGGATCTTGATCAAGGTTTTGTTGGTAGCCTCCCCTTGGCCATTACCTTGAGGGTAATAGGGTGTGGACCAATGATGTTGAATGTGAAAGGTGTCACAGAGGTGTTTCATGGCCTGGTTCTTGAATGGCTTTCCATTATCTATGATGATGGTGGATGAGATTCCATATCTATAAAGAATATGGAAAAGGATGAATTTGGATATCTGAATACCCATGATTTGAGAGAGTGGAATTTCTTCCACCAACTTGGTGAAGTACTCAGTGGCAGTGATTATGAAGGTGTGGTCGTCATAAGATGGAGGGTATATATTGCCGATTAAGTCAAAATCCCACTCAGAGAGGGGCCATGGTGCTACGAGAGGCTACAAATCCTGAGCAGGAGCATGTATCAAATCCGCATGTTGTTGACAAGGTAAGCACTTATTCACGAACTCACAAGAATCATGCTCTAGTGTAGGCCAATAGTAACCAGCTTTGAGAGTTCTCTTGGTTAAGGCCATGCGATTTGAATGGGCCCCACACACACCACTATGTACCTTGATTAACGCAGTGTGAGCTTTGGTCTCATTCAGACACCTAAGAAGGGCTCCATCATACCCATGATGATAAAGAGTATCACCTATAGTAGTGTAACGAGAAGTGTGTTGAATGAAATATTTTCATTGATTACGTGTAAGTTCAAGGGGTAAGATGTTGTCATGAAGGTAGTTGTAAATATCATGATACCATGGTGACGTAGGATCTACAATGTTGCACACCATTTCGCTCTTAGGGATATCATAAGCAAGGATTAAGAGTTGTTCAACTAGGAACTCGCAGTTTATTCGATCTTTTGGCATGTCAATTAGGGAACCAATTGTAGCCATTGCATTAGTTGCTTGGTTCTGCACTCTCTGGATTTGGTCAAACTAGATAGAGGTGAAGTAATTTTTGAAATCATCCACCATGCTTATAAGGCAGCAACTTATCATCCCTTGTCAAAAACTCATTGTTAACCTGATTGATGATCAACTAGGAATCACCAAATACTTTCAAGTGAGTGATGTTCCATTGGATTGTGATTCTAAGGCTAGGCGAGAAGAGCTTCATATTCAACCATGTTGTTCATGCATGGAAAATCCAACCTGAATGACTTCAGGATATGATCACATTGGGGGGTGACAAACAAGATTCTTGCCCCTGCTCCATTGTGTGTGTACGACCCATCAAAGTAGAGTGTCCATGTGGCTGCTTATGACACTGTGAAGACCTCTTCATCAAGAAACTTTGTTACCAAGGGATAGGCATCTACTAGGGGAGTGTTTTCCAACTGATCTGCAATCACTTTCCCTTTAATAGCCTTTTGGTCAACATACTCTATATCAAATTCACTCAAGAGCATGACCCATTTGGACATGTGGCCTATCAAAGTTGTCCTGGATAATAAATATTTGAGTGGATCAACTTTTGAAATCAGCTTCATGGGATGACTAAGCATATAGTGTCAAAGCTTTTGTGAGTTGAAGACCATAGCTAAGCAAGCATTTTCCATCGGGGAATAATTGATATCATAGCCTACTAGGGTCTGACTGATGTAGTAAATTGCTCGTTCTTTTAATGACTCATCATGTTGAGCCAATAGTGCCCCCATTGCAGCTAAAGTAGTGGAAATATACAACATGAGTGGCTTACCTGGAATTGGTGGCATAAGGATGGGCGGATGAGCCAAATACTCTTTGATTTTGTCAAAACCAAGCTGACACTATTGATCCCACTTGAAGGTGAGATATCCTTTTTCAGGAGATGAGTGAATGATTGGCATTTGTCAGTTAATTGAGCTATAAACCGTTAGATGGATTGTAGCTTGCCTTGAAAGCTCCTTAACTATTTTAGATTGTGTGTTGGAGGTATTTCCATGATTTCCTTGAATTTAGCGGGATCAAATTCTATGCCTCTTTTGGAGATGATGAAACCCAATAGCTTTCTTGAGGTGACTCCAAATACACACTTCTTCAGATTCAGACATAGCTTATAGTGCTCTAGGCGCTCAAAAATATTCTTCAGGATCAACGGGTGCTCTTCCCTTGTTCTTGATTTCCCTAACAGATCATCAACATAATCTTCCATTATTATGTGAATAAGGTCATGGAAGATGACTGTCATGGCACATTGGAAGGTTTCCTCGACATTTTTGAGGCCAAAGGGCATGATGTTGTAATAGAAAGTGCCCCAAGGTGTGGTAAAGGTTGTTTTATGTTGATCCTCAGGTGCAATTATGATATGGTTATATCCAGAGAAACCATCTATAAGGGATAGCATCTCGTGTCCTGCAGTTAAATCAACCAACATGTCAATGTTTGGTAAGAGGAAATCGTCTTTAGGACAGGATTTGTTGAGGTCTTGAAAGTCTATGCAGATTCTAATATTCCCATTTGGTTTAGCAACCAACACTATGTTAGAGATCCAATCAGAGTAGTCGATGGGTCTTATGAATCCAGCTTCTAATAGCTTTTCCAACTCTTTCTTGACCAATAGAGCTACTTGAGGATGCATTTTCTTGAGTTTCTACTTGACGAGCTTTGCATCTGGATGTACATCCAAGTGATGTACCACTAAAGAGGGATTGAGACCTAGCATATCTGAATATGTCAACACAAAATTGATGATGCCTTCTTTGAGAAGTTGGGTGATGGTAGAGTACTCTTCCTCTGATAGTGATTTGGCTACATATGTGATTTTGGGATCCTCTCCAGTTCCCAAATTTACTTCTTGTGTTACCTTGATCAGAATGGATAATCATTTAGACAGTTGAGTTCCCACAAGGGGAAGATGAATTTCCCCATCTTCCAGTGCCTCGTCGAGGTTTTCACTGTTATATTCACCCTTTATTTTTACTCTTTTTGAGTCAAGAAGTGCCTCAGAGAGGTTTTCACTAGGTGACCCTTTTTGGTTTTATTTCTTCTTATTTTTGTGGTTAGGGTGTTCATCCTCCCCCAATCCTATAAGATGTACATACGTATCCACTGAGGGAAACGTGTCAATAGGTGTGCTACCATGTAGGTCCCAGTCTATGAGTTCAAGATGGCAAAGGGATAGGCTAATGAAGGAGATGGACATGCATTCAAACATAGAGGAAAGGTCTACATGATCCATGTCATTGTATACACGTATAATAGATTCTTCTTCTAATATGTCTTTGAGGAGACCGTCATCCACACTAATGTTGTTAGAAGCACTAGTTGATGGTATAGGATCCTTTTGTTTTGTATCATGGCCTAGACCCGAATATCTTGGTCATATTGAGGCCTCAATAAGTTGTTTCCTTCCTTGCTCTTCAATGTTGAGGCCTCCCCCTTGATAATTATACTTGTTCACTAACTTTATAGAATAGGGGTACGTCTCTTGGAAATACTCCTTCAGAGGGGGAGTAGGTTCAAGTTCCTCGCAGTAGACCCATTGGCTAATGTCATCCTCTAGTGTATCTTGTCTTAGTCCAGGGGAGTGGAAAGTGTTGGATCCCACATTCTTGGAGCTCAAGGTGAGCATCTTTTCTACTTGTTGTGTTGTAGACTAAGAAGGTTGGCTATATGTATGTGGCAAGGGTGGCATGGTTGCCACATTCAAATTTGTATGCATTTTGTATTCGCCACAACAAGCTTGTCAATGATCTAGACTTTGGAAAGGGTGGAATCAGATGTGGATGATGGAGTGGATGAAGTGGTGGCTAGTGTGTTGGAAGATGGATGGGATGATGATGTTTGAGGTGGTCCCATTTCTACTCCAAGGTAGTAATGAGAATGGGAAAAGGAAACCTCTAGTACGCAACAATATTCAAATGGTTGAGGGTTCGCATGTATTGTAACTTTCACCCCATTAAATGGGAATTTCAAACACTGGTGGTATGTGGATGGAATGACTTCATGGCATGGATCCGTGGATGACCAAGGAGGAGATTGTAGGGGAGTTCTAGATCAAGGATGTGATAGGTAGTGTATTGCACAATGGACCCAATCTGGATTGGAAGACAAATTGTCCCCCTGGAATCACGCTCTGCATTACCATATGCTTTGATAGTGATGACCTAATTATTTAAGTCAACATGAGTATTTCCTACCTAATTTATGAACTTTAATGTGCAAAGATTCAGGGCAGAGCCATTATCTACCAAGACCCTTTTTACCTTGTGCCTGGCTATAAGGACCTCGAGATGGAGGGGACAATTATGATTGGAATCAATACAAGGCATGTCATTCTAGCTAAATCCTAGCTAATATGTGGCAGAAAGATGTCCTACCAATGTTTGGAATTTTGTGGGATCTATGTCATTGGGGACATGGGTATCCTGTAAGGCCTTGGCTAATATTTATTGGTGCATAGGGGAAGACTTAAGTGAATCTAGAATGGATATCTGGGTTGGGGTCTTTCCTAAGTGATCAAGAATATTGTATTAAGAACTTACATGTAGTGATTGGGAGAACATAGAGGCTCTAGGGACTGTAATACAAGTGTAGTGGGTTGTAACAACACAATGCGGGTATTTTCCTTTTACGTGTATCATAGACACACGTGGTTCTACCTATTCAATGTGCATGATAATACCTTCATAATTAAATGGAACATTTTTGTAACTAATGTTGTTTGTGTTGTTACCCTGATTGTTATTGTTACTAAACCCGAGGTTTGAGTTTGATGTGATAGGACCTTGGTTATGCTTAGGGAAAGCATTTTGATATATTTGCAGTTGAGCATTGGACGAGGGTGCCATGTTGGCATCCACATGTATATCACCTCGATCTATGAGATCTTGGATGTATGTTTTCAAACCTTGACATTTATTTAATGTATGTCCTTTGATTTTGTGGAACTCACAATACTTGTTTTATTTATACGAAGTTGGTTTGGGTTTGGATTCATCCAGAGGCTTTTTCACAAGATATGTGATTAGGTAATTAGCCTGTAGAAGCCTATTGAACATGGTGCTTAAGGGTTCTCCTAGTTGAGTGAATTGGCATTTGTTATTCCCTTGATTATTCTGATTAGATTGTTGAGGTGGATGTGGTGCCCCCTATGGAACTGATATGGCGTTAGGGATTGAATGTTGAGGAGGGGCATACTGGGGATTCTGGGAAGCATTAGCTACTTGGACATGTTTGGTGTCAGTGACACCATCATTGACAGGGTTCTTGTTCTTGTTCCAGTAGCAAGGTTTATCCCCAGATGACTTTTCTTTATCAGAATTAAAAAATGTGATTGGCCCTTTGGAAATAAGTGCTCTCTCAAGAATGGGACCCTTCTTCACTATCTCAAAAAAGGTCGTGACATAGTGAAGCCTAAAATTATGCACCATATCTGGATGATAGTTTTTGATGAAAATGGTGACCGTGTCTTTTTCTTTGAATGGGGATTTCATTCGACCAACCAAAGCTTGCCACCTTTGAAGGTAGCTTGCAAAAGTTTCTCCCTCCTGCTGCTTCTCCTTCAAGAGGTCCAAAGTATCGACATCTTTCTCCAAATTAAAGGAGAAGTGGGAAACAAAATTTTCCAAAATATTTACAAAATAGTTGATGGACCCTTTCTTGAGACCCATAAACTAGTCAAGAGCTATCCCTTGTAAACTCCTTGGAAATAATTGTAGGAGGTAATTGTCATTGTGTAAGAATTCTTGACAATGGGCATAAAACTCCTGAAGATGAGCCTTGGGGTCCTTTGTTCCTTTGTATTTATCAAATTTTGGCATCTCGAAATGCTTCAGGAAAGGAACTAATGAGATTGAGGGATCAAATGGGTAGGGAAAAATGTCTTCAAACTTGAAGGATTGTTTGCTAGTCCTTGCTTGCAAGTCTTTTAATGTAGCTTTGAATTCTTCCATTTTTTATTGACAGGCATTGGGGGAATCAGATTGGATAGATTGGATTGATTGTAGGGAGGATATTGTTGGTATGATGAAGATGGGGTAGAAGCAGTTTGATCATAAGCCGGTGGAGGTGTATATGGAGGCGATTGTTGGTATTGATTGGTATAGGTGGATTGTGGTTGCGGATTGACATAAGGTGGATAGGAGGATGATGGATTTTGATAGTAAGAAGTGGAGGCTACTTGCTGATAGGGAGGCCACTGTTGATAATACAAGGTGGAAGGGACACCTGACTGGTATTGCAGAGGAGCTTGGTAATATGATGATGTGGAGGCACCTTGTTGATATGATGGCGGTTGTTGATGATATGAGGTAGATGGAGCACCTTGTTGATAAGGTAGTTGTTGCTGGGTGTAATATGGATTGGACTGGTAGTTATATGTAATGTTTGGCTATTGTGTGGTATATAGGGGTGGTTGTGAATTGGACATTTGGTAGTAGAGATTTGAGTGCAATTGCGGGGGGTTAGTGTAAAGTGGGAATTGAGATTGCAGAGGATTTTGAGGAATTGAATTGGGGTTTGGATTCAATGGGGTAGCATAGACAACATATGCGCTTGATGGATGATAAATATATTGTGTGAGGGGATTGCATTGTGCTTGTGTGGGAATTGAAGTATGTTGAGGTGGTTGTTGTTGTTATGGTGGTTGTTGATAAGATGGGCAAGACAGGATGTGTTGCTATTGAGGAATCGTCATTGAGGTTGTGATGTAGCCTATGTTACCTGATGAGGGGGTTGTGTAGGAACAACAATATGTTGTTGCGGGACTAGAACATTTTGTTGCGAAACTAGAATGTTTTGTTGTGGAACTGGAATGTTTTTTTTGTGGAGGTTGTTGATGAGGTGGTTGAGACAAGATAATAGCGGTAGTAGTATGTTGTGGTGGTGCATGCAAGGGGATAGAAATGTGTTGTGGTAGTCCTTGTGATGCGATGGATTGTTGGGGATTAATAGGAGGCTATTGGAGTGCGGGGATGTTGCCTTGGGGTGGTTGTTGAGATGTGAAAGGTGGAGGTGGTAAATTAGCTACAGGTGTAGATCTCAGAGGTGGTATCAATGCGAGGAAAGTATTTCCCCCAGTGTTGATGGGAGGTTGACCTAGCTGATTATGCAGAAGTGGTGGTGCAGATGGTATAGCGGTCAGACCTTGCTAGATAGGCATGGGAGGTGGTGGTGGCAGAATATCCTACTACATACCATAAACAAGGGGGTTGTTTGGATTAGATTCTTCTCCCGAGGTTGGCATATGAGGGCAACTTGTGACTTGATACATCATGACATTTCTGAACCTAGGTTCATACCAATTTTCTATGGGTGGACCCTCAAGAATATACAAATGTCCCAGAACATTTTGCAAAGTTTGCGAGTCCTGAGGCATTAGAAGAGACTGGGTGCTGATATATTGTGTCATGTCAAAGTATGGTAGTGGTTTGATCCCCTTCATAAGTAAAGTGGCAAGAATCTTGTCCACACACTCATTGAGGAGGTGATCCGTCATATGAACATTGGTGGGATTACTAAAGTACTCATCAATCGTGACTTCAGGTTGAACTACCATGTTCTCGTCACTAGGCGGTGAAGTGTTTTGGAAATCGGCATTAGACTGCGACGAGGCACCATTTTTGGGATTTTGAGGGATGTTAGGCTAGGAACCTTGACCTTATTGTTCAACCATCTTCTTTGTTTGCGATTGGGTTTGAACGAGCATGAAAGTGCAAAACCACTAGGTGAACTAAGATGAACCTACACTCTAAGATGCAATGCAGAGATGATGTGAATGAGGATTGAAGGATTGATTGGATTGGATGAAGGATCGATGGATTGGATGTTTGGATAGGGATATGATTGGATAGGATTGGATTGGATCGATTGGCGAGATGAAATGATTGATAAGATTAGATGATGGATTGGATAGGATGATGAGAAGGGATTCTAAACCAAGTTCAAAAATCACCCTAAGTGAATTAAGGTGTTGATTGATCATATTGAAAGACCAAAGGATGATTACAACATCGAATCCACCTCAAGATGGAAGTGGATTGATTGGGCCGAAGATGGTGACTGACTCAGGATGGATGACAATCCTAAGTAGGTTGCAGATGATGATGATTGGATTCATACTGTAAGTGGTAGAATGGGGAAAATGAATTAAACAATGCATCTACGCTTCTAAATAGGACGTTGCATCTAAGATTAAGAAATTTAAACTAATTTAAACTACAAATCTACAGAAATCTATCCTATTGCTCTCTAACTCTAAAGATTTCTCTAATCTACTTAGCTCTCAGATTTGTAAGCTAATTAAACTATTGAAATGACACTTAGAGAATGAGAAATGAACTAATTCTATTCCTATGTGATTAAATATGCAAATTCTATTGTAATGGCAGCCATGACTGCAAATGCTTGAATGCTTGATTGCTTGGATGCTTGGATGCTTTGGAAACCTGTAGAGTAAGATTGCATAAGTTGGGATCCATTTCTTGTAGCCCAAGAGCTATATTTATAGCTTTCACGGCAGCACAATTGCACAGGGATACGGGATGAGGGGCTGTGATTCCATCTGGAGAATTCAAAGGCATGGGATGAGAAGATGAAGCTGATCATGGAGAATGGTTTCTCCCCATGAAAACACCAGGCAAGATAAGAGGGAAGGTGGGTGGAAGGTTGTTGAGAGAATTTCTTGCAGGTTTGTCCCTGAAGCTTTTCCCGTGAATGGCAGTGCCATTAATTTGAATTTTGAAAAATTAATTTATTGGTGAGTGAATAGTGGTAAAATTTATGCATAATTTAAATATTTTTATTTATTTAAATTTAGCAAAAGAGGAATAAATAATTTAATAAATCAAACTATAGGGTTTGTTTATTAATTTAAAAGGAGAATGATAATTAAATAAAAGATTTTTAGAGATCTTTGTTTAATTAAGAAGAAATGTGACTTAAATAACACAAATTATTCAAATTGTGTATTTAATTTATGATAGAAATATAAAAGAAGTAATAATGATAATTAATTAAATAAAACAAAGTTTTTAATTTTGTTTATTTAATTAAGAGAGGAATAATATGATGAAAATGATAATAATTAAGTAAAACAAAGTTTTTAATTTTGTTTATTTAATTAGGAGAGAAGATAGAAGAATTAATAATGAACTTAATATAAATAAATATTTCTATTTATTTACCAAGTAGAAGAATTTAAGATTAATTAATCAATTAAATCGTATTTAATTAATTAGATTCTCCAGACCATTTTTAGGTGTCTACACATACACTTTAGCCAACTTGGATGGAACCTCAGAAACAAAGTCCAAGGGATTTGGATTGATGAACTGATGATGGATATGCAACCTAAGGATGTCCTAAGATGCACTAGATGATTTGGTTGATGAAATGATGTCTTTTGGAAGATGTAGAAAGATGAGAATGAAGATTTCAGGAAGACAAATGATGATAAAAAACTTCCGATCACAACAAAGAACCTGGAAAAACATAGGCTTTCACTGGCCAAAAGGATTCACGTTCTAGAATTTGTATGGGGGCGGATTCGCCTCTATGTGTATCAACTTCACCTATTTATGACACAAATTTGCCCATCCTCAATGAAAAAATTCACCTCTGTGTCAAGGAACTTCACCCGTTGAGAGGGGAAAATTCACCCAAATTAGAGATGTCTTAAGAAATAGGCAAATTTGATATGCAAATTCACCTATTAGATAAAAAAATTCACCCAAACTTTGACTAGAGTAGAAAACAAGCGATTTTGACAGTTAGGTTCACCTAAATAGATAGCAAGTTCACCTAAATAGTAGTCAAATCCACCTAAATAGGGATCAGATTCGCCCAAACAGGGATCAAACTCACCCAAACAGGGATTAGATTCACCCAAATAGGGATCAAACTCACCCAAATAGGGGTCAAACTCGCCCAAACAATGATCAAATTCACCCAAACAGAGAGTAGATTCACCCAAACAGCGAGCAGGTTCGCCTAAACTGAGAGAAAATTCACCCAAACTATGAGCAGATTTGCCTAAACTCTGAGAGGGTTGCCTAAAATGGTGACAAATTCACCTAAACTTGATGCAAATGGGTGGACTTGCTTTGCAAACTTGCCTAACAGGGTGAAAAATTCTCCTATGTCTTGAACGGTATGGACGAGGACAGATTCACCTAAAAATAGGATCACATGTTTGAAAAATAGACTTGTCTAAATCTAGAAATGCTGAAACAACGTCAACGAACAGAAAAGCAGAGTCGACAAATGAGGAAGCGAACTACCCCAATGGGGAAATAGACTCGACAATCAAACAAACAGACTCGACCAAATGATGAAACAAACTTGTCTAATAGGTAAACAGACAGACAAAGAATCAAATGGAAGATGAGATTGGCTATTTAGAGAACAAATTCGCCCAAGGATACTGCAAATTCACCTATTCCTAGGGAATGGGAAAATTTGACGACTTAGGGGACTGACGGGGGATAGAAACAGATAGAAAATTCACCTCTTCTTAGAGAAATAGGTGAATTGGATGACTGATGGACTTACATAATGACTCAGACAACAAGTAAAATCACCCCTTTAGGGATCAAATTTGACCAAATCAGTAGCAAATTTGCCTATTCTATGGAGAACGAGAACTATCAGACTCGCCTAATGGATGAATAGACTCGTCTGTTACAAGAAATGGGCAAAAACGGGGTCGCCTAAGAAAGTGACCCATAAGCAAATTCACCTTTGTCAAAGGAAAATTTTCCCAAACGGGGAGACTTGGACTGGACTGAGATGTGGATTCACCCTTTTGCAAGGCAAAATTGTCTATCTACAGTGAAAATTCGCCTCTTTAAGGGGAAAATTCACCTCTAAAGCAAAGGGATGACTATGGCAAAGGACAAGAAGCACTGCAAAAAATAGACAAAAGACAAGGCTGACTCAACTGAAAATAAATGCACTGGTATAGCACAAAGAAGACACTCCAAACAAGAAAATCCTAGAATTAGTGATATGGGTTTGCAAACTTGATGTAAGCCCACCACCTTGAGCGGAAAACCCAAGGTTAATACTCTATGATACCAGGGTAGTTCTCTAGATCACCCTTTCTCGTGAAGGTGGATAGCTAGCATTCCAATGGCGCAGGGTCGTCAAAAGACACCAGGGGCTCACCTTCACACTCTCACTCAGAGACTATCGTAGTCCACCATGAGGATTCCTAGCTCAACCCAAGGGAGTATGTGGTGAGTAACTTCGTGGTACGGTGCATATCCCCTGCACTACACCAAGTCGTAGCTAAAACAGAGGTCTTTATCTAGGCAAAACAAGGTGATCTATGGAGTCCCTGATATACGCATGGTACGTGGGGTACAACTGTGAACACCAGCCCATCACAAGCATGAGTTGGGAGCTCCAGCAAGGTACTGGAAACTTGAATTAACTCTTCATGTCTTATCTAGGTATCACCCTAGCTTTGACACTCTGCCAGACACGACATGACTAGATTGAGGTACATCTTTTGCTCCCCCCCTTTATATACCCCGCCGATAACATGTGGTTGGGATCACCCCTCGGGTGATGAAATCTTAGGTAGGTCTCACTAAGGGAAGAAGATACTAGACATTTGCAGTTGGTCCCTAGGCTCGCACATAATGCAAGGGGAGAGCTTAGACGCACTAGCACCTCCTAGGTAGACTTGATTGGACTAGAGTGAACTATGATTTCTCATCACCTAGGATCTCCAAATGGTGCAAGGGGATTGGATATGTCAACAACCCACTCATAAACACAACAAGCAAGTAAATTGACCTTCTACTTAAAGCTATGTGTGCCTATATTAGTTTAGAAAAACAACAAGCAAACTCACTAAAGATCTTGGACCGCTCATTTTGCAACAAATATGTTAGTAATTTTCAACTACCGGTCTTGAACGAATGAGAAACGACTACATAAAATGTTAGTAGAATGAGGCACACTTCACAAATAGATAGGTTAGCAGGTCAATACCTGAAAATGAAAAGTTCAAGTCTTTGTTTTACCTCAGATTCACCTCTATAAGAGGAAAATGTTCCCATTCTAGATGGTAGGTTTGCCCCTGTTATAAACAAATTTGTCCTTTTTCAAAAGAAAATTCACCTGTTTGTAAAAAGGAAATTTTTCCCAAATCAGGAGTAGGTTCACCTATTCCAGTGACAAAGAGCAAATTTTCCCCCTTTTTGACAGATGGGAAAATTTGCAAGATGCAGATTCACCTTTGTTTAGGGCAGGTTTTCCTATTTTGCTACAGGTTCACCCTTGTTACTATAGATTCACCTATTTTAGTAGCAGTTTCTCCCCTATTATCAGCAAATTCTCCCTTTTCAAAAGAAAATTCACCTATCTGTAAAAGGGAAAGTTCACCCAAATCAGGAGCAGGTTTTCCTATTTTAGTGACAGAGCAAATTCACCACTTTTTAACAAATGGGCAAATTTTCAAGATGCAGATTCACCTTTGTTTAGGGTAGGTTCACTTGTTTTGCTGTAAGTTCACCCCTGTTGCTGCAAGTTCTCCTGTTTTGGTAGCAGATTCGCCCCTGTGAGGTACAAATTCGCCCATTCAGGGTGGATTCACCCCTATGTGTAAAATCAAACCTAAAAAACTTGAAAGAACAGAGAATGTGAAAGAACAGACCCATTTGTGGGTCCCACCAAGCATACTAGAAATGTGTGCAACTTGATATCTACCCTAAAATAATGCAAAACAACAGAAATGCAAAGGAAGAAAAACACAAAACAACACCTCAAGATTGGCCCAGTTAAACTTGAATAAAGAAAAGATGAACACAAGTTGTTTACCTTTCCCAAGTTGATTAGTTGGTTGGCCATGTTGAATCAATCATTTGTGCATTCCTTTGGATGGAAAATCACATGAAAATGGATACAAAATGATGGTGAGATGATGTAGATTCTAATGATGCAAATGGGTATGTGAGTGGATGCACAAGATGGATGCAAAATGAGCTTCAAAGTTGTAGCAATGGAGGATGGTTTGAGATCTTGAGAACTTAGTTGCTTGAATGTTTGAATGTGTGAATGAATTAAAAAAATGAGGTCAAAATCCTCTATTTTTAGGGGAAAGGTCTCTAAGGAATGGAGGGCTAATATTTAGCCAGCATGGACAAGATGAAGGGCTATGATGAGTTGAGGACTCACAAGCCCTCACGTCTTTCCATGTGGCAATGAGGTGTAAAGGGTGAAGGTGATGTGGAGGTAATTGAAAGTACCTTGGGATTGGGACAAGATCTCATAAAGGAGGTCATTGTCCCCATGTGGGAGATGTGACACATGAGGAATTTAAAATTCCTTAATAATCCACACGGGGAAGAGAAAGGCCTTGGAGGAATAAATGTGAATTTTTAATTCACATGATGTGAAAGTACTTGTAAGTACCTTGGGATTGGGACAAGATCTCCTCATAAAGGAGGTCCTTTTCCCCATGTGGGAGATGTGACACATGAAGAATTTAAAATTCCTCAATAACCCACATGGGGAAGATGAAAGCCTTAGAGGAATAAATGTGAATTTTTAATTCACATGGGGAAGAGGTTGCCTTGGCTAAATGAAGAAAGAATTTATGATTGTTGACTTGAAGGTATGCCATAAATGGCATGAGGATTAGGTTGACCTAATCATATGATTAAGGTTGTGCAAACAGGTGATTAAGGGGGCTAATGAAGAGTTAAGAGAAAGTTGCAAGTTATGGAGGATGTGACATTAATCTTCATTAAAAGTGTGCACATCCTAACCATGGGTTAATTAAACTAATCTAGATTAAAGGGGGATTATGGAGGATGGGATAAGGA
The DNA here is from genome assembly GCA_007258455.2 of Sequoia sempervirens. Classification (NCBI taxonomy): domain Eukaryota; kingdom Viridiplantae; phylum Streptophyta; class Pinopsida; order Cupressales; family Cupressaceae; genus Sequoia; species Sequoia sempervirens. The sequence continues at coordinate 251,462,856 of VDFB02353493.1, forward strand.
GAGAGAAAAAGTGGAATTTAAGATTGATTTAAATTCAAAAGGCCAAATGACTAAATTAAATAAATTGATGTATTTATTTAATTTAGAGAGGAAGGGGTAAAAGGTAAAGTATTTAATTATTAAATTAAATACCCTAAGAACCTTAGGAAATGAGGGAATATTAATTAAATAAATCATTTAATTAATATCGATGGGGGGAATAGAATAGACGAATAAAGGGGATGAATTTGACCATATGGGAGTGGTCAAATTCGTATGTCTACAGTGACTAACACTAGTTCATAAATATGAAGATAATGCAGGAAGCATAAATCAAATCCATAAATGACCAACATAAAGATTGAAAACCTATGACCATCCAATCCAAGAAATAAGATCAGACTACAATAAATGAACACTATACAACTTATCTTCAAGGAAGACACAACTATATTGCACGCGTAATGCCAAGATCAACATACTAAGTATCATTAAATTTATAACACATTATAAATCATTACAGTCTGGAATAAATGCTAAAATCCCCTCGATAACACCATAAGGTGTATATTCAAAAAAAGGTCCCATCTTCATTTATATTTTCAAATTTATAGCCAAGCTAATGCCACTAGACAATCGCCAAATCCATTACTAAATTAGTGGCCTTTTTTTCCAACATTTCTTGAGAATTGTTGAAATCAACCAAAAGAATCAATCATGGCAGAGGAATAGGCATTGGCAAGAAAAACCAATCTGGATCTCACTAGCACTTGTCTAATGACCTTTCACACAACCAAGCAATTAATGCAACATCCAAGAATATCAAATGGTAGAATGTGCATGCTTCTTGATGGGAAATTGTAATTTAAACAAGTTTGAATCAGCCATAAATTGTGACTAAATTGTTGTAATACCCCTCATGTTGTTGTTACTCTTTGATACTCTTATGTGTTGGTTTGATACTTGGTTTGCGATGGTGATTAGTTCACCGACTTGGTTGTGTGTGGATTCATAATTTGGTTGGTTTGCTACACTTGACATTATTATGATTATTTATGATACATTATGTGGTGGTTAGGTTATTTTGTTATGCTATGGTTTTCTTTAATATTATATGTGTCGATGTTGTGATTCTATGTTGCTATGTTTTCTAATGTGTGGTTAGCGAGTCTTGGTGAAAGGACAGAGTAGCATCACTCGCTTGTGAGCACCCTACTACCCCGCGATTTCCTTTCATGGTGTGTCTGCAATGGAGATTTACATGTTACTTGATGTTTGTTTGTATGAAAGAATTACAGGAATAAAGTCTCGATTCCACCTGCTTCGGCAAGATAGAGCGAGCATAAAATTAACCCAACGGATACAATGTTGAAAAAGGGAGTTCATAAGGAAGTTTCCTCATCCCAAGTCCATCACTTCATTGTGAGTCTTGTTGTGTCTTGGTTTTGGCTTTGTCCTTGTCTCTGTAATAGTTGTTGTTGTGTATTTATTTTAATTATGGTTAGTTGTTATTTAATATATTTTTACTTTATATGGAATAAATTAATGATATTTTGTGGATATGATTATTTGTGAGTAATTGTAATTTTGAATTTAAATATTGTAAATTAAAAGTTATTTAATTAATTAAAAAAGTTGTAAGTAATTAATTTAAATAAATAATGTTGGTGATAATTATAAATTATCTTTTTCAAGATATTAAAATTAGAAAATCAGAAGAGAATATCTTGTGAGGATAATATCATGTGAAAATAATGAATTTTTAATTAAATATATGAGATAAGTGTGAGCTTTTAAAAGCAAGAAAAAGAACCAATGAATGTTTTAGATTTTTGAGGAAAAAGAGAAGAGCTTTATTTATTTTTATTTATTTTATTGTGAGGAAGTTTTACACACACAATGGTTTTTGGTTATTTGTTTGAAAAATAAAAGAAAGAGTTTTTTATTGTGCTTTCTTGTTGAAATTGTTTTGTAAGAGAAGAATAAAGGATTGATTCAGAAGTTAGCTGAAGGAAGGAAATTGAGAAGAAATTGTAGAGGGGATTCTACTTTTGAAAAAGGAAGAAGGCTATTGTGTTTGGATTCTTCTTCGAACGAAGGACTCTAGGTTCTTTTAAATTTATTATTTCTTTTGATTTATTATTCTGTAAACAAAATCTTGTCTACCAAGTTTGAAAATCAATTTCTCTATTTTTGAAAGAGGGTTCTATGATTAAAATTTGTTTGTAATAAACCCATGAATCTTCTGTAGGAAACTATAGTGAAACCTTCTAAAACTTTTCAATAAAATTTAGTTGTGAAATTATTGTGTTGATAAGAAAATCATTTTTATTATGAGTTGAATTTATATGCCCAGATTTATTATGAGTTTGATTAGAAACCAGAAGATTCATTTTATTTATTTTGTATGTTGTGGATAAATATATATATATATATACACACACATATATATATACTTATCCTTAAATAAATATTAATATATATATATTTATATTATATTTTGTATGTTTCTTTTTAAAAGATTTTATTCATTTTAATTTTTGTGTGGAGGGATGAATTATAAAATCAAAATTTATTATATATATTCTTATTGAAATTCGTGTTTTGTGGTTTTTTTAAAAAATATATAAATATGTGCGCTTGCATTTTTTTGTTTGGAAAGAATTTAATATAAAAAATATATCTGGGGGTAAATTTTACTGTGAATTACTTTGTTAATTTTTATAATATGATTTAAAAGCATGATTTTAATATATGTTTTAATTTATATATATATATATTTGTATATTTGTATATATATGTAAAAAGCGTATATATATGTATGCATGTATATATATATATATATATATGGAGATGGTTTTATATATGCTGCGATTATGAATTTATTGGATAATTTTATAAGTTGCAATGTTATAGTTTAATTGAGAAAATTAGAAATAGACTACGTGATTTAAATTAAATTGAATATTCTTGAGTGATTAATTTATTTACTTGGTGAAATTATTTTGTACTCTTGAGATTTTCCGTTGAATCTATTGTGGTTTTCTCTTTTTGGTTTATGTCTTGTGGGAAAACCCTAGAGTTAGTTAATCCTTCGATAGGAACTTAAGTGGTTTGTTAGGGACTTCTAGAGGTGGGGACACTGATGTTTATATTTGATCTTGTAATTTGATATTTGACCTATATTTTGACTTGGTTGTGATTTGAGTTTACACATGGATTGTACCATTTTATGGATGTGTTTCATATGACTTTGGTGAGATGGTTTTACCTTGTGGATGTTCCATTTGTTGGTTCAGTGTTCTGGTTGGTACAATCCCTTGGTGTTAGATTTTATGTTTTGGGTGTCTAGGGAGAGTGGCTCTAAGTGGGGGTCGATGCACAAAGGGGATGTCAGGGTAACCCACATAGAGTTAGAGTAATCAGTGATAACCTAAGTAATTAATTAGGGGTTGGGTAGTTAAACATTAATAAGATAATTATGGATGCCCCGTCTTCCTGTTAGTGCTATCATAGACTAAAGGTGAGCCGAGAAGGCCGTGGTTGGCAATATCATTGCCTCATCCTCACAAGAGGTTAATGATTCCACATGAGTAACCCTATGGAGTAGCACCTTGAGATAGGCTATCAGGAGAACCATAGATGGAGGCGGTACCTTGTGATAGGTTGTCTGGATAATCCATGTAAGGCCATGCAATGACACTCTCCTCTAGCATTCCATTTGAATTGTTTTATTGTAGTCCTCTGGAAGTGGTCTATTGTTATGTCTTTTGGTGATTTAATGTTGTTTAGTTTTGTGAGTGGTCTTTTGATATTATGTTATCTTGTCTAGAGTTAGTCTTGTGTTACTACTTGGATGTGCTTGGTTGGGGACCCTTCCTTGTTTACTCCCAACACGGGGGTGGTTGGGTGGAATGTGCTACGTACCCCATTGGGTCCCCTTGGATGCAGTTGTACCATTCAGTGCAAAGTTTTGCAGATGTTGTTGATCCAAGATTCATATGTTACCAAATGTATATTGGTACTACAAATGTATTTTATTTATTGATGTATCATTCCCACGTGCGTTGGGAAGACCTTGATGTAATTTTGTATATGTGATTATTGTGATGTACTATTAGACTAATGTAATGTATTGTCATACCATGTAATCATCCGTGAACTACCATTTGTAAATATTGTTAATGTTATGTTGTATATGTGGAAATATATATACTTAATATCTTCATGATTAATTTATTTGTGATTTGCATGTATGGTTTTATATGGATTACTCTTATCAATGTGGTTATCATTAATGGATGTTTTTAAATGGTGATATGTAAATGAATGGATACGTAATTGTATATTTAATGTGTAATCTATTATCTTTGTTATGGGTTTATTTGGTAATGTCACCTTGTGTACCCCAAGGGATTTAGTTGTGCAACTTAGAACATTGTTATGTTGGATTAATTAAGTACATTCCTTATGTTCTTTAAAAAAAAATTGTTGTGTTTTTACTTGTTCCTTTGGGGTTTGCGCGACAAGGCGTTACAACTTGGTATCAGATCCAAGGTTGCTAACGCTAGGTTCTCTAGGTAGTTTGTGTCTGTTAGGAAACCTTTGCGCTAACTCTTGATCTTACATAACTCTAATTGTTGTGTAGGATCATGCCTCGAGGTAGAGGTGGTGGCCGAGGAAGAGGCGAAGGTGCTGGCCGTGGAGCCAACCGCCAAAGTCCATCACCACTGAGTTCCCACAGTTTAGAGCATGAGGAACGACAGAGTCCTCAACACAATCCGTTAAGTGGTGGTCAGAACCCAGAACAACCTAGTTTAGATGGACAGTTGCAACACCTTCTGGGGGAGATTCTTGATTGGTTGGGACCCAGGCCAGAGGAGGAGCAACGGGTTAAGAGAGAAAGGGAAAGGTCACCAAGGTGAAGGGAAGTAATGACAAATCAGGATGCAGTGATAGTTGGTCATATGAGAGATTTGATGAGAGCACACTTGTCTACATTTGATGGTTCCAGAGGAGGTATGGAAGCGGAAACATGGTTAATCGATTTGGATCGATGCTTCATGATGCACCCCTATGGTAGCAATACCAAAGCTTGGTATGCAGTCATGCATCTACAAGGCTTCACATCCACTTGGTGGCGGCTGAAAGAGAAAAAGTTACATCTAGATATTAGCATGGTCACATGGGAGCTATTTATAGATAGGGTCAGGGTTCGCTTCCTTTCAGATCATTGGAGGAAACATAGGGTAGATGAGTTTCATGACCTTAGGTAGATGTCGATGTTCATTGAATAATATGAGCGGTGATTCTATGAATTGAAACAATATGCAGGAATCGGTCATGATGAAGGAATGTTGTTCAGCATTTTTTTTGGGGCTTAAACGCCTGAATCAATGGTGGAGTTAGAGTCTTCAAGCTGAAGACAATGGAGGTAGCGGTTGAGAAGGCCAATGTATTAGAAGAAAATTTGGCAATGGCATTGGGAGGACACACTAGAGTTCAAATTGGTAGTGTTCCAACATCAGGTTTTGGTTCTAGAGGTGGACAACCTCAAACTGAAGGGTCTTCCAAGAATTTTTAGGCACCCTATAAGGGTGGTCAGCAGCAGTAGCAATAGTCACATCCCAAATAGAACAAACCATAGTCTCAGCAGGGAGATAGATCTCAGAACAGGAAGAACCGAAGTTGGTAGTGTAATAGACCATATCATTTTGTGCAACCTACACAAAGCACATAGTCGGCACCTTCATGAGGTAGATTTTTAGTAGTCGAGTGCACCATCTAGTGTAAGAGGATTTTGGCAAGGCACAGGCTATTTCTCATGTGGGTAGTAGGGATATATTGCCAGACAATGTCCACAAAGGAGTACTTCAAGTTTTAGCCAGAGACCAGTTGCTTCTGAGTCGACAATGGGCAAAGTGGGTAGAGCACATTAGGTGTTTGCTGCAGTGGACAATTTTCAAGAAGAATATCAGGGCACTATGATCAAAACATCAGGTGTGTTGCATGACACTAGTATTTCCATACTCTTTGATTCTGGTGCATCTAACTCTTTTATATCTCCTTTAGTAGTAGAGCGATGTGTATTGGTGGCATCTAGGAAAGGTGTAAAATGGTAGGTTGAATTGGCCTCAGGGTCAAAGGTTGTTGTAAAGAAGCTTGTTTAGGGTTGTAGTTTGGATATAGGGGCATTGACAACTAAGGTGGATCTTCGGATCCTACCACTTAGCTCGTATGATGTCATCTTGGGAATGGATTGGTTGAGTGGACACCGTGTTATGATAGACTGTCACCATAAAGTAGTGTGGTGTGTCAATGATTCCGGAAAGGAGGTGGAGATCATGGGTATTCAAAGGCCTATCTCATTTTGTATGATCTCTGCTATGCAACCAAAAAGGTTTTTTCGACAAGGTTGTCAGCTTTTTGCAGTTGTAGTGAGTGATCTTGAGTTAGGGGATAGTTGAGTAGTGTCATTGGATGATTACCCTCTCCTTAAGGGTTTTTATGATGTTTTTCTAAGTGAGATACCAGGTATGCTGCCAAAGCAGGATGTAGATTTTAGGATTGATCTAGTACCTAGAGCTAAGCCTATATCTCAGGCTCCATACCGGATGACAATGTAGGAGCTTCAGGAACTCCATCTACAATTGGAGGAGTTGTTGGCTAAGGGGTTTGTGCGACGAGGCATTACAATCCCATATTAGAGAGGCTTACCCATATTTATTTACTGGCTTCCAGGAGTAAGCCATGTTCTAGGGGGGGAGGATCTAATACCCCTCATGTTGTTGTTACTCTTTGATAGTATTTGATACGCTTATGTGTTGGTTTGATACTTGGTTTGTGATGGTGATTAGTTCACTGACTTAGTTGTGTGTGGATTCATAGTTTGGTTGGTTTTCTGCACTTGACATTATTATGATTATTTATGATACATTATGTGGTGGTTAGGTTATTTGGTTATGCTATGGTTTTCTTTAATATTATATGTGTCGATGTTGTGATTCTATGTTGCTATGTTTTCTGATGTGTGGTTAGTGAGTCTTGGTGAAAGGATGGAGTAGCATCACTCGCTTGCGAGTGCCCTACTACCCTACAATTTCCTTTCACGGTGTGTCTGCAATGGAGATTTACATGTTACTTGATGTTTGTTTGTATGCAGGAATTGCAGGAATAAAGTCTCGATTCCACCTGCTTCGGCAGGACAAGGTGAGCATTAAATTAACCCAATGGGTACGATATTGAAAAAGGGAGTTCATAAGGAAGTGTCCCCGTCCCAAGTCCATCACTTCGTTGTGAGTCTTGTTGTGTCTTGGTTTTGGCTTTGTCCTTGTCTCTGTACTGGTTGTTGTTGTGTATTTATTTTAATTATGGTTAGTTATTATTTAATTTATTTTTACTTTATATGGAATAAATTAATGATATTTTGTGGATATGATTATTTGTGAGTAATTGTAATTTTGAATTTAAATATTGTAAATTAAAAGTTATTTAATTAATTAAAAAAGTTGTAAATAATTAATTTAAATAAATAATGTTGGTGATAATTATAAATTATCTTTTTCAAGATATTAAAATTAGAAAATCAGAAGAGAATATCTTGTGAGGATAATATCATGTGAAAATAATGAATTTTCAATTAAATATGTGAGATAAGTGTGAGCTTTTAAAAACAAGAAAAAGAAACAATGAATGTTTTGGATTTTTGAGGAAAAAAAGAAGAGCTTTATTTATTTTATTATGAGGAAGTTTTACACACAATGGTTTTTGGTTTTTTGTCTAAAAAAGAAAAGAAAGAGTTTTTTTTTTGTGCTTCTTTGTTGAAATTGTTCTGTAAGAAAAGAATAAAGGATTGATTCAGAAGTTAGCTGAAGGAAGGAAATTGAGAAGAAACTATAGAGGGGATTCTATTTTTGAAAAAGGAAGAAGGCTATTGTGTTTGGATTCGTCTTCGAACGAAGGACTCTAGGTTCTTTTAAATTTATTATTTCTTTTGATTTATTGTTCTGTAAACAAAATCTTCTGCCAAGTTTGAAAATCCATTTCTCTATTTTTGAAAGAGGGTTCTGTGATTGAAATTTGTTTGTAATAAATCCATGAATCTTTTGTAGGAAACTATAGTGAAACCTTCTAAAAAATTTCAATAAAATTTAGTTGTGAAATTATTGTGTTGATAAGAAAATCATTTTTATTATGAGTTGAATTTATATGCCTAGATTTATTATGAGTTTGATTAAAAACCAGATGATTCATTTTATTTATTCTGTATCTTGTGGATAAATATATATATACTTATACTGAAATAAATATTAATATATATATATATATATATTATATTATATTCTTTTTGTTTCTTTTTAAAATATTTTATTCATTTGGATTTTTGTGTGGAGGGATGAATTATAAAATCAAAATTTATTATATATATTCTTATTGAGATTTGTGTTGTGTTTTTTTTTCTTTAAAATATATATATATAAAAATATAAACATGCACACCTGCATTTTTTTGTTTGGAAAGAATTTAATATATAAAAAAAAATTATATATTATATGGGGGGGAGAAGTGGTCGGCGATGGCCATAACACCCCCCGACCCCACTGTGCTACACTGCGCACAGTCACCACTGACTGCGCACAACAACTACGGCTGTTGTGCATAGCCAATGGGGATTGCGGCCTCCCCATGGGGAGGTACGCAATACCCACTACGCCTATTTTTTTTTTTAATTCATTTTCTTAAAAGTTGTTTTTTGATATATATATATTAATATATATTAATATATTTATATATATATTAATATATGTTAATATATATGTGTGTATAAATATGTATATATATATATGTAAATATATGTATTTGAGGGTAAATTTTACTGTGAATTACTCTGTTAATTTTTATCCTGAGTTGGCCTAATGGTGGAGAACTTGTACTCTTGAAAGAGAGGTCACAAGTTCAAATCCTGCAGGGGGTAAGGTATGTACACCTCGTATTGTGGAGCATGAGTTAGGTGCCTCCCTCATATTGGGAGTACAAGGAGTCCCATATACTGTAAGCCATCTATAGACCCAAAAACAAATCGCCTAGTATCGTGGACTATAAAAGGACCTTTCCTTTCCTTTCCTTTTTTAAAAGCATGATTTTAATAGATGTTTTATTTTATATACATACGCATATATGTATATTTGTATATACGTGTAAAAAGCATATATATATGTATGCATGTATATATATATATGGAGATGGTTTTATATATGCTACAATTATGAATTTATTGGATAATTTTATAAGTTGCAATGTTATAGTTTAATTGAGAAAATTAGAAATAGACTACGTGATTTAAATTAAATTGAATATTCTCAAGTGATTAATTTATTTACTTGGTGAAATTCTTGTGTACTCTTGAGATTTTTCATTGAATCTATTGTGGTTTTCTCTTTTTGGGTTTATGTCTTGTGGGAAAACCCTAGAGTTAGTTTATCCTTCGATAGGAACTTAAGTGGTTTGTTAGGGACTTCTAGAGGTGGGGACACTAATGTTTATATTTGATCTTATAATTCGATATTTGGCCTATGTTTTGACTATGGTTGTGATTTGAGTTTACACATGGATTGTACCATTTTATGGATTTGTTTCATATGACTTTGGTGAGATGGTTTTACCTCGCGGATATTCCATTTGTTGGTTTAGTGTTCTAGTTGGTACAATCCCTTAGTGTTAGATTTTATGTTTTGGGTGTCTAGGGAGAGTGGCTCTAAGTGGGGGTCGGTGCACAAAGGGGTTGTCAGGGTAACCCATGTAGAGTTAGAGTAATTAGTGATAACCTAAGTAATTAATTAGGGGTTGGGTAGTTAAACATTAATAAGATAATTACGGATGCCTCGTCTGCTTGTTAGTGCTATCATAGACTAAAGGTGGGCGGAGAAGGCCGTGGTTGGCATGATCTTTGCCTTGTCCTCACAAGAGGTTAACAATTTAGCATGAGTAACCCTATGGAGCGGCGCCTTGAGATAGGCTATCAGGAGAACCATAGATGGAGGTGTCACCTTGTGATAGGTTGTCTGGATAATCCATGTAAGGCCATGCGATGACACTCTCCTCTAGCTTTCCATTTGAGTTGTTTTATTGAAGTCCTTTGGAAGTGGTCTATTGTTATGTCTTTTGGTGATTTATCATTGTTTAGTTTTGTGAGTAGTCTTTTGATATTATGTTATCTTGTCTAGAGTTAGTCTTGTGTTACTGTTTGGATGTGCTTGGTCGGGAACCCTTCCTTGTTTACTCCCAGCATGGGCGTGGTTGGGTGGAATGTGCTACGCACCCCATTGGGTCCCCTTGGATGCAATTGTACCATTCAGTGTAGAGTTTTGTAGATGTTGTTGATCCAAGATTCATATGTTACCAGATGTATATTGGTACTATAGATGTATTTTATTTATTGATATATTATTCCCACATGCATTGGGAAGACCTTGATGTAATTTTGTATATGTGATTATTGTGATGTACTATCAGACTGATGTAATGTATTATCATACCATGTAATCATCCGTGAACTACCATTTGTAAATATTGTTAATGTTATGTTGTATCTGTGGAAATATATATACTTAATATCTTCATGATTAATTTATTTGTGATTTGCATGTATGGTTTTATATGGATTACTCTTATCAATGTGGTTATCATTAATGGATGTTTTTAAATGGTGATATGTGAATGAATGGATATGTAATTGTATATTTAATGTGTAATCTATTATCTTTGTTATGGGTTTGTTTGGTAATGTCACCCCTTGTACCCCAAGGGATTTAGTTGTGCAACTTAGAACATTGTTATGTTGGATTACTTAAGTACATTCCTTATGTTCTTTACAATAAAATTGTTGTGTTTTTACTTGTTCCTTTGGGGTTTGCACCACGGGGCGTTACAACTGCCATCTCATCAAACTTAAGAGAATGCACCAATGTCTAACCAATCTTCTATAAATTCAACCAGCATCACCTTTCTTCATCAATCAATAGCATCAAACATGGCAAGCTCTCAAAGTGATGGTAACTCTTCCAATGACTACATTGTCTTGGAAGAGATTGAATGTAGTCCATTGTTTAGGCATACATCAAACCAGTTGAAAGAGGTCTTCATGGTGTAGAGCGAGGTAGAAGAAGAAGTGCTTCACAACATTCTAGGTGAAGCATTCCTAAGCCAAGCCCATGTACACAACACAACCATGTTGGAATGTTTTACATACACAGTCATCAGGACTTCTAGCCATTGTGACTGGGGTGTAAGAGCACTAGAGCCCTTGGTAAAGCCCAAGTTTCATCATCGTGTCAATGTGGCAATCAATAGGCTTGGCCACTACCCTTGGAATGGACTAATATGATGACATCTACATTGTGCCGTCCCTTCAAGATGAGACTTTGGAGGAAGTTGTGGCTCTTTTGCACACAAGAGTCGTAAGAAATGATATGGGACTCTTTACACAATTTCTCCAGTCGCACGAGAATCTATTGTCACCAACTCAAGTTGAATTCCTATAGACTGTTACTAAGGGCATTTGTGTCCTGATATTTGCTCTATGTACTTGAGAGGAAGTGCCTCTTTTAATCTTTTTTCCCATGACATGAACTTTTGTAGTCAAATCGGACAATTTTGTAGTGCCAATGCAATGTAAAAATGTTTATATATAAAAATAAATAAAATAATTCTTTTGATATCACTATATTTTGTATGCATGGCTTCATTGGTTTCCTATTCATATCGTATTTGAAAATGATAGTTTCCTTTTATGTATAATGCACTGGTTAGGTGAATTAGGCTTGTTGTTATTCCATTCATCACTAGAAACCTTCTGGGTGGTGAAATGGGTAGTTCACATAACTTAAGAAAACACCGCTTAGGTTTCAAATAGTCTAAAGAATACTTCCTAAAGGCATAACTTGTGGGTGAATTTTCTAGATTCTACAATGACAACTCATTTCTTGTGTTATTAACATACATACACCTACTCTTGAAGAAAAGGTAAGTTCAAAAATGGTAAGAAAACACTGCCTAGCGGGAATCAAACAATATAATCGGTAAAATGAGAGGTTCGGAGAACAAATGAAAACCTCGCCTGACTTCGAGGAAGACAAAAAAAGGCCACCCGAACACAAGCTTAAATAAAGGACTTAGGCAAAAAGGAAAGATAGAGAAAAGGGGATCCTATTTACGAGTAACACACCCTTAACTACAAGATCAATTTAATAATCATTTATTATTGATTTAAACCTTTAAATATTTGGTAGGTAACAAAAGGATAATGATATGTGATAATTTGAAAGTATATTCAACATTGATAATATTATCCAAGCTAAATATGTAATAACTATTAGTAATTCAATTCAAAGGAAAAGTGTATTTAATAATATAGTTTGTGATTTTTTGGTAATGATTCAACATAAGGGTAGATACAACTTCTATGTAGATGTAAAATATTATAATATTTTTTTAAGAGGTTATTCAATCACTTCTTATAAGAAATTCAAGTAGATATGGGTCAGTGCACAATCATGGGGGTCCAAACTAGGCCCTTAAGTAGCAATAAAATTTAGAAAAATAGAGTTAGGAAACTTGACAAAAATTTGAATAAGTTATTAACATAATTTGAAAAATATGTAAGAACAAAATTTGTAGCAAATTGAATTTAGTTTGTAAGATACTATTCCTTTTTTGGAAAAAAATAAATCTATTTGGTGAAAAATTGAAATTTCAATGCAGTAGTACTAAATTTTTAGGAAAAAATAAAAAGCAGGTGTATGTCTAACCAACCTAAGTACAAGAAAAAATTAATATATTTTTTTAAAACTTTCAATATAAGTAGAGGACACATGCTTGGATGTTCCACATTTTTTTAAATTTTTTAGCAAGTAAATAATTAGTTATGAGTTTTTCATTAAAAATTTTAAAAATATTAAAACTTGTTTGTTTGACCACCATAACTTGGTCAAAAATTTATTTATTTATTTATTTATTTATTATCCTATAGTATGAGAAGTATAGAATGCATCAAGTTTTTCAGATTCAAAAAAATGAAATTGTTTAAAAATTATAGATATCTTTCAATAAGCCTATCAATCAGGACTTTAGTCAGAATGTATGTAGAAAATCAATAATAATTATCTATTTAATTCCAAATAAGGTATATCTTATATTTTTGGAAAGTTGATAATTTTCTTAATAAACCTTTTTCATTTCATCAAATTTGGATAAAAAAAGGTCATCAACCACTATTTTGTCATATCGCCACTTTTTGGACCCCCATGATCCTGCACTCACCCATATGAGAAATTTTAAATTAGAAATTATATTAACTCTATCCAAATAGAATATTTATATTTGTTGAAAATTAACATTTTAAGAGGATTTCATGATTTTTTTACATAGACATAGAGATTATTAGAGAAATCATACATTAACTAATAATTAATTAATCTTTAATTGATTAAATTAGTCTAAGTCATTTCATACACTTAAGCTAAACTTAGGAGTGCTTTATTTAGTTAACTAAGTACTTTTTGTTAACTGAAGTGAGCTATTATTAGATCATTTTGTTGTAGGGATAATGTGTATGAACCTTGCAATTACATGAAGTGCTTTTGATACATAAGGTATTGTTGATACGACGATGATGGGGGGGCACAGGGGGATTCCCCCTTGCGAGGGATCCAGGGGGATCATCCCCCCTATTGGGGTCTTGGGGTAGCACACCTCAGCGGGGGTTCAAGGGCAACACCCCTGAAAGGAAATTTTATTTATATAAATTATTATTGTAAATCTGGACCATTCATCATTAGGTCTTAGATCTAGCGGCCTATATTTTATTAGCTTGACTTTCCCTAAAAGGAAACCCTATTTTATGAGGGTGTTGTATTACAGATGTGTATTATGATTTATTCTGAGAGACTAATAGTGGTCGTGTTACCTCTGGATCTTTGGTTCATGATACTCCTACGAGAAGCTTTCTCTGCAAGTATATTGTAATCAGGTTGTATTTTTGAATAATATATTGGGTAGCTTTTGGAGTGTGGGTTTTTTCTCCCAAAAGGGTTTTCCCCACGTAAATCACTATGTTGTGGTATGCATAATATTTATGGTTATTTTTGTTTAAGTTTTTGTAATTGTTAAAGATCTATAAAAGTTTTGCATTGTTCTCCTCTCAAAATTCATGTAGGAAGTTGTTCTGCTACCTTAGCTTTCTTACATCTGTCTCATCGCACATGTTGTTTCCACTTGTCATGATCTAATCCCTTTATCATTTAGAGTTTCTCCTATATAGCACTCAACCCTCATTATATTATCATGCCTTTTGATACCTTTCAATAATCTGGATATTCTATAAGTATTTTCTTGGTGAGGAATAACAAATATTTGTTTTGTAGATCTCTTGCATGGAAGGTGTCTTTTTTTATTATTTTATCTTGTGTCTTGTGTTTATTCACAATTCTAACATGGTATCAAAGCATGGATTCATCGAACCCCTTATCAATTTATGAGATTTTTTCTAAACAACAAGGGTTGCAAGTTTTAGATCTAGAATCTTCTTTTCCTTTTTTCTAAATTTTGGAGGTGGGAGAATTTTTGGTGCATCTAGGACCAAAATGGAATCTTCCATTGGATTTAGAGTTGTCAAAAAAATCAATTTTTCCTTTTGTTTGGCTTGATTTGGATTCCCGAGGTCAAATCTACAAGGGTTTGAACTAGTTGTTTTTTCTAGATCTGGAGGGTAGCTGCAATTTTGGAATATTTTGAGCCGAAAAGAACCTCACAGTTGCACTCAAGAGGCCAATTTGATGAACTTTGATTATAAATTTTCCCTATTTCTCCATCAAAAGCTTCAGAGGAAATTTTTTTTGGCATGTCGTACCATACAACAAATTTTACAAAAAATAAAATAAATAAAAAAAGTATTATTTTTTAAAGTGTGTAGCCCTTTATTCAGGGTCATCGTTTATGGAGCGACACCCACGTGGTTGCACCTCCAACACCCACAATTACTGGGGTAGCCTGCTACGGGCCACCATTTTCTTCAAAATTTGCGGTGACAAAAAAAATTTCTCCAGTGACCTCAAAATTTTTTTAGCGCCACTACATGTTTTTCCACCAACAGTTGATTTTGGAATATTCTTGCTTTGTTTCTAGCACATTCATTTGGCTTGTTTTTATAAGGGGTCAAACTTTTTTCCAATAGCAAGGAATATTCCTAAGAATATTCTACTGAGATCAATAGTATGGTCAGCAAAACAAGGCCCCTTCAAAGCCCTTTTGTGCCCTAAAGGATCTATTTTTTTCTTTTGGCCATAACTTGGGCATTCGATATCAAAATTGGGAAAACAAGATATCATCAAAAAGATGGTTGTCATCTTTCTAGTAGTGTGGGTCACATCACTAGTTTTTGTTGTTGGTGCATTCTATAACCTGTTGAAGTCAATGGTGTTGTTTTTAATCTTGAGCTCATAACTTTTGACCAGTTTCTCCATTTTTTTGCAATTCTAGTGTTGTTGGGATAGTATTTCAAATCTCTTCACAACCATCCATGCACATTTTCCATATTTCTCTCCAAGTACATTTTACTTTTTTTTGTGTTTTCATATTCTAGTGAATCACTTAAATATCTTAGCTCTTGGAAACTTTTCATTTGCGTGGGATGACTCATTTTTGGCTGTTCTATATATGGGTATGTGCAGGATCATGATGGGCCAAAAAGTGGCAATATGATGGGTATGTGGCTGATGACTATTTTTAACCCAAAATTGATAAAACAAAAGGGTTTTAGAGGAGATTCTCAGCTTTCCACCAATATAAATTATGCTTTACTTTGAATTTAATAAGTAATTATTATTCATTTTCTATTCAAATTATGACTAAAGTAAATTGATTGAAAAACATCTATAGCTTTCAAATGGTATCACATTTTTTGAATCGAAAACATGTCACATTCTATGCTTCACATACTATAGGATTAAAAATGAAAATTGAATTTCATGAATTTTTACCAAGTTAAGGTGGTCGACAAGTTTTCATATTTTTCAAAGTTATAATAAAAAAATCATAATTAATTGTTTACTTGGAAAAAATTACAAAAAAAATGCATCACATCGGGACATGAGTCCTCTACTTATATCTAAAATCTTATAAAAAATATTATCATTTTATTGTGGTTAGGGTGGTCGACAAACACCTACTTCTTATTTTTTCCCTGAAATTTAAGTACCTCTGCATTGAAATTTCAAATTTTCACAAAATAATTTTTTTTTTTCTTTTTAAACAAACCTAGTAGTTTAGAAACTAGATTCAATTTTCTATATATTCTATTCTTACATATTTTTGAAATAATATAGATAACTTATTCAAATTTTTAAGTCAAGTTTCCTAACTTCAATTTTTCTAATTTTTTTGCCACTTAAGGGCCAATTTTTTCCATGATGATCCTGCACATAGCCATATATTTCTAGTATTTTTTCCTATTTTGGCATTGTAGACATCTTTTTCATGTAATTTCTCTTTTGTAGATGCACTGAGATAAAAGTGACATTCTAGTGTATACTTTTTTGGGGATTTCACACATGTTGTTGTTCCTTATGTACTTTCACTATGATATAAAGTGTAATGGGGGGCTTGTTGTGTGAGCCTCATATTTGCAATCACAATCTTTTCTATCTTCATGCATGTGTTTCTTGGTTTTCACACCTTTTTATTTGCATGTACTCTTTTGGTTGCACATTTAGATGTTCTTTGTTCTCCTACATGCACTTCTTGGTTTCATAGAGTTTTAGTGTGTTGTCTTGAATCCCCCTTTTCTCATTATGGTGGTTTTCTACTATTGGTACTAATGCTTCCTTGGTTTCATTTTTTGGAGTGATCTATGTATCTAGTTCTTATTCCTGTGTACTATTTGGATGCAACATACATCAACAGCAGGTTACCCATGCAATTCGATGAGATTGAGCATTACCATATGGAAATTCTTCGTTTCCTATTTTTGGAGGAAACTTTCCATTTTCACTTGATTAGTGTTCTTCAAACTATTGGTGCTTTTGTCATTTGTCTCTTCTAGTTCCAGATGTATAATTACCTTTGTTTTCCATTTTATTTGAGTAGTTTCATTATCAACACTCATGTAGATTATTATCTTCTTGATCTTGATCATCATTTGTTTTTAGTGAAGGTTATTCATTTAAGCACTATAACAATCATGTTTTGGTAGTTGTCTACAACTTCTTCATGCTTCAACAATGTTCTTCATGTTCCTCTTTTTTGGGACATTATTTTGGTTGGAGGCTTCTTAGTCCTTCACATTGGTTTGAAGGATTTTTTAGACCTTCATTTTCCTTTCTCTCTTTTGGAGAGGAGTTTATCCCACACAATTTTCTCCTTTTCTCTAGTTTTGGGAGATCTTTCCTTTATACATGGGTATCTTATTAGGCCATGTTTGTTGGGACCCATCATGCATTCTCTTTTTTTAGGGTTTTTAGCTACTCCCTAAGTTCATCTTAAGGGGGGTGTTAGAGTAATCATGCATTAGATAATAATTAATTAATCTTTAATTTTATTATTAGTCTAATTTATTTCATGCACTTAAGCTAAACTTAGGATTTATTTTCTATTATTTGAAGTAATCTATTATTAGATCATTCTATCTCATCACATGTGATGCTAACACTTATCATGATCTAATCCCTTTATAATTTATGGTTACTCCTATATATCATTCAAATCTCATTGTATTATCATGCCTTTTTATACCCTTTATTAATTTGGATATATTGTATAAGTATTTTGTTAAATAAGAAAGCCTTAAGGCCAAAAAATAGGGTATCAAAAACATGTTATCTATCTTTCCAAGACAACATTAGAAAAGTTAACATATGATACAATGAGGTACTATATGATATCATAAATATCCTCAATTGGAGCATTAGTGAGAAATAAGATTTGATAGGTCAAGCACACAAAAATGTAACAAATCCACAAAATAGGGAAAAATTAAGAAAATAGAAAAAAGGAAAAAAAAGGAAAATATAGTACAATCAGCCAAGTTGAATTGACACAACAACAAAGCCATGGAAAACAAAATAAAAACCAAAGAAATAAAGTAAAATAACCAATTCCTTGAGCTTACCTATAAATGCCATGAGAAAAAAGGGTACAACAACGAAAAACAGATAATGAAGAGGAAAACACACAACACCAACAAACTAGAAACAAGTAATGGAATGACATGACCATGCATTGAGAACAAAAGAATTGCAAAGAATATAGGTTGTGATTGCAAGGAAGGCTCAAGGAAATTACAAAGCTCATAAAAATTAACTTGGAAATATTGAAATGAAAATTAAATCATCCATCCTTACTTTTAAAGCCACTTAACTAAATCATTAATTCTCATTAAATGCATAGTGGCATAATTGAATGCACTAACAAGTAAGAAAAATGAGATGAAAAGGCACCAATGTCATTAGGCATCAAGAATCAGGAATGTTGTAAGACAAGAACAATGAATAGAAAAATTCCAATGACCAAAACTCTAAAATGGAGAAGGGGTAGAATGAAAGATGTCGAGGGTTGATCCCAACGAAGATGGCATGCCATCCTTGGAAACCCTAAAACTCTAACAAATAAAAAAGGGGGGGAATAAATATGAGAAAAAGGAGGAAACCAAAAGGAAACAAAAGGTGGAAAGGGAAGATTAAAATCAAAGAGAAGGAGAATAAAAAGAAGGGGGGACTCCCCATTTTATTTGAAAACAACAAAAAATGGGGTGTGGGTACAAAATATGACAAGACCTAGGTAAATGTGTGTCAAATATCCCCTTCCAATAGCCTAAAAGCTAGCTTGTGTAAGATAAAAAAAATTACTTACCTTGCAATTCTCATATTTCATCATTGCACTTATTTTGGTGTTAATTCCCTTACTCTTATTTTAAAATCATTCAATCCATTATATAGCCCAATTCCTATCATATACATGCAAAAATTGAATAGAAATACTTAGATCATTTTCTAATAACTATCCTTGAAGTCTTAAAATTTGTTCTTAAACCCTAAATCCCTCAGTACATATGTTAAGACACAAGAATTGGGGATACTCATCATGCCTATGTTCAAAACTTAAATTTTGGTCCCAATTATGGTTTTAACCCTAATTTATATTATATTTTATAATATTTATTCTCTCAAGATCCTCCTATAAGTCTATTTTTTAAATTTTCACTTGAATTTTTCTACCTCTCTTACTCTCTCACTCTCAAGTCTTCTTGCACTTCACTTATATAAATTTTTAAACGAGAATCATTTGTATAGGGAAAATAGCCACACCATAAAAGATACGAAGTTAGAGCTTTCCTTGATTTCATTCTACACAATTTTCATTAGGTTTCTTCTATTTTCCCATCCTATCTCCATTTTAATCCTCAATGCCATTTACCATAGTTTTCCTCAAATGTTGATACTCCAATAATGTCCTAGCTCTTCCATTGATGAAAATCCTTCCTCATTCCTTTCTTATAGTATATTTTAATCCTTTTTCCTTAGCATATCTTGTGACATCCATATTCCTCTTATCCTCCATCCACTTGCACACACCACCTAGACTAGAAATCCACCTAGGGTTTGGTCTTCTTAGGTTCAAATATTTAAATAAACCAAGTTGTCTCACCTCACTAGGAATATCTCATGCTCCAAATATTCCAAAGTACATGTTGTATGGGCTGAAATATGCCAAATAGTGGAATGACTAAGGTATTCTCCTAGATGTACAAACTAGAATTTTCTTTCCACAATTTTTTTTTTTAATGAATATCTTAGTATTAGAGGTCAAATTGAATATTCTTCAAGCACCAAGGAAACTAAAAAAAAGGTTTTTAACTATAGAAATTTATGAAGTAGTTGAAGAAAAGGACACTGAGACCTCCTTAGATACCAACGTGAATACTAATGCCCCAATCTAGTTCTTGTGTTCAATAATACTAGAGTTGGTGGAAAATTTCTTGGAACTATTATCCATCCTTTTAGAGTTAATTTTCAATAATAATCAAATAAATTTCTAGGAATATTCTATGTTTTCAATAACATTCAATTTTGAATTTTAGACCCAACTTTGTGTATTTTTGTACTACATTAGCTATGAAAGTATTTTATTATTGATTTTAAAAATTAAAAAATGTTTTTCTTTAGTATAGGTACACATAAAAATTGAATATTATATTCGCTTAATAATAACTCATTTGGAAATTTTAAAACTTAGCTTTTCAATTCCTAGTAATCAAGTCAATTTGATTGAGCTAGTTGTTCAAATTATTTTCCTAGCCTAAATTGTTCAAGCCCAATATAAAAATCAATCTATTCATGAATGACTACTAAGAGATTAGGAAAGTATTCCCCCAACAATTTGAATGATAAGAAATAATTCTTCCTATTGGTGTGAATAAGGTGTTTTACCTAACTATTTCACATAGTAGGTCTTATTCACATGTCAAGCCTACTTAGGTCCTAAGAATCTTTCTAGAAGTCTTCATTGGCATTAAATCTTATCTTATGCCATTTAATTCTTGCACGTCTTAGGTCATTTAATTCTTTTTTTCTCATGACATAGGATTAAGATACTTTTCATGATCTTGTATAATCCTATGTCTCACCTTGGCTATACAACCAAGGGCATCTCATGTGTAATTTAACAATTATACTCCAACTGTAATCTATCATTTGCATCCTTTGATGGAATAGCATTATTCTTTCATTTTTTATCTCTCTTGTACTTTCATAGAAGTTCCTAGATCTTGGGTGGCTATAATATTCAACCTAATCTTGCATGGTGTAGAATATTCTATACTAACTCTTACATGGCATATGAGCTTGTGGGATTAATTCTTGTTAGTCTTAATTGAGAGATCTAGGCTGCAAATGTTGGTGGATCTTGAAAATTCAAGTATGCTATTCTCTTGCATCAATTTATGACTTGGAGAATTAGAGAAACTTGAAAGAAATACTAGATTTTGGGTTTTCCTTCTTTGTGGCTTTGTATTGTAGGTCAAAATTGGAGCTTTTTGGTGTAGATTTTAGCTCACCATTGAGTTCATAGGGTTAAGAAGTTAGTTTTTTTTGTCCAAATTGGATATCTAATGTTAGATCTATGAGGGATTGAAGTTGGGAAGTGGTTGCTAGATTTGAGAGGTAGCTACAATTTTGGAGCACTTTGGGTCAAAAAAGACCCTATCATCACATCTAGGAGGCCTAGAAACCAATTGTCAAATCATCAAAATCAGACTTTTTCCCTATGTCCTTGGAATAATTTTAACCCTCACCATCATTTAAATCGTATGAAATTTGTATAGTATAAATATGTATTGTCTATAGGATCCATATGGGTCAACAACAACAATAGGTCGATTAGTAGGTTGTAGGAGTATCTGGCAGAATATTGTGTCACTTGTGCAAGTCTATAGTCATCCCTGCATCAGTAGTGTACAATTCTTGTGCACGCATCTAGTATGGTGTCAAATTTATTTATTTATTTTATTTTTTTGAATTTAAGCCCTTGGTTACTTTTTAAGTGTTCAGGATGGTTCCTTGTAGCCCCATAATGGCTAAGCCCCAATGAGCAGTGCAATAATCCCATCGCCACTTGGTTTCTTAGAATGCCACTAGTTTGTTGCTGAGGATAGTGACATTTTTTAAATAAAATTTGTGTGCTTAAATCAATAGTGAAGGTCATGTGGGTGACCATCACCCAACTCCCTAGGGCTCCAAATTTTCCCATGCAATTGTTTTCAAATTTCTAAACTTTCTGCTAGTGTGTCAAAATTTTACAAATGAGATATTGAAGGAAACCTAGTTTTGAGCACTTCATTGTGGTGCAAGCCATTTCTTCAATTTTTTCTTTAGGTGAATTTTATACCTGATTGAAGTCAATTTTTACTCTTTGGACCTTCGAGCTCATAAATTTTTCCCAATTTATCTAATTTTCATGATTTTTGTAGTGTTGGAAAGGTATTGGGGAGATTTGTAGTTATATCCATGCATTTTTTCCAAATTTTTTCCCAAGTATCTTTTATTCAAATTTGTGTGTATTTTTATTTTGGTTGTTCACTTGGACATATTGACACCTAGAAAAGATTTGTCCTCTGGGAAAGCTTCATTTTTTATCTAGATTATATTGTGAAATTGTAATTTTAGTTTGAGGATTTCACTCTAAGATAATATTGTATTTATCTATATTTGAATTATCTTGGCATTGTAAAATCTAGAAAGAATTTTAGCATTGTAATCACATTACATATAAAGTTCAAACATTATATATTATCAAGGGATTTTTTATTGTGTAATTTCAGGGGAGGGGGTAATCGTATGGTGGTTGATTGCTTTCTTTTTATTGTTGTGTATTATTACAATGGGAAAATCTTAAATTGAACTTCTAACTCCATTTAATTATGCTTCATGGGGAAATTATTATGGAATTATCTCATGGGAAAGGGTTGTCTAGGCCATCTAAAAGAAACCATATCTCAATCTACTAATGCTAAAGAATTGGAAAAATGGGAGATTGATCATAATAAAAAACTTGGATGCATATGTTCATTAGTCTCTTTTGATCTACAATTTTATATTGAATCATACAAAACACCTAAAGAGCCTTGGGAGAATTTTGAGAAATTGTATGGTAAAACTAATAAGATTAGGGGATATTTAATTGAGAATTATTTGACAAATCTCGATCCTAAAGGTTTTGACCACATCCAATAATAAATCTCCAAGATTAAAGAACTAAGGACATAGCTAAAAGATTGCAATGTTGAAAAAGAGTATTTACAATTAATTTTAAATGTTTTATCCAAGCTTAGTCTCAAGTATTCGATGTTTTTTTGACAAATTTACAGATCTCATAATCCAAGAGGAAGCAAATTTAATTCATATGTGTCTAATAAAGTCTTCTAAACCACAAGAATTGGTGGATAGTGAGCCTAAGGTATAGAAAGAATCGAGAAATCTTGAAATGAAGCAAAAGAAGAAAAATAAAAGGCTACACAAAGAATTTGAATCCTTTCCCTTTCAATTGGAATAATAAGAAGGATAATCCTAAATGTGTATATTATAATAAATCATGGCATGATGAACATAAATGTTATTAAAAAAAAGTGATGAGTTGAATCATCTTATTAAGAAGAATCAAATCAATTTCCCTTCAAAAATGTTTGGAGGTCGATCTTCTTCTTCTTTATCAAATTCATAGAGACATAAGGGGAAAGGAATTGTTTCTATTGCAGATTTTTTGTCAAAGAAGTGGATACTTGAAGCAGGAGCTTCACAACATATGGATTCATTGGAGATTATTTTCTCTTCAGTTGATTCTTGTTCATCACCACACATCTTGATGGCCAACAAAACATATATTCATGTTTGTGCAAAGTGATATATTGACATGGATGATGGAGTATTTAATGATGTTCTTTGTGTGCCTTCATTGTCAACCAATATCCTTTCTATCTATTAGATCACACATGGTGGAGCAAGAAAGAGTGTTGAGTTTACACTATATTCTATCATAATTTGAGATTCACATAACAAATATATAGTTATAGTTGGAGAGGTTGATCACCAATCTTGATTCTACACCTCACATTTTTCTCCTATTTTTCCTTCAATTGATGTACACAATAAGGCATATAGTGTGGAAAATTTTGAGGATATTCAATATGGTCATTTGAATCTTGGTATTATTTCATCTACTAAGATTCTAAAGAAATGTGTTTCCATTTCATCTCCTTCATCTACTATTTCTTATGTTGCCACAATTTTGGCTTCTTGTGATTCAGTTGTCTCCTAGATAGGGTTTCTTGGGATGAGTACTTTATAAATATTTCAATTTTGTTTGAAAATTCCTACATTCCAAATGTAGGAGACACCATTGATTGCATTAATCTTCTCTTTGATGGAAATGATCCTTCTTTAGTTGTGAGGTAACACTTTGACCCACTTGTTCATTCTAGATACATGATCATTCTTCACAAATTAACATGGGTGTGGATACTTTTGAGAAAAATTTGGAGGAGGATTCTTTATCTTTAGATAAGATATATTTGTCTTTGGATTATATTCTAAAATCATTTATAGGATATTCTAGATTTTCCTCTTCATTAGTCTAGTCTAGAACACTTTTTTGGAGTGTGAAAATTTTTAGTATCGACATGGAGACACTTGATAAAAATGAAGAGACGTCATACACCATTCTTCTTCTCTAATCTTCCTTTTAGGAATGAGAAGACATCATGCATACCATCTTGATTTTATTTCTTCCTAAGGGGAGGAATGTTGTTCAACAAGATTGGATCATCTTCAACATTTAGTGTTGATCATCTACCACCATTGTAGGAGACTCTACATTAAGGAGGTGATGTATGGTCTCTCTTCTTCTCTCTTATGTGGGGAATTTTTTCTCACATGGGGTTTTGTCCTTCTCATTCTTCATTGAGATAATTTTGTTTTTATTTCTCTTATGGGGAGGAGTTTTGACCCATTCGGATTTCTCCTTTTCTCCATTTGTGAGAGATTAAATTTGTACATGGGTACCTAACATGACCTTATAATCGAGACCCATCCTTGCATCTTTGCATTATTTTCCTTGGTTTTTTCCTCCCTAAGTTGTAATTAGGGGGGGGGGTGTGAATAAGGTGTTTTACCTAACTAGTTCACCTAGTAGGTCCTATTCACATGTTAATTTTACTTAGGTTCTAGGAATCTTTCTAGAAGTATTAGTTGGCATTAGATATTATATTATCTTATGTCATTTACTTCGCGTGTCTTAGGTTATTTAATATTTGTTGTCTCATGACATAGGATTAAGACACTTGTCATGATATTTTCTAACCATATGTCTCACCTTGGCTATATAACCAAGGGGTTCTCATGTGTAAATCAACAATCATAGTCCAATTGTAATCTATCATTTGCATCCTTTGATAGAATACCATTATTCTCTCATAGTTGACCTCTCTCGTACTTTCATAGAAGTTCCTAGATCTTGGGTGGCTACAATCTTCAACAAAGTCTTGTATGGTGTGGAGTATTCTATACCAACTTTTAAACTTCCCAATCAACTCTTCACCACTACTATGATTGGCATGTTCTTGATTCATGAGGAATATTTGCATATGTAGTTCATATTTCATGAAGGAGATAACATATCTTAGTTATATTATTTACACACATGTAGTATATGTAGAGTTGATCAAGATTGATGTAATTCAAGAATGATTTGCATGGAAGACATTTGATGATTTTATAGTTTCTTAGGGTTGGATCCTTTTTGTAATCAATAAATATAATTAGTGTTTCACACATCACCTAGGAAATTAATCAAATTATAAAAGGTGGACCACTAAAGTAACTTGTACCTATACATTGCACTATTTTTTTGAGCAATTAAAATATAGTCTCTATTGTGTGCCATTATTATAACATATTTAAATATGAGTTAGAGAAATCCTCACTCAATTTGGTCACCTAGTTGCTTAACAAAATGAAACATTCACTTTCATAAATAAGAAAATATCCGATATGTTCAATGCCATTTTCCATACATGTCATCATCAGGAAAACTACTTATTAGGAAAATAATACTTGTAGTTATTGTAGATGTAAAATAAATTATAGTAAACTTAATATTGAAAATTTGTATTATATCTTCAATAGTTACACTTGATCACTATGTATAAGAAATAAAATGTTAATACACCTACATTTTTTGGAAAGAGCCTAGGTCTAAGATCTTACTCCCCATATATTTTGTGTATGTATATATGAGAACTCTTAGACATATTTATACAAAATAAGATTTAGACTTGTAGATATCTATTTAGAATCACATATAAATCAATCAATTTTAAATTACTATTTGGAAGATGGACTATCGTATTGCTTGGGACATGTGTGTGTACCCAAGAAATAAGAATATTAGAATTTTGATAGTGGAGGCTAGTTTGAGTAATGCTTTAGGTAATTTTAAAGTTCAAAATAACCTTAATGTGTTTAAGAAGCATTTATTTTGGTTACTCACATTGAATGTTCTAACATGAATCATATCTTTTATCAATTATGTTATATAGCTAATTTGAATAATACGAATAAATGAATAAATACTCCTTTGCACATATGAATTGACCTTAGGAATTGATTTCCATGAATTCATTTTAATTTTTACCTATTATAAAGGGTGGTTGTGATTGTCTATATGTAATAGTTGATACATTCTCAAAGATGAAAATTCTCCATCCTTACAAGAGGATCATTTCATTTGTAAAAGCAACCTAAATATATTTTAAAAATATATTTTTTTTTTAGTACCTTCAACCATTATATCTAATAGGGATGGTAGATATTCTTAATAAATTTCTTGAAAATAATCTAGTTAGTGATGGATATAAAGCTAAAAAATTCAATTGCATTCCCTGTACATACTAATAAACAAGTAGATCTAGAGTGAACAATTAGATTATGCATATTTTGACAATGCATATTTCTAATAAGAATCACACATGGGATGCAATTTTATCTTTCATTAATCACATCTATAATAGAACTCTTAATAACTCTAATAAATATAGTACTTTCTAGGTTTATTTTGGTTTCCTACCATTATCATCTATTCAACTATTTTATACTATTCCACTACTAATAAAAATAACTTATTCAATTCAAGAGGATTTTTGATAAAATTACCAATTTATTTTAGCACATTTATCACATCTACTAACAAGTGTAAGATATTGTGTAGTATTCCAATGCTAATTACAAGTAGTGAAATGATCAATGTCGAGCACTACACAAGTTCAAATTTGGTGATAAAGTATGGGTTTAATTGTAAAAGAAAAGATCCATTGGAATTTATTGTATGATCTATCCTCTTTGATATAACCCATATACTAATAATTAAGAGGGTTGGAGAAAATATTGTTGAGCTTAATCTTCTAGCATTTCTTGGTCAACATTCAATTTAATTTTTGTTAAGAGGATGAAAAATCACTAAGTATTTTTGCAACCTATTGTTATGGAAAGCACAAAATAAAGTTGCATGAATAATTGATCTCTTTTGGTTAAGAATCAAAGGCTTAGGGTATGGATTCCAACAATTTTGTAGGGCACAAATTTAGCCTTATCCCTTTAAAATGTCACAAGCCTTGCACTCAATAAGACTTGATCTTGAGTGGACTCTTTGTGAGTCATTCAACTTCACTTATAGACTAGGGACCACTTGACAGGTCCACATCTAATTTTGATACTAAACTCATGTTACATTTATTTTGACAAGTAATGTTGACACACTAGATGTTTTTCCAATATAAATTAATCATACTTGCAATATTCTAATATAAATATATCAAGCCATTGGCACTTGAGTCAAACATATAAGGAACAAATAAATCCTATCTACTAGATCATCAAAATAGGTCAAGCTTTTTCTCAAGAAAATTGGTTTGACTATAGTTCAAGTTGCATAACATTTTCTACATATTCTTTTTAGAAATTTTATGATAAAGAACTTTGCTTCTCAAGGAGGGGGAGATTGATTTAGAAAGATCTAACACTTTAATCATTCTCATACAAAATTAATGATCATACTCCAAAATTCTAACTCATATTTATGTAATATAACTCAAACAATATTTAACATTTTCAAAATAATACATACATACATACATACATACATACATATATACATATACACACATACATAAACACACATACACATACATATATACACATAAAATATATGTATGTACTATATATTCATTAAGAATTAATGATCATACTCCAAAATTCTAACTCATATTTTGTGTCATATAACTTAAACAATATTTCACTTTTTCAAAATAACACACGCACGCACACGCGCGCGCTCACACACACAAAGTACACACACACACAAAAACACACACAGATATAGTACACACACACACATATACACACACACATACACATACATATACATATACACACACATACACACACACACATACACACACACATACACATACATATACATATACACACACATACACACATACACACACACATATATACATACATACATACACACAAACTAGTCGCATTTGAGCAATTGCATTTCTTGTAACTGTCATGATGTCTCTTTACCTCCCCTTCTTGAATACTAATAAATAACTACTACTTAAATAAAGTAGTAAAAAGATGTACATTCTTAAACATCCGATCTTCAAACCATCCAATCAAACAAGGAATCACCCACCCCCAAAGTGCATAAACGGTGAAAACTCAAAAGCTTCATTGGAGTATATTCATCAAAAGAGCTCACCCTACCCAATGGATATGAGTTGCCTAAACCAGTCACTTGGGATTACACCTAAAGTCTTTACCATTGCAATGCCCCTATATCAGTAGAGTACAAAGTCTTTAACATACATGGACCAACCATTTCGATATCTTTAGAACTAAAGTCACATTTCAAAAGCAAAATAAAATTTGAGAACAATCACACTTGAAAAGCAATTTTTTTAGAGAGTAATCACAGTTTAACTGCTAAAAAATATTCTGTTACTACATGAAATTTTCTTTCACTTTAGCTTTGGAATACTACAACCAATGAAAAGGTACCTAGTTAAAGCGCATGCCCACTTGAGTGAAGAACAACTTGGTCGGGAGGTTATTCTGTTTCTGTACCCACAAATCTTTTTCTGTGGGCTCAAGAACAACTTCCTGTGGCAATTGAGAGGGTAAAGCTTTGGACTTTTGTTGAAGAGGAGGAGGAGGAGGAGGAGGAGGATATCTTGTATAATGGCAGAAGAAAACGAGGAGCAGTCACTGTTATATACATCCACATGGCGGCTTGCAACTGTGTGCTTGGTGTTGGTGATTATATCCGTGTCAATTGCCACAGGAATTCATAAACTTGGAAAGGTATGTTCAATAACAGATTACATGATTGTATTTTTAAAGAGCAGTCGCTTGGTTTTTAAAGTTCTGTTTATAAACACACAAACCAGAGACATTCGGTTTCATAGATGAAGTCATTGATAAGGATCCATTATATCAAAACAGATATATTAGATGATTAAGCATGAATAGATTTTTTGTCTTTGTTTTATAACCTTTAATAGTTCCAAAGTTTAGTATTTCTGCATTTGTTTTTTAAGATCATAACAAGCATTGTAACCCAGAACAATTTTCTGGGGTAATATATTAATGTATAGGGCTGAACCTCAAAAGATTGAAACCGTAAAGCACTGAAATCTAGCAGTAGAGACTTCTTTAAAACTAGCTAGTCATAGTTTTTGTGGTGGAATGATAAAAGAGTCCTTCAAAACAAGTGGTTCAGGGTTGAAAATCTTTGACATTTTGCCAGTCAAAAAATAGAACCGTTGGGTCATAAAGCACAGTGGGAAAGGATTGACACAGATAACTCTAGATTAAGGGTTAGTTTTGTTGGTATAGATTTGATCAACTAATTATTAAGTACATTTGTACAGACAAGAATTAGGGGTCCTAGGGGACTGCCAATTCCAGCAGCAAGTAACTCAATCCAATTCACACCATTTGAGAAAACACCATGTTCAAATTAAAATTTACATTTACAGCCACAGTCATGTAACAATGATCATATAATCAAATTTACAAACTTGAATTACACAATTCACAGGAAAATTAATATTGTTCAACTTAGAATTTTCTCCTTTTTAGGAGCAATTTATTTATCAAATGTGTTGCCAACAATCACCATGTCTGGAACTACTTAACCCCTCAACCTGCTATCCTCTGTTTTCCATGTTCTTGTATTTTCAATCAGTTGCAGACATTTAAACATAAAACTCTTCTTTCTCTGGTTGGCCGAACCCTTCTTTAGCACTCCATTTCCCTTTTATATTGTGCCAGTGCCAAGAGAATTTGAATGGTCTTCCCCTTTCAAATTGAATCGACACCCCTCAGCCAATTCATCTGCTTGAAATATATTCAAACATTTTTATGGTGTCAAAAAAAAAAAAAAACCCCACGCCAACTTTGACTGATCGCCTCTTACATGAATCGACCCTTTCCCAAATGTCATGTGTTGCAGATGTTATCAAAAGCTTCTTTTTTTCTTTTAGACTGCAAGAATCGGTCCAGTATCTGTCCCCCTATAAACTTGGGATTGGTGGCACAGGCATTAGCGCGACACACCCTCCGGTACCACGGGTTTGGGGGGAGACTAGACCTCGTGACCTCTTGCCTGCAACATGATGCTTTAGCCAATCGAGCTAGACCCCACGCACTTTTGAAGGATTTGACTTCAATTTGAATTGCTCCAGCCAGCTACCTCAATTGTGGGCTTTTTTTATGAGTAGACATCTATATATATATATATTAATAAAAAATAAAAAATACAAATATTCACAAACAAAGGGTGGGTGCTTAGAAGGTAACATATTGACTATTCTAGCCGCCTAGCTCCCTTCATCGACCCTATTGTTGTGTCTCTTCATTTCGAAGAGTGTAAAACATCCAAATGAGGTGCTGCCTATTACAAAAGAAATAAAAATGAGTTTTAAATGAATGGGCAAAATCTTATTCAACGTGCCCTTCCAGTTTCAATAAAAAACTTATTATTGTGGACTTTTTATTTCACTTCATTTGCATTTATGAAATCAACATATTGACTATTCTAGCTACCCAACTCCCTTCATCGACCCTACTGTTGTGTCTCTTCATTTCAAGGAATGTAAAACATCCAAATGAGGTGTTGCCTATTACAAAAGAGATAAAAATGAGTTTTAAATGAAATTCAGATATGGGTGAAATCTTATTCAACATGCTTTTTCAGCTTCAATAAAAATCTGAAAGAATTTAAGGGAGTATTCCAAGTTGTGTGTGTGCAATCAAATCCCTCTAGCAAAATTCACCTTCCAGATAAGCATGTTTACATGTATCCAAATCAAGATGATCAGATAATCAATTGAAAATAATAACAATTCCATCAAATGCTTTACCAACACACTCTGTCATGTCACAAGAAAAAAAACACAAAATGAAGAGCAAATAAAACTAAATTAATCATTTATTGGGCGATGCAAGATTGCAAATATGCTTGGGTGCTCCTACATCATACATTCACAAGGTAAATATATTTTGATTGTAAAACAGCAAAAAATGGTGACAATATATTGCATTATAATGTAGTGCATTGTTATCTTTAATTCAGTAGTGAAGAAGGATCAAACACTAAGATAACTCCAAAGTAAGGGTTAGTTTTGTTAGTATAGATTATAGAAGGATGTATAGATTAAAAGTTCATCACTTGGTACATAATTACTATATTAGCATTGTGTACATTGGCCTTTGCAAGGTGCATTGACCATAACTTCCCAAGTTGAATGCTTTGCTTTAATCTATTTTGAGGTGGTGTGAAGACTAAGGAAATAATATTCCATTTGATAAGGTGCATGCCATCCTTTCATTACAACTTGTAGAAGTATAAGTTTCTATTCTATAATATGATAAAAAAACACTTGTGTAGGAATTAAAGGGCGGGAATTCATGTATCTTGGTTAGTTTCCAAAAAAATAAAAAAATATTTGATCATCACAAATAATTGTGTTTAAGGTAATAGAGGTGAAAATTAAGAGTATAGTGATTGGAATTTGGATCTGATTTGATTAAAGGATCTCTTGAACACTCAAATGAAGAACAATGAATAGATTTTGAAGGATAATAATAATTTAGAAAAGAATGACAAAACACAAAATATTCTCAATTTCATAGTTTTGATGGTTTCTTTCTATATAGAAGTAGCTAATTTTTTGAAGATTTGATCAATTTGAAAATAAATTCCAATGCATAAAGGAGGATACAAATGGTAGCCTTGTAGATCACTAGGGTTTGACAATTTCCTAAAAATGATAGCTACCCTAAAATCTAACAATTAAGTTAAATCTAACAATGGGAGCTACCCTAAAATGATAAAGGAAATTAGGAAAGAAATGAAGGCCTTCAATATACATGTTTGTATTTATTAGAGGTATTAGTTTAACTACCAACTAACAACAATGCAAAGTCCTATAAAATATTGATATAATCTATTTATGCAACCATCACGACTTCGCCACCATCATTTATTCTTGTTTTCTCTTATGCTTCCTTATTCCATCTTTGTTTCATTGTTAGACTCATATGCTTATCTTTACCTATATTTCTAGCTTTTGTATTCCATCTCCTTTTCACTATTAGACTTGTATGCTTTTCCTTATCTAAATTTTTTGCTTCTTTGAATTCATCCCATGTTTTACCCCTCTTTATAATCAATAATCATGTTCTTTGTCATCCTCATCTCACTCTACATAACCAATCTCACGGATCTCAATGGATGACTAGGAATCATAATCCAAGAAAAATGCTTAATTGAAATTAGTGGACAATAAAAAACTAATCATAACCAAAAATAAGTGGGCGAGTAATAAAAATATGCTAAAGGAAAACATGATTTGATGAACCCATGATGACATATGGAAAACTGGATGCTCACACTTGTGAGAGAACTATTTGAACCTAATTATATTGGTTAGTTCTTGTTGTGAGGTATCTTTAAAATGTTTATTATTGATATGTAATTTAGTATCTTTTGAGCCTTAGTTTTAGTTTGCATAAATATTTGAAAGCCTTTAAGGTTGGAACAACATGTGTATATGATATTTGAATATTAATTTTTTGTGATCCATTTCCATCTGCTATATTATATTTGTATTTCATTTTACAATCTCTAGGAGTGTTAATTCTTTTACTTTTATTTCAACTAAAAGTATGCTTTGTTGGTATTTCAATTCTAGTTGTTGTGTGCTTGGTGGTAAGAAAGTCTTAAGATTGAATTTATCTTGACATTTAGTATCCCAATTTCCCTATTTTTACACATCCTTACTCTTTCCTCTTTACATCTCAAACCTTGAAACTTCTCAAACAATGAACAAACTACTAGCAAACAATAGAAGAAATTAGATAGCTTGAATTTAGCACCCAACACAACCCTAGTCCACATAATTCTTATCTTTCATGACAAAGAAGAAATAACATCCACACTATAGTAGTCAAACAAAAATAAAAATTATTGATATAAATTTCATGCATGTTATTTGAGTGTGACCAAATTGTTGTTGGTTTAAACTTTTCATTTTTATGTTCTAGTAATTCAAAATTCAATATGAATTGTGTGATTTTGGATTCTCTTTCCATTCTATTTTTTAAAGTAAGGCACCTCAAAACTCATAGGAAGGGGTGTAGTGAGGCTCTCAAGTAATACTAGGCTATAGTGATAGTAGGTGGTGGTGAGAGGATGTGATCTTGTAGAGAGTGAAAAAAAATACTATTTTAAGGTACCCAAAATTTATATGAGTTGGTTTATTATAGGTTCTATCTAGTTTATTGTGGGATACTAGTAGAAGTAAGGGTAGCCGAAGGTAGTTGTGAAAACAATTCTTGTATTATCATGGTTTGTGATAGGATAACCTATAAGGTGGTGAGGTGATTAGTGGAAAAGTGAAATGGAAAGGGTTGGGTTTGATGAATATGAACTCATACAAGAAGATGGTGTTAGATGTCAGAATCACTAAAGTGGCCACATTTGTAGAAGTTGTTAGGTGGACAATTAAAATTAACATAATTAAAGTCAATATAGACATAGAAATTTGATTGTTTATGTTGTTTGAACAAGAATATTGAGTCTAATCATGGGTAGCCACTATTATGGAGACATAACTATTCATAATTAGGGATATTATATGTAAGAAATCTAGGAATTTTGGATGGTAGCACAATTGTATCCTCGTGAAATGTAGAATGGGGTCATATGTGTTACATACTTCTTCATTAGTATTAAATGTGGCTTCAGAAAAATTCACCACCAAAAATTCACCAACAACAATTCACCACCAACAAATTCACCTCCAACAATTCATCGCCATGACAAATTCATCTCATGGAAAATTCACCGCCAACAATATGACATGAATTGTTGGTGGTGAATTTTCCACGAGATGAATTGTTTGAGGTGAATACATATACCAATTTACTAATAGAACTTAAAACATATAATGTCCCTACAATACAGTCTGATTCATTGAAGGGTAGGAGGCATAATATACTTTCTTTCTAGTTTAGCTCTAAAAAATAGCTTATTATAAGGGCATAATTCCCTTAATGAAGGTTCAATCTTATTATGGGAAGAAAAGAAGAATAATATGATACATATTTTCACATCACTTTCTATCTTTATACACAACAATGCTTTATTTATTTATCTATTTTTCTATACTTTCAAATAATTGAAATATATACATTACAAAACCCATGATACTAGGGGTGTTCTCATACAATACACCCTTTTTATAGCAAAAATATAGTTGATTTAAAATACTCACATGTTCTTTTGCAAGTATGGGTGCAAGAAACAGATATAAACTAGTTTAATGTGAGCATATAATTTTGGAATTAAGAAGAACTAAAAGGTAAAGGTTGGATATATGCATGAGACTAATGGTTGAGACCAAGGGGATAGCAAGAGATAGACCCAAGTTCCAAGTAGTAATGAAATAAAATAAAGTGGTTAGTAAAGACGCTTAAAATATGAAGTGTGTGCTTTAAGTTGCATAGCATGATCAACCATAAGGAGTGAATGAATAAATATAAAACCATGCAAGGTCAATAACATGGGAAAACACTTTACTTTGGTACAAGGAGAATATGAATTTGGCCAAGGCCACAAGTAAAATGATGTCACTAAAGTAAATTAGCGGAAAAAATACATAGTATACCATTAGAGGATTAAAGTTACAATTGGTGACATGAGTACACATAATTAGACACAAGAAATCATATATAATCATAAGGAAATACCACAAATTATATGAAAATGTAAATTATGCAACCCCAAGGGAAAATGTGTATACATAACCATGTTGAAATACAAAGTGACTATTAGAGAAACAACATCATACTAATTATATTGATGCAGGAGCATCTAGTGGTGTAGGGCAATCTTGCATCAACCAAAAAAATTGTTTTCTTTATTTTCTTTAGTTGTTTTGAGTCTCATGATGGCACTTAAGGGGTATAAGACTATCATGTGTCAAAAATACCAAAAAATGGGCACTTACTATTTTTAGTAAGTAGGCCTAAATGAGCTCGTATGGACGTGAAAGTTTACCCCAAGTAGCAAAGAAATTAAAGTTTCCATCCTAAGAAATTTCTCCAATGCAACTTCAAATTTAGATATAAAAATTTAGAGGCCCCAAAATAGCTCAAAA
Organism: Sequoia sempervirens; assembly: GCA_007258455.2. Taxonomy (NCBI): domain Eukaryota; kingdom Viridiplantae; phylum Streptophyta; class Pinopsida; order Cupressales; family Cupressaceae; genus Sequoia; species Sequoia sempervirens. The sequence goes on from VDFB02353493.1 coordinate 251,498,164, forward strand.
AGTGGCTAAACCAACCTATGGTGGTTTGCATGTTGTAGAGCTCATCAAGAGCTTTCCAACAATATGCAATAATAGAAAATTAGACATCCGGATCAAAAGTTATGGCCCTACAAAGTTGGTCCTCGAAAAAGTGAATTTCATAAAAAATTCTTCCTAGGCCAAAAATCAAACAGTGGGACATTTGGCGTCAGAAACTTTCTGGAACATTCTAGGGTGGTTATTGTGGAAAATAAAAAGTATTAAGTGGGGGTTGTAGAAGGTGACCCTAAGAGTGCAGATTGTGGCTTTGAATAGTAGATTTTCTTTACAAAGTTGATTTTGTTGTAATGAATCAAGCCTATGAGGCTGTAGCATGTAAGCTTTGAATTTATAATTTCATTTTCTAAAAATAATTGAAAGTGAGTCATTTTTTTGTCTCGCATCTTCTGTGCTAGTATTTTTTGTTGTCATTTTTATGAGTTTTGGGCGGTGTGGCCCCCATCAAGTGGTATTAGATTAGGAGTTCATGATCCTATAACAGAGCGTTGAATGTGAGGTAGTTGTAGCAAGACCTATGAGTGTGGGTTGAGTTCAAGATGCCTCCAAGACTTGCCCAGTCTGGCAGAGGTAGAGGCTGAGGTGTGGAGGAAGAGATTCACCTGGAGATGAAATCAGAGCCCTTAGAAGACAATTAGAAACCTTGCAACAATAGGTTCGAAGCAGAGCTGTGAATCGAGATAGAGATGAAAGTGAAGATGAAACGAAAGAGGAAATGGAAGAAGAAGAGCAAGATCCAATGGATCCTAGAGAAACAAGATTGTTGTGAGTGACCTCAAGCATTGGGAAGAGACCTAAAATGGAGGTTTCGACTTTTAGTGGAAATTTGAAACTCAATGAATTGATTGATTGGATCAATGGCAAGGAGGAATTTTTTGAGTTTGAGGAGATTGAAGATGCTCATAGAGTGAGGTTTGCAAAGAAAAATTAAAAGGTCATGCTAGTATATGATGGAAAGAGGTCCAGTTAGAAAGAGGGAGACAAGGGAAAGATAAAATTTACAGATGGGATAGAATGGTGTCAAAATTGAAGAAACAATTTATTCCAATCAATTACGAATTAGAGCTACTCAAGAAGATGCATAGCTTTAGGCAAGGGACAAGGACAGTGAAAGAATACACAAAGTAATTTCGCAAGGTCCTGATTCAAATAGGACATTCTGAGGTGAATAAAGAGAAAGTTGCTCATTATATTAATGGGTTGAAGCCAAGCATATAGGAAGAGATGGCACTGGTAAGAATGACCACCATTGAGGACACTGATCAATTTTTCTAAAGGTTGAAGAATGACTGAACAAGAGGTTTGAGAACAAACAACGAGGTGGAGGCCATGGAGAAAATATCAGTGGACAGTCATATGGAGGTCGAAATGAAGATCAAAAAAAGGGTGAAGGCTCCAGTAGTAGCTAGAACCAGAAAGGAGATAACACCTACCATCCTTGTGATTAGAATAATGGAGACCAAAGAGGAAGGGGAAGATTTGGATGAGGACCGAGAAGAGGAGGCTTCTGTGAAACCTGTTTCAAGTGTGGAGAAGAAGGACATAGAGCCTATGAGTGTCCTCAACATCAAGAAAGGACAAATAGAAGACCTGAGGGTAATGCATGAGTTGCACATGTTGATGAAGATGTTGAGTCTTCACATTCTGAGGATGTAGAAAGAGGAGAGGTTCTTGTTACTAGAAAAGCCTTGTTGAATGAGGAGAAGGAGCCAACTCAAAGGAATAATTTTTTTTGCACTAGATGTAAGTGTGAAGGTAAATTTTTCAATGTTATTATTGATGGAGGTAGTACTGATAACCATGTTTCAGAAGAAATGGTTAGTAAGTTGCAGTTGGAAAGAATAAGGCATCCGAACCCATACCAAATTGTTTTGTTGTAGAAGGACCATAAAGCCTTGGTAAATGAACAATGTCTGGTAAAATTCAAGATTGGAAATTACCATGATGAGGTATTGTGTGATATTATGCCTATGGATGTTTGTCATATGTTGTTAGGAAGACTGCGGTAGTTTGATCGATGAGCATTACATGATGGATATGCCAACACCTATTCTTTGAAAAATGATGGGGTTTGTCATAAGTTGAATCCCTTGAAAGAGGAAACAAAAAAGGTATGCAGTAATGCAAGAATTTGTTTGGTTGATAGAAGAAAGTTCCTAGAAGGTATCAAACATGAGCATATGTAACTGTAGAGGTTTTATATTTGTTGAATGAGTTTCAATCTATTATTTTTGATAATTTACTTGAAGATTTTCCTCTAGTAAGAAATATTAGTCATCAGATGGACCTTATTCCTAGAGCTAGTTTTCCAAATAAGGCAGTTCATTGTATGACTCCAGTAGAGAGTGAAGAGTTGAACAGACAAGTGCAAGAATTGTTGTGAAAATGATTAATTAGGGAGATTTTGAGTCCATGTGCAGTACTTGTAGTACTAGCACCAAAGAAGGATGTGGAATGGTGGATGTGTATAGACTCTAGAGCCATCAACAAGATCACCATCAAGTATAGATTTCCCTTGCCAAGAATGGATGACATTATGGATTGTTTGAGTGGATTTGAGTACTTTATGAAGATAGATCTGAGAGTGGATATCACCAGGTTTAGATTAGAGAAGGATATGAATGGAAGAAAACCTTCAAAACCAAGGAGGACTTGTACAAGTGGTTAGTCATGCCTTTTGGGCTAACCAATGTACCGAGCACATTTATGTGGCTTATGAATGAGGTATTGAAAGAATTTTTAGAAAAATTTGTTATTCTTTATTTGGATGATATTTTTATTTCTAGTAAGACATTGGAGGAGCACTTGATACATATCCAAAGAGTTTTTGAGAAGCTAAAGGAGGAGAAGCTATTGATTAATTTAAAGAAATGTAGTTTTGTGAAGAGAGAGTTGGTGTATTTGGGATTTGTTGTCTCAACAGAGGGTCTTAAAATGGATCCAGAGAAGGTGAGAGCTATCATTGAATGGCCTATCTCGAGGAGTGTTATAGAGGTAAGATCATTTCATGGTCTAGCAAGTTTTTATAGAAATTTTATTAAGAATTTCAATAGTATTTGTGCACCTTTAACTAAAGAAAGGAGAGGGAATAGAAAAGAGTTTAAGTGGACTACCATAATAGCCAAAAATATTGATATGTTGAAGAAGAAAGTTATAGAGCAACTTGTTTTGACACTTCCAGATTTCAATAAGGTCTTTTAGGTAGATTGTGATGCTAGTGGCACTGCCATAGGAGTTTTTTTTAGTCAAGAAGGAAAGCCTATTGCCTATTTTAGTGAGAAGTTAAATTATGCTAAGAATAAATATTCTATCTATGATCAAGAGTTTTATGCTATAGTTAAGGATTTGAAGAAATGGAGACACTATTTGTTGCCAAAAGAATTTATTTTATATATTGATCACTAGGCTTTGTAGTATCTCAATAGTCAAGGCAAGTTGAATCAAAGGCACTTAAAATGGGTTTAGTTTTTGTAGAGTTATACTTTTTTATTGAAGCACAAGAGTGGAAGGTCAAACAGAGTTGCAGATTCCTTAAGTAGAAGGAAAAATTTGTTGATAGAGATGAATATAGAGGTTGTTGGGTTCAATGAACTCAAGAGTTTGTATCCAGAAGATCCATACTTTGCAAAATTGGAACCTGTTACATTGGATAGGATGATATGGTTGGATTTCTTAATCCAAGATGGAATGTTGTTTAGAGGAAGCCAATTATGCATTCCAAGGAGTTCTATGAGAGAGAATCTAATCAATGAGAAGCATAGTGGAGGATTGGTTGGACATTTTGGTCGAGATAAGACCATTGCTCTTATCAATGAGAATTATTATTGGCCATAGCTACAAAAAGATGTGAAGAAGTTTGTACAAAGTTGTAGAGTGTGTCAGATGGTGAAAGGAACAAGTTAGAATATTGGATTGTACCAACCATTACTTGTACCTGAGAGGCCATGGGAGCATATTAGCATGGATTTTGTTCTTGGCTTGCCAAGGACATAAAGAGGGCATGATTCCATATTTGTGGTGGTGGATAGATTTTCAAAGATGGCACATTTCATTCCATGTCATAAGACCAATGATTTTGTTCATGTTGTAGAGTTGTTTTTCAGAGAGGTGGTGAGACTACATTGTCTACCAAAGAGTATAGTCGTAGAAAGAGATACCAAATTTTTTGTTTATTTCTAAAGGACATTATGAAAGAAGTTGAAGACAAATTTGAAGTTCAATTCTACACACCATCCACAGATTGATAGACAAACAAAGGTGATGAATAGGAGTTTGGGCAACCTGCTAAGATGCTTAGTTAGAGACAAGCCCAAGGGATGGGATTTGATTATACCATAGGCAAAATTTTCTTACAACAATTTTGTCAATAGGAGCACTGGTAAATCACCATTCTAGATTGTATATGGGAGTATTCCAAGAAATTTTTCTAAATTGAGAAAGATGGATAAGGGGGAAAATAGTAGTACTGAGGCTGAAGATTTTGTTGAGCACCTGAAGAATTTGCATGAAGAGGTGAAGAAACATATCAATAAGATGAACTCACAATATAAGGCTTAGGAAGATCAAAAAAGGAGGTATAAGGAGTTCCAGGTAGGAGATGAATTCATGGTTCATTTGCAAAAGGAAAGGTTTCCAGTTGGTACATACAAGTTAAAGATGAAGAAGTTTGGACCATGCAGGATCCTGAAGAGGCATGATTCAGGAAATGCTTATGAGGTAGAGTTTCCTAGTGGAATAAACATTTCTCCTGTGTTCAACATTTCTAATTTGACTGGGTATCATGGAGGTGATATAGGGGAGGGGCCAATAAATGAACAGTTGAAAATTCTAGCACCTACTTTAGAGAAGGAAGAGATAGAAGAAATCTTGAATAGTCATGTGGGTAGAAGCACGAGAAACAGGAAATATGTAGAGTACTTAGTGAAATGGAGATGAAGGCTTATTGAAGATTCATCATGGCTGTTTGAGGCTGAAGTTAACCATCTTGGTTTTCCTCTAACTCCTGAGAAGTGATAGATTCACTTTTCAAGTTACCTTGGGTGTCTGATGTAGGAGCATCCAACAATGTAGGGTAATCTTGCATCACCCATGTTTTTTTTTAATTGTCTTTAGTTTTTTTGAGTCCCATGATGGCACTTAATGGGTATAAGACTGTCAGGCATCAAAAATAGTGAAAAACATAAACTTACTATTTTTACTAAGTAGGCCTAAATGGGCTTGTGTGGACGTGAAAATTTACCCCAAGGAGTAGAGCTGAAAAAAAATAGGTCGTGAAAGAATCACCTTAATACCTTGCATGGTTTGGAAGAAATTAAAGTTTTTGTCCTGAGAAATTCCTCCAATGCAACTTCAAATTCAGATATAAAACTTTAGAGGCCCCAAAATAGCTCAAAAAGTGGCCGAACCAACCTACGGTGGTTTATGATGCAAGAAAAGTGGATATAAGACTCTCTCCAACTTGAAAATGACCAATCACAATCAGGAAACAACTCTTTTATGACCCAAGTCCCTTAACTTGACTCAAACACCCTCTTTAAGGCTTGTATCCCTCAAAACCCAATCAATGATCATGACATCTTTTAGAGATGGTCATACAATGGCCTATCAAACACCATAAAGGTTCACCACAGAGTCCTAAACCACATACCAAAAGAACCTATAGGGTTTCTTTGTCCCACCATCAAGAACCAATAAGTTGTCTTGCTTCTAGGTACTCAATTAGCCCTATTTTCTGAAGGAACTACCTCTTCAACACTTTTCAAACACCTAAACTCATTGGAAAGTCTTAATTTGTGACTCAAAACAACAGAATCCCACACCAATTTGCAGATTCAAACCTTCTAGTGTGCTATACCATGAAACCCTCCTTTCTCATACAAATACTAGGGTTTTATTGAAAATCCATATATTAGGGCTTTCCAGTCCAATTCAAAACATCCAATAGACTCCACATACCCTGCACATGCTCACAAATACATTACATGGACCATTACATCACTGTTTTATCAAAACCCAACATGGACACCTTTATTTCATATAGAAAGCAACATTACTCTTCCCAAAGGCATCACCCATTGCTTACAACTTGTTCTCGCAACCTTCAAAAGCTTAAAAAAAATAGACCTACATTAAATAGATTAATCCACTAAGTTACACAGGTTGACAGTAGGTGGATTGATCAATTCATGATTTTAAACTTCAATCAAAACCCTTATTCTGAGTAACAAGGCAATTTCAGAAAAATAAAGAAATCTCCACCAAATTTCAATGGACTCTCAAACTAGACTCAATAGAGATCCAATACATCCCTCTATGAAAAAAAATGAATTCAAATCATTTACAAGACTATACGGGCCATACAGAATGAACAAAGTTCAGAAAACTAGAAAATAGCAGAGAAAAACATTGTTTCTTGATTGATTTCCACAATACAAACTTCAACAACCTCAAGTTCAAGCCTTTAGAGGCTTTAGATACATTCTCCAATCAGTTTCTAACTTTCCAATGTCTACAACCACTTTTTGAATCCCAAGACTCTTCACATTCCCTAAGAGTTGCAATTTGACATTTTAAAAAAAAATTGACACTATTTATAGCTTAGTCTTTGTAGCTTTTACATAATTTGACACCTAAGACAAAATCTATCCCATTACATATTAAATGGTCATTTTGGACCTTATTTAACATAATAGACTCAAAACACTCCCATTCTATCCACCTAAGAATCATGACTTACACAAGAAAACTTGGTCTTATTGACCTTATTAGAACAAAACACATCATCTCCTAGAGCCTGCTGAATATCAACCTTGCTTTAACATTGTTGATCAAAGGTGCTCCTACACCATACACCTCAACATGGAATTTTTCCAAGTCCCTTAGAAAGATTGTAGTGGTTTGTCTTCCTTTGTATCCTTCATTGCTCTGTCCTTCACACTTGCCTTTAATAGGTTCATATTTCCTTAGTGTATCATTGTCCTTGTTCTTATTGTCTGTGTCTACTCTTGAAACTTTCTTCACTCTATCAAATTCTATTGTGGGGTGTCTATCATTTTTTCCTTCATCAAAATATGTTGTCACAGTCCTCTTTACACCTATACACACACTTTCATCTTTTGCCATCAACTCATCTTGTACCTCTTGCATAGTCCTCTGCCCCATGTTCTTTTTATCTCCATTCTTTGCAATGTCCATTGTACCATTAATTTTGGTGGTCTCTATCAGACCTATACACACCTCATTCACTATCTTATCAACATCATAAACCTCTGTATCAACACCCTTAATCTTCCCTTTCACTGTATTCACAACTACAGGGCACATGACTGACCCAACAAGCACTCCTTCACTGATTTATTGCCTTCCCAAGGGATTTCCACCCTCATACTAATCTATACTATATTGAGACACATTGCCATTCATTTTTTTCTGCCACACAAAATCATTCTTCTTCCTCTGTAACTGCACATTAACTAGATCCTTCCTATTCACTGTCCTGACAATATCATACTTGGACATGGCTACAAACTTCATGCTCTCACCTTCCTTATTACTCACATATTATTTTCTTCCTATCATTATGATCTCACCTTGCTCACTTGCCTCTTCAACAAATGGAGTTAAAAAAAAATTCTTCCCATCTTTTTCAATGTTATATGTGTTTTGTCTTCCATGGTAAACTGTAGACCTATCAAATTGCTAGGGTCTCCCAAGTAAAACATGGAAACAACTCATAGGTAGGATGTCACACACAACTTTATCTCTATATGAACCAATTTGAAACTCAACAATGACTTGTTCACTTACCAAAATTGTTTTCTTCTCACTAACCCAAGACACTTTTATATGGTTTTTGTTTAGGTACCCTTTCCAAATGCAATTTTTCAACCATATCACTAGAGACTATATTGTCAGTACATCCATGGTCCACAATTACTTTACATACCTTATCTTTGCATCTACAAGCAACCCTAAACAAGACTCTCCTTTGAATTTGTTCTTTCTCCATGGATGTCTTCAAGTTTTGCCTCCTCATCATCAACATCTCTCCAACTTCAGGGGTAGCACAAAGAGTATTGGAACTTGAGATTTTAGCTTCATCTTCATAAGAAATTTGGGCTCTCTTTAAATTTCCTTTCTCCCCCACTTGATGTGGTTCCACTCTTCTTAGGGAACTTGAAGAAAGGGTGACCAAACTCCCCACATTTATAACATTTTCCTGAAAACTCATTAAAGTCTCTCCTTTTCCTAAAGCTTGTTCTTCCACCTCTCCATCCTCCTCTTGATTCAGGAGCTTTTTATTTTCTCTTATCAACATCTTCAAGATATTCTTTGGATTTCCTTGGTGTTGAAGATGTATCTTTTCCCTTAGAAGTATTCCCTCTTCCTCTTGTTGCCTTCTCTTGTCTCCTCTTGAGTTTCTATTCTACTCTAATTTTCATTTGAAAACATTGTTTCGCAGTTTTTGGTGCCAACAAACTGATTTCATCTTGAATGTTATAACTTAGGCCATTGAGATATCTAGCTACTCTTTCTTCATCATCCTCCTCATGCTTACTTCTTATACTTAGCCTATAGAATTCTTCAGTATATGTTTGCACATCTTGTTCTTTTTGCCTAAGATTTTGTAATCTTTTAAGTAACTGAACATTATAATCACAAGGAAGGAACTTACCTTTTAGTTTTTACTTCATTCTCTCCCATGATATGATCTTGTTCTTTCCTTTTCTCTCCCTTTCATCTTGCACAAAGTTCCACCACAACAACGCATTTCCTTTCAATTCAGTATTGGCCTTCTTCACTTTGTGTTCATCAATCTCCTCATTGTTAAAATAGTTCTCCAAAGACCCTATCCAATCCAAGAGCTCTTCTCCATCTAGTTTTCCCCCATACATAGGCACATCCATTTTGCTATGTCCATCTTTCTTCATAGCCTTCAAAATTTTAATCATCCTCACATCATTTGGATCCATTTCTTCGTCTTCACTGGAAGTCTCTTCTTCTTCAGTATCACTTTCATCCATATCTACTCTAGTCTTTGATTTCAATGTAGCCAACTTTCTTCTCAAGGCTTCTATTTATCTAGCCTGCTCATCCATCTTTCTTGAAACTATGCTTCCTTTAGGAGGCATCTTGATAGTAGTGCCTCTTCACCTTCCAACCTAAGAAATCCAACCAAATCACCAACAAGGGATCTATTAACTATGCTCTGATACCACCTAATGCAAGCAAGGTAGATAAAAGACTCTCTCCAACTTGAAAATGACCAATCACAATCAAGAAACAACTCTTTTATGACACAAGTCCCTTAACTTGACTCAAACACCCTCTTTAAGGCTTGTAGCCCTCAAAACCCAATCAATGATGATATCTTTTAGAGATAGACATACAATGGCCTATCAAAGACCATAAAGGTTCACCACAAAGTCCTAAACCACATACCAAAAGATCACATAGGGTTTCTTTGTCCCACCATAAAGAACCGATAAGTTGTCATGCTTCTAGGCTACTCAATTAGCCCTATTTTCCAAAGGAACTACCTCTTAAACACTTTTCAAACACCTAAACTCATTGGAAAGTCTTAAGTTGTGACTCAAAACAATAGAATCCCACACCAATTTGCAGATTCAAACCTTCTAGTGTGTTATACCATGAAACCCTCCTTTCTCATACAAATACTAGGGTTTTATTGAAAATCCATATACCCAAGATTTCCAATCCAATTCAAAGCATCCAAAAGACTCACCATACCCTACACATGCTCACAAATACATTACATGGACCATTCCATCACTCTTTTATCAAAACCCAACATGGACACCTTCATTTCATATAAAAAGCAACATTAATCTGCCCAAGGGCATCACCCATTGCTTACAATTTTTTCTCTCAGCCTTCAAAAGCTTAAAAACATCTATCCTTGCATTAAATAGATCAATCCACCAAGCTACAGGGGCTGACAATAGGTGGATTGATCAATTCATGATTTTAAACTTCAATCAAAACCCTTATTCTGAGTAACAGGGCAGTTTTAGGAAAATAAAGAAATCTCCACTAAATTTCAATGGAATCTCAAACTAGACTCAATAGAGAGCTAAGACATCCCTCTATGAAAAAAAAATGAATTCAGAGCATTTACAAGACTGTACAAGCCATATAGAATGAACAAAGTTCAAAAAACCAGAAAATAGCAGGAAAAAACGTTGTTTCTTGATTGATTTCCACAATACAAACTACTACAACCTCAATTTTGAGCCTTTAGAGGCTTTAAATACATTCTCCAATCAGTTTCTAACTATCCAACGTCTACAACCACTTTTTGAATTCCAAGACTCTTCACATTCCCTAAAAGTTGCAATTTGACGATTTTTTAATTTTTGACACTATTTACAACTTTGTCTTTGTAACTTTTACATATTTTTACACCTAAGACACAAAATCTATCTGATTACATATTAAATGTTCATTTTGGACCTTATTTAACATAATATACTAAAAAACACTCCCATTCTATCCACCTAAGAATCATGACTTACACAAGAAAACTTGGTCTTATTGACTTTATTAGAACAAAACACATCATCTCCTATATCTTGCTCAATATCAACTGTGCTTGAACATTGTTGATCAAAGGTACTCTTGCACCAATTTATATGTTGTAGAGCTCGTTGAGATCTCTCCAACGATATGCAATAATAGCAAATTGAACACTCAAATCAAAAGTTATGGCCCTACGAAGTTGGTCATCGAAAAAGTGAATTTAATAAAAAATTCTTCCTAGGCCATAAATCAAACGGTGGGACATTTGGTGCCAAAAAATTTCTAGAACATTCTAGGGTGGTTATTGTGGAAAATAAAAAGGGTTAAGTGGGGGTTGTAGAAGGTGGCCCTGATAGTGCAGATTGTGGCTCTGAATAGTAGATTTTCTTTTCAGAGTTGATTTTGTTGTAATGAATCAAGCTCATGAGGCTGTAGCATGTAAGCTTTGAATATGTAATTTCATTTTCTGAAAATAATTGAAAGTGAGCCATTTTTTTGTCTCACATATTCTATGTTGGTATCTGTTGTTGTGATTTCTGTGAGTTTTTGGCAGTGTGGCCCCCATCATATATAGATTATTCTGTTCATGTTTTAAACATTATGTAAATTGTCTAGAGAAAGAACAATGCCACCAACACATTTTTAGTTTATGTGAATTAGGTCTTGGAGTGGGATGGCCCTCAAAACTATATGCATTTATAACAACCAAAATTCTCATGCTGATGCACATAATTTTTGGTGAGGAGGACCTACCCACTAAGGAATATATAGAATATCAAATGGTGGATATGATTACTTATATCTATTATTAGAGCTGGTTTAGTTCTTCTGAATAATGTAAAATAAAAATCCAAAAAATAGAATACTAAAACAACAAAACAAGTTTCTCCTATACTTGGAAAACATAAACTATCAAAATAAAATATTTCAAGATTACTACTAGGACTTCTAGTCACATTCAGTTTCATGTTTGTATATTCTATTTTACAAATACCTTGTTGTAAAACCACCTATTTAGTTTTCATAATTCACTTGTTTTCAATTTTTCCAATTTCATCTAATATATAGAAATATTGAGTATAATTATGTTGAATAATTTATTTGAGTTTCTTCACATTATTATTCTCTTTCCATTTAAAATTCTTAATTTCATCAATGTACCTTCACCAAAGTAAAATTTAAAAGCTTGACATTTTAGATTTCCAAAAATCTCTCTTCTATATGTTTAATTTTCTTCAAAAATATGTATGAGAAAATCTCCATTGGTTAATCTCTATGATATTAAAATAACTCATGCATAGTATGATTTTTCAATTCTTCACTCTCTGTTGAATGGTCATTATGATTATATAATTTAAAATTTGATTAAATGAGTTTATTTTTCTTCAATTGAGTTGACACTATTTTTTCTTCTTGAAATAATCCTTATCTTAAATATACTCTAAAAATATTAAGAACCTTTCATTGAAGTATTACTTTTGGCGCATAATCTTTGCCTTCTACAATGATTTTCTTTATTAGTTCTTTCTTTTCCTTCATTTTTCTTATTTATAAATTTTTCTTCCACTTTCTTAATATTATCATTTTTCTCTACTAATAATTTATTATTTTTGTAGTCTATTTTTTATTATTACATGTTTATCTTTCTTGTAAAAAATTACAAATATAGTTAACCTTCTTATGCTAATTTTATAGACAACTCTTCTTTCTCTTTTATTCCCTTACTAGCCATTCTCTTATCCTTCCTTTTAATGCCTTTTATAAAATCATTAAATGTCTCCATTCCTCTTCCTCCCAGTATAAATTATAAATTTTAGAGAATTAATACTATGTAGCATCAAAATCCTTACTTATTATTGATAGAATTTACCGTTGATGCCAAAATTTGACAAGGTAACAATGTCTTATGGGAAACTCAGTTTATGGGGGACCTTTTGCGCTAAACTGAGTGGCCTTCGAGTTTTTAGAGAAGTCGGTTTTTTCTATAATGGGGGTTTGGAAAGGAAAAAAGAAACAAATATATAATAAAATAAAGTCTAACCTAAGGAAATGTGCCAAGACTTAATGATAGGCATGATAAATCATAGATCTAAGGGCCTGATTGGTGTTTGTAGTGTTCCAAAAAAGTAGAAACTGAAGATTATAGCACAGACAATCCATTCATTGACATAAAATAACATTGCATACATTCTTACTGCCAAGAAGAGTCATTAGACATGATCTAGATCAATAAATTTGCATTCAATCTATATAGAAGTTCTCAAATGAAATGCCTAGACAATAAAAGCACAGTTTACAGTTTAATCAAATAGCATAAAAGAACAGAAAGGCCAAACAATTGGCACATTCTGAAAGTCTTTTACAATAAAATAAAATAGTAATAAAGGCCAAGCGTCTTTTCCTAAAACAAGTATTCCTTCAAAATTTCGGAGTCTTTTCCCTCAATAAAGAAAAGTATATATAGCAGAAAATTCCCACCGTTTTGGAGAGTAGCAATAGAAAAAAGATTTTGCGATCCCTAGTAATGATACAAAAATAAGAATATTCCCCAAGTTGTTACAACCAAAAAGATTCAAAACCAAGCATCTGGTCATGCCAGGCATAGGTGCATCTTCTGCAAATGATGGCGGTGGTCCCAACAAGGTTAAACAAACAAGTGTCACCATCTCGTGCAAATGATTATGACATACAATGGCCAATCGCAACATTTGGTTTTCTTGGTTGATTGCCTAAATACGAGATCCACCGACTAGGCACGTGGCAGCATTTCGCTACTTGTGTGAAACTTTATCTTTTTTTGCTAAAGATTTTTGCCAAGGCTACATGTGTTGAATGGGCAGAGCACTAACCAATAGTGGAGGAAATGATCATCAGTCGGGTGCAAAAGAGATGCATGGTAGCATTTTGCTGCCCACGATCGTTATTTCATCCTCATGTTGAAAGTTTTGCAAATAGTAGAAATGTAGCAAGAGTACACTACAAACAATAATTGTGGGGCCCACCAAATTCTTTGGGAGTGAGAGCTTCATGGAACTCGAGCAGATCCTAATGAGGAAGCAAGAAGGAATGATAAAAAATGGCCTACAACTATGACACGTGGAAGTATAGCAGGGATTCCCAGGATGCAAAAGGAAGGGAAACCCTCGGGGTGTGCAAAACAGACACGTGGAGGGGGGGAAAGCAGACTTTTGATAGAAGGCTAAGTTTATTTCCTACAATGCGTGGGCCGATATCTAGAGGAAAATACACCCAAAGGGAGCTCCTTGAATATTTATTAACAACTTTTGGCAACTACTAGGGGCGTTTCGCTTGAGGAACAGAGAACCCAAAATTTCTCTAGTTTATAGACCAGAGTGCCATTTCATTAGATAATGGAGTCAAAGACTAGAAAGAGCCACCTACAGAGGCAACCATTCATCTTCAGATGGCCTTACCATGTTGCACAAATTCTCCTGTGCTCCGCTTAGATCAATAGTTTCTTTATGAGGTAGTGCATTAGGTAAACTGACCCCTGCTTCACAATGAATCAGTAGCTGTGCAAGCGGATGAATAACTCCCTCAATGTCAGTTGCGGTGGGAGGATGATTGAAATCCTTGAAATTATTTGGATCATTTTCCCTCTCTTTTATTTTTTCTGCAATCTGCTCAGCCATAGCAATAGAGTCATTTTCAAGGAAGGGGGATGACAAACCCATCCTATTCAACTTGGAGAAACTCTCCTACATTTTTTCCATTGTCTTGCTCAGAGTAACTATGGCTACTTTAGTGCGGTGGAAGGAAAATTAGCAATGGATAAACTTATTTTTCATCTGAGTATTAGCATCCTGATCTTCAATTCTTGCCCTGGCAAGGCTTTCATCAGAGACCGAGTATAGCTCAGTGAGCAAATATTTTGCTTCTAAAACCTTTTCCAAGATAAACCATGGGAACTACTCAATTGTATCATGAGCCTCCTAGCTCAACTTTGATTCCTTGGCGATGAATCAGAGTGTGGGCTGTAGTGCTAGGAAAAAAAAATTATTTTTTTTGCAGTAAGAAATGTACAACTGCCTAACCAATGAAATAGTGTCTGAATGTGTAGGAGAAGATAGGAGAGCTTTTAAGAGAAGCGATCTCTACGTCTTTTGAGTTAATGGCCTCAACCAACTCTACCCTTTTCTTTTTCTCGGACTCTAGTTTCTCCGTAGAGCTGCTCATTTCTTTATTCCAATTCTCCTTAGCTCAGGAGTGATTTGCTAAATGCGTGTCTAGAGAGGACTTTGTCTCTTGGAGCTCTTGTTCTAATTAAGCTTTTAAGCTTTCAAATTCAGCCTCTTTTTCTTGTAACTTCTACTCATATTAAGCTTGTTGGTTCTCTAAAGCCTCATCCTTCTTTGCTATTCCTTGACTATACTCAAGGCGAAGCCATTCCAACACTTCATTCTTTAGCTGCAAATTTTGCTCCGCCTCCTGATTTTTAGTGTGCAACTCTTTTACCATGGCAGGGTCGATAGTCTAAATCTTTGCAAGCTCATCCTAAAGTATGTTCTTCTCATTCTCTACTGCTAACACCCTTTCTATCATACATGCAACATCTGCCTCCAGGCATTTCTCTTTTTTCTCCAAAAAACTAACTCTTTCCCTTCTTTAAGCTGCTAATCCTGTTTCTTTAGCTAGCGACCAGTTTTAAGGAAGTCAAAGGTGACCACCCATTGTGTTTCCTCCATAATCTCAACCTTATCCTACTGTCGGGCCACCTTCATGTCAAGCCCTACCACATATATTTCATAGTCTTTTGGGTGCATCTCCCCTTGAGGCTTGGTTACTCTCGGGTACATGGTTGCAAACTTTAGCTCTTGTCGGGTCTCATCATAAAGAGTCTGTATTTTTGGCTTAGTAGAAGCACTGTCATCATTTTCCTTGTGATTTTTCATTCTACTTGCATGTGCTTCCTTTCTACAATCAATCTATGCCATAAATTCGGTTGATGACGAAACTAGTCCACCTACGAAAGGAGCACTAGAAGGTAGGGAATATGGATAGGTAACCCTGATAGGCGCAGGAATTTTCTTTTACTAAAGAGTGATAATTGGTGGGGAGAAGTGGGGCACATTCCAAAGCTTGGTTTGAGGACCAACAAAAGGGCTAGCCACTTGCCACAGCTCAATTGGTGAATCAGCGGGAGGACTCATATGCTGGAATGGTGAAGGAGTTGTCATTGCAGAGTTAGCCTATTGTGATCGAAGAGGATCCACAACAATAGTGGAAGTAGGGGTGCCCGTAGAAGGCACACCTTCAGAAAGTGAGGAAAGGAGAGCCTGAGTAGCATCAACTGGAGGAAGGGTTCATGGAGGAGTAAAGTCGGGTAGAGTCATCTATGAGAATTGGGAAAAACCTTTTGCATGTGTTGGATTAAAAGTGGGAAACCAAGGACCAGTACTCATGGCAGGGATTGCCGCTGAGGTAGGGGCAGATTCCAAGGAATGAGAAGCAAGGGAAGAAGGAGTGAATTTTACTTGTTGACTGGTCGATGGTGGCTCCAGAATTGTTAGCGACTCTTCCTCAGGCTTAGGCTCCTAGCTAGCTGCAAGTACTTGTCTTCCAGTGGGTTCTTGCGAACCCTCTCCAATAATGGTCTCTATACACTGTCGTTTTGTGGGCAGGGCCTCCTGAGCTTCAACAGTTATTTTTGTTTGTTGTTGTGATACCCTAGCTAGCTTAGCGGCCCAAGTGAGTGTATGCGAAGCCCTTGATACATTAAACCACATATTCATGGCTACATAGGTGGGTTGTCCAGAGACTTTCTCCTTCGGTGCGGAGGATGCAAAAGTTGTCGCTTCATCTTCCTGCTCTTTGAACTCATCCTCCAGGTCATCGCTCTTATTGATGCTAGAGTTTGGGCTGGGGTGGTCATCATCCCACCATTTTTCAAATTCCTCCTTCAAGCTCTCATAAGGGGCATCCAATTGCCTTGTTTCTTGGCGATACTTCTAGAAAGCTTCTATCTTTTCATTAGTCCATTCCTCATCTTTCTAAAGCTTGTTGTACATGGTGTGTTCTATCTGGACATTATCCTTGGCTACCTCCACAACAAAGTAGAACTTATTCCATGTCCCTCTATTATCTTGTGTGGGAATACGTGCTAGTTCAACAAAATTTTCATCTTTGCCTGCTCACAGGTTATGACACTTTTCCCAGTAAGGTCGAGGGACATGAGTAACTTTCATGTGTGGCTCTGGTAGGTCATTGAAATGGTTGTAATCCCATTTGTTACTTACCAAAACCAACCCTAAATGAGCCAGTTTATCCTGCAATAATTGATCTAATTGCTTCTTTAATAGAGTCACCGTTTTGAAATTCTTCAGACAAGTGAAGAATCATTTTCTCTTGACACTTGAGTTGTTGTAGAAAGTAAAATCAATGATACAAACCTGCCTATACATTTCAAGTGCAAGCACCCTATCTGTGACGCATGCTGGGAGAAGGAAGGGTTGACTAGTGAAGCCTTACATCCAGAGAATTGTGAAATATGTTCCTAAGAACCAGTCACAAGTGGGAGTGAAACTCTGCATATATTCAGTTTGATCCTTGTTGAGCCAGATTATGTCACCTCCTCCTAAATCTTGCAAGATCGGAGTTATAAAATAATTTGAAAATGCATAATAATCATATGACATGGAAAGAAAGGGCGTCCACGTGGATACTGGTTTCCTCTTCCCCTTTTCATCAAAAATTAATAATTCAAAATACTTGCTGAAGAAATTAGGGTTTTGATGTAGGAACATGTGAACCAAGAAGGAGAGAAATATAAACTTTCCCTCCACTGGGTGATTTTTTATTTGCTGTATCATTTCCTCCACCACGAACTCAGCGAAATCATACCAGAAGGTATCGTGCTATTTGCGAAATTGGAAGGCTGGTCCTAGTTGAAAGGTTTCCACCATCTCATCAGAGTCTCAGCCACACAAAAAATCTAGCATTGACATGGCATCCTGCATATCCTCGCAAAATGAACCGTGCGGCAACAGGATACTTGGCAGTTTAGCACCTAGGACTTCTTTCTTACCAATCTCTTCCATCAGGAAATTTGAGTTCTTTTTCATCACCTTCCACATTTTTTCTCCTTTACCAGGGAAAAAGGACTCAATTTTATCTCTTATTTTACTTGGGTTCAGGATGCATAGCATATGCCAAATGGCTTGTGGGCTGATGTGGACTCTTAAGTTTCGGCCCTCGATGCAGTGGGTGCTAGTGTTATAATGTTGAATGGCAACAACTATCTTTGGGTAGTAATGTACCAGTGGGACCATGTATTGTGGGAGAACACTATACCAAACCTTTCTTGCTATCGATGTGTCCACCTTAGGTTCCGTCAACCTTGCACATGCTACTTCTATTAAGGATTTAGGGTTTTTTGTGAGTCGTGAGTCATAAATATTATCCCATTTTTCCTCAACCCTTTTCTTATTTCTGCAATCTTTGGGCCTACTCAACTCTATCGTATATGCCCTCTTTGGCTTGCTTGGTATACCAGGCGTAGCATATGCTAAATCCTCGTAGATATACACATCTTCTGACAATTGTATTGTTGTAAACAACTCTTGGCCAATCTCCTTCTGCATTTTTTGTGATGAACTCTCTGACATTTTTCTTTAGATGAAAATTTCTACAGGTTCTGAACTCTTTGTAAATTTTATCTGGCTCTAGATATGCTAAAAAATTCTCTGCACCTTAAGCCTTGGTGTATTTGAAAAGACTTTGAACATTAAACCTTTTCATGCAATATTTGGCTATCTTTTCTCAAGGTGGTAAGAGGAAAGTGTGCTTTTTGCATTTAATTCGGCATGTACCGTTAATTCCTCAGCTCGTGCAAAATGAATTACTTGCCATTTTGAGGTGGAAAGAATTCATTATTGCATTTGGCAGCTGTGTGATATGTTGTGATTCCCTTGAAACTTGAGCCGATAGTTTGCCCTGTAACCTTGTGTTAGTATGTGTTGGAAATTAATATCCTGGACAAAATGATTAAGCCAAAGTAAACGATCATGGCCTGAAAAGATATGGATCCTACCTTGGGCTCTGGGAAATTCCTGTGAGATGACACAGTAGCCTACGACTATGCATCTTACTACCAATGATTGCCACCATTTTAAAGCTAATTAACTAGCTATTATTAAGCTAGCACACATTGAACCATACCTCTACAGATGCAACTAGTCAGGAAATACAAGCAAATAAAGGCATGCCTTTCAAGTTGGCACTTGGTTATCATCACGTTTTCTCAAAACGGATTAGCATTCGTCTTCTCATTTTTTCTATAAATAGGCTGCTAAGTAGTAAAGAAATCACACTTAGCATTTGAGCAATTTTAACAATAGGTCATTGGCGCAGTCCTAAGCTTTAGTAAGCAAGTTTTCTCATAGGCTAGGTGGTAGGGAAATTTCAATGTTAGTTAGAAGATAGAAGCATTGTGTCAGTGTCATGGATACTCATGTTAAGTTCACCTCTTATAAGTCACAGACAACTTTTCTGGGGAGATTTCCACTAGGTGATTGAAGAGAATGACCAAGAATAAACACTCCTTGGTTTTGGTAGCCATAAAATGGGTTCTGAGTAGGGATTGTATAGAGTACAAGGACAAACACCGTATGAACACTGATATCTTCTTGCATTTTGCAGCGTCAATGTTAGACATTGATATCCCCAGGCCTTTAACTCTGAAGCTGGTCAAGAAGATTTTTCCAAAAAAGTACCTGAATGGCCTAGGTGAGATTGTCACTCACGCTGCATATGGGGTAGGCCTGCCAACAACTAGTGACCTCTATCGCTACATTGAGGAAGAAACGATAGTTGTATGGCTATCGTTTCTTAGTGGATTCTGCCTTCAAACATGTGATGAGCATCGGCAGAGGGTTACCTAGGCCTTGCACTTTCTATTCCATAGCTACAATGTAATACCATTCTATGGCGTTGATTGGTATACCAACTTCAGGAACCTGGTGTTCCCTCCACCAATGGTAGTTGTGCCAAATGAATCTACTTCTACTACTGAAGAACCTACCAACAAAGACGTGGTCGGCACTACCGTAGATGAAGTGATAGATGCTACCATAGATATGTCAATTGTTGCCTCTCATGCACTTGGATAAAACACCCCCCTGCTCCTAGATAAAATGCCCCCCAATTTCTTTATTTTTTGTTGTTGAATACGCCACCTGCTTTACAGTTTTGTATATAAGCCTGAAAAAGGCTATAGATATAGAAAATATGAAAGAATAGCTCATATAGTCATATACTTTTTGGATTATGGCTCTCTCAGCCATTTTTCAATGTAAAAACCAAAGAATATATATAAATCGACATATATCTTTATAAAAATCTATGGCTCTCTCTTCCATTCTGCATATCTATTGTATGGGCTCTTTTATTAGCATATGTGTTCATTTTCTTTGCAGATGGGTGTGTTCTAATTTTTACTATAAAGTAATTTTGATGCTCTACTCTCTGCAATTATGGGTTGTTTCTGCAAAAACACAAACCAATTTCAAAAAATACAGGCCCTCCCATAGGCTATCAAATTTACCATGCTGACTTGGCTTAGTAGCCCTTTTATCATATTTCAGTGCTAAGTCTCCGCACTTTAGGCCTTGGTCAGAAGCCTTCTTGTCAAACCATCGCTTGACTGTTCCGAACCAATTCTTTTAAGGAGTCAGACTAGGTTCTTTTTTGTTGACTTTGCTAGGTTGTTTCCCCGCGGGTAATAATTTGATGATTTCTTAAGGAATATGTCATTTGTTAACACAAAGTGACATACCTTTGTGCCTAGGAAAGCTTTGGCATTATCAAAAATGATAGTCTTCGGAGGACCAAACCTTGTCACTAGTTCTTTGAGGAAATCCACTATCTCTGCCTCTGTTGTGTTTTTAAGCGAAACAACCTCTTTCCATCTTGTGAAGTAATCTGTGGCAGTCAAAATCCACTTGTGCCTGACACTAGAAGTGGGATTAATCATCCCAATGAAGTCCAAGCCCCATTGTGCAAATGGTTCATCTGCCACTATAGGTTTGAGAGGCATTGCAAAATTCTTCCTTTTGTCAGTAAAGAACTAGCATTTTTTGCAAGATTTTACCAAAGAGTGAGAGTAGTTGAAAAGTGTGGGCCAATAGTAACCCGTGCACATGATTTTTATGGTGGTGTTCTTAGCAGAGAAGTGTCTTCCTACAACGCTATTGTGGAACGTGTCAAAGATTCTCTTCGCTTTCTTTGTAGTAACACATTGTAGGAGGAGACAATTGAAATTCCTTTTGAAAAGGACCCCTTCCACTAGCGCATATCCGCAATTTTGCAGCTGATAGTATCTCCTCTTTTGGGAGGAAAGACCTAGTGGATAATTTCTTGTTTGCATAAACCTCATTCTATATGTTAGCCATCAACCTCCAATTCTGGCTCATTTATCAGAACAAGCTCTGATTGCTCCCCTTCGGCGGGTATCTCCTCATTTTGTGCCATGTATTCACATAGTTCTCTTCCTTTGATAGTTTTAGTGGGTTTGACCTCAATGTCATATTCAAGGATCTTGGTGATCCAATTAGCTCTTTTTTCTGTGATTTCTCCCTCCATGATATATTTGCACACACTGGAATGCGCGACATAAACAAACACTTTGTTGCAAGAAATTAGATGGTGAAACTTTTTAAGTCCCTTCACTATTGCAAAGGCTTGTCTTTCGACAAAATTATAATTCATCTCATATTCCTTTAGGGTCTAGGAGTAGAATGCCACTGGATGTTCTCCCTTTCCTTCATCATCCTTTTGGGTTAAGACAGTAGCAATATTGGACTTGCTACTAAATGCATACATTATAAAATCCTTAGATAAATCTGGATTAACCAGTACCGGAGCTGCAAAAATAACATCCTTGACTTTTTCAAAGGCTTCCTATGCTTCAATCATCCACTTGAATGTTTGATCCTTTTTAAACATCAGGGTGATTAGCTTAATTATTCCCACAAAGTCAAAAATAAACTTGCTAACAAAATTTACCTTGGCCAGGAAGGACTGAATGCCTTTCTTATTCACCGAAAGGGGAAGTTCCTTGATAGCTTTCACTTGCTTGGGGTCAATTGAAACTCCTTCCTTGGATACCATGTGTCATAACAGCTTGCCTTACGGTACTCCAAATATGCATTTTTTTGGATTTAGGGAAACTCTGAACTCCTGGCATTTTTGAAAAACTATTTCTAAGTGGTCAAAATGATCATCCTTAGATTTAGAGAATATAGTAAGATCATATAAATAGATTAGAGTAAACTTATTGATTAGCTCACTGAATGCGATGTATATCGCCCACTAGAATGTTGCCCCTGTGTTGGATAAACCAAAAGGAATTTTAGCATACGCAAATGTTCCCCACTTTGTAGTGAACATAGTCTTGTGTTGATCCTCCTTAACTTGGATTTGATTGTAACTAGAGAAACTATCCAACAGAGAAAACATTTCCGATCCTGCTACCATTTGTAAGATTGACTCCATAGAAGGTAGCGGATAATGGTCCTTCAGGGATGCTCTGTTTAGGTCTCAAAAGTCCACACACAAGCGGATATCTCCATTCTTCTTTCAAACCGAGACCAGATTGGATACCTAAGTACTATGCTTTATTCAGAAGACAATGCATGACTCAATTAGCTTGGTTAGCTCTTGCACCATTACCGCTTCAATTTTGGGGTTTACTAGCCTTTTCTTTTGTTGGACTGGTCTTGCACCTTCTGTTAGCTCGATCATGTGTTGAATGATATCACGATCATATCCTTCTAGATCATCATAGGACTAGGCCACTACTCCATATTTCTCACATAAACTGATGAGCCTTTCTTTATCATGGTGTAGGACATCTTTCCCGACTCGAAGGTTTTTTCCAAGACCCGAAGGTCCATGTAATCACTTTTTTCTGCCAAAAAATTTCGTCTATCATTTCTTGCATCATCGCAATCCAAAAAAAAGTTGAGAGTAACCAACCCTTTTGGAAGCTTGTTGGATCTAAGTTGCATGATTTTTCCTTCATAAGCTTCGTCAATCTTTGGTTGAAGTTGATCTGCAAATTCTCCTGACTGCTGGATGAATGAGGTGATGTGTTCATCACTTTCAAAAACCTACCAACTTTGATTATTTTTAGGAATCGCTAGTTAGACTATTACTCATATAGAGTTTTTGTTATGTATAAGATTAGAGGTAGGATCAAACTGAGCACCAATCATGGCTATGCGGTCTGCATCGCCATTTTTTCCTTAGGGAACAGTCTGGATATTGAAGGCTTCAAAACTCTCAACCAGGTCCCAGACTCAATGTCGATAGGACCTCATGTAGACATTCCTTTCCATGGAAACCCCTCAAACTTGGTTGAATACTAGTTCAAAATCTCTGAACACCATTAATTTCTTAATTCCCATTCACTTTGCAAGGCTTAAACCTTAAACTAATCCTTCATATTCGACTTCACTATTCGAACAAGAGAATTGGAAGCAGAAATACCTTAGTATTTTTTTCTCTTGTGGGGATATTAAACATATCCCTACTCTAGCGCCTACTTTACCTCTTGCTCCGTCAAAGTACAACGTCCATAGCTCATTTGCTAGGCCACCATCAAAATCTTTGGCAACCTTCGGGAGCACTTGGTATTCATCATAAATGACATAGGTGCCCAATCCTGTAGCATGATAATTTCCGAAAGGGTCACTATCCATGTGTTCACTCAACAGAGCATCCTTGTGGTCATCCTATTCTCTGCTCACCTTTTCCTCCTCTAGTAATTCAACTTAATACATTTCTTGCTTAGTGATGAAGGTATGTGCAACTTCAAAATTGATCAGGGCTTCATCTGCTACATGTTTAGAATGCAAAGCCTCCGATCTATTTTCATTTTTGTGTTGTGCTTGGTTCTAAGAATCAGATGTGACCAATCCAAGGATAGGTATCTTCCCACCTTTGAAATAAATTCTCGAGATAGACAGAGGCTGAACATGGGAGGAATATCTATGATAACAGTGTCTTGTGGTACTGTAATACTAGGGCAAGCAAATAGAGTTAAAGGAAGTGCCTTGATGACACCTATGGTTTCAATTTTTTTCCCATCTAACTGCATTACCCCCCTTTTCATAGGTGCATAGCTGATTCCTAAAGCTTCAGCTATTTGTTTAGGCATAACAGTGATGATAACACTAGAATCAATCATAGCATTGTGCAATAACTTCTTCCCTATAATGAGAGTTAAGAAGAAAGGTTGGGGCTTCAACTTATCTCTAACTTCGGCAGGGGATTCTTTTGCATTGTTCATAAGGACTTTAGCCAATGGTAGTTGATTAACAACCTCTGCATTAGCCAACTTCTCAGTTGCGCTATGTTGACCTATTCTTGAAGCACCTTCTGTAATAGCATTTTTTGCTCTAGGATAGCTAGAATGTCCCATAGAGACACATTAGTGGATGATTTCTTCAATTGTTCTACCACATTAAAAGGTGGAAAACTTAGAGGTTTATGCTCACTCACTCTTGTTATGATAATTTCCTTCCTTGATTGAGATGGCAGCGGTGTAGTGTAAGTGCCAAGTATTTCATCAGAAGCACCTTTAAGTTGTGGGCTGGCTAGATGCAGAATAACTGAATCATTGGTAAATCTCCTCTTTGAGCAAGTGTTATATTCAGATTGCACTTGCGGTGTTTTGGATATGGACGTATCATTAGCAAATATCGTTTCTTCTTCCTCCATCCATGAGAAGAGCACATGATCAGGAGCGATGTCAAATTCTTGTTCTAGAGACATCCCTTGCATTTGTGTGGTAAGAACCACACTCTCCATTTGTGGTGAGGCATATACATAACCTCCATGGTATGGCATTGCACCTCGGCTGCATTGCTCCGCCATCTTTTGTTGTAAGTTTCCACACGGACAGTTCTTGGGCATATGCGCATCATTGCAAGGGAAGCACCACAGATTGATGTCATCAATGACTTTGTTTTACCCCACAGTTAATTGCCTACTCGAGCTTGGTGAAGCGTTTATCAATGAAGTAGGCATCAACACCATTTGGTTGATTGTCGGAGCTGTGGATCAGTGCGAGAAATTTCCTGGTACTGATTATGCTGATATGAGGACCATCCACCTTGATAGTTTTGATAGGCAAGCTTTGGAGGCATTGATTGGTTCTACTTGAGGGTGGTTATGTCATTTTCCATAGTTTTCAACATTTCTTTAAGATTGTTCATTTCATCTTTGGAAGAACTGGATGTAGAGGCTACATTTTGTGGTGCTGCTGCATATGTGTATATTGACTAGGGAGTTGCAGGCCCACTAGTTGATGCAAATTCTTGTGCGAGAATTGATATTTGAAGAAATATTGCCATGATAGGCTGAGGAGGAAACTTTCCACAATCTATCAAATGATTATCGATGTTGACAGCAACACTGCAAGCATCTATAGAGTAGCTCCTCCCAAAGACTTGATCATCACAGAAATGTTGGAATTGATGGACTTCAAATAAAATATGAATGCCAACTCAGGAGTTAGGTGTATAGTAACAGGGATCCTTTGAAAATTCACGTGGAATCGGGCATTAAAGTTTGTCAGAGCTTCCTGGGGAGCTCGTTTTATGATAGATAGTTGATAATACAGTGAAGAGTGATCTCCGTCATTTGAGAACCTCTCATAGAATGGATCTTTGAGCTCATCATGGGTGCAAATAGTGTTAGGTGATAGTGTTCAGTACCAATTCAACACCTTTCCTTTAAAAAATGTAGCAAGAAGTCTTAGAGCTACATTCTATGTTGTGATCCCGTGCACCAAACACACGTCTGCCACATCTTGCAGATTTTCTGTAGGTGTTCTTGAGCCATCTTTGGTAAACTTGGGTATAGCTTTCATAGCTGAAACCGAGATAGCATCCCAAACAACGGGTGCTACTAGGGCTACTAGGGGACTTTCGATGTCCCATGCCATGTAATTTATGTTGGCGGCTAGCAACATTGCTAGAGGAATAGGTGGCGAGAGTGGAAGGGTTACCAACTGATTTGCGGCCTACATTGTTCCTGGTGGAGGTACTAGTAAATTGGGGTTGCTTGTGGTCTGGGATCTAGTTATAGGACGATGGCTCACACACCCTTCTAAAGCACAAATTCATTTGAGCTCTGTCCCACCGGGCGTGCTAGAAAAAAGAACAAACTATTGATGCCAAAATTTGACAAGGTAATAGTGTCTTATGGGAAACTCAGTTTATGGGGGACCTTTTGCACTAAACTGAGTGACCTCTGATTTTTTAGAGAAGTCAACTTCTTCTATAATGGGGGTTTGGAAAGGGAAAAAGAAACAGATATAATAAAATAAAGTCTAACCTAAGGTGATGTGCCAAGACTTAATGATAGGCATGATAAATCATAGATCTAAGGGCCTGATTGGTGTTTGTAGTGTTCCAAAAAAGAAGAAACTAAAGATTATAGCATAGACAATCCATTCATTGAGATAAAATAACATTGCATACATTCTTACTACCAAGAAGAGTCATTAGACATGATCTAGATCAACAAACTTGCATTCAATATATATATAAGTTCTCAAATGAAACATCTAGACAATAAAAGCACAGTTTACAGTTTAATCAAATAGCATAAAAGAACATAAAGGTCGAACAATTGGCATAGTTTGAAAGTCTTTTGCAATAAAATAAAACAATAATAAAGGCCAGGCGTCTTTTCCTAAACCAGTATTCCTTCAAAATTTTAGAGCCTTTTCCCTCAACAAAGAAAAGTATATATAGTAGAAAATTCCCACTGCTTCGGAGAGTAGCAATAAAAAAAAGATTTCACGATCCCTGACAATGATACAGACATAAGAATATTCCCCAAGTTGTTGCAATAGAAAAGATTCAAAACCAAGCATCTGGTCATTCCAGGCACAGGTGCATCTTTTGCAAATGATGGCGGTGGTCTTGACAAGGTTAAACAGAAAAGTGTCACCATCCCATGCAAATTATTATGACATACAGTGGCCAATCGCAACATTTGATTTGGCTGGTTGATCACCCGAATATAAGATCCGTCAACTAGGCACATGGCAATATTTCGCTACCCGTGTGAAATTTTATCTTTCACTGCTGAAGACTTGTGCCAAGGCTACACATGTTGAATGGGCAGAGCACTAACCAATAGTGGAGGAAACGATCATTAGCTAAGTGCAAAACAGACATGTGGCAACATTTCACTGCCTGCGATCGTTATTTCATCCTCATGCTGAAAGTTTTACGAAGAGTAGACATGTAGCAAGAGTACACTGCAGACAATAATTGTGGGGCTCATCAAATTCTTTGGGAGAGAGCTTTGTGGCACTCAAGCAGAGCCCGATGAGGAAGCAAGAAGGAATGATAAAAAATGGCCCGCAGCTACAACACGTGGAAGTATAGCGAGGATTCTCGAGATGCGAAAGGAAGGGAAACCCTTGAGGTGCACAGAGCAGACACATGGAGGGGGGGAAGTAGACTTTTGATAGAAGGCTAAGTTGATTTCCTGTGATGCGTGGGCCGATATCTAGAGGAAAATACACCCGAAGGGAGCTTGTTGAATATTTATTAACATTTAATATAAGTTTATTTTAGAAAATTTTAAAAATTGATATTATGTAATATAAAAAAATTATACCTTAATATTTCTATTTAATTCAAATAAATAACTATATCATGATCATTTGAAACTGAGAATGATCAATTTTTTCATGTATAACTTTTTCAATTATTTCAATATATCCTATACTCACATTACTTATTTATATTGGAAAATTTCTCCAATCCTTTAATCACTTCACTAATTTTTTTTAGAAACTCGCATTGACAATTTTATATATATATATTTTTTGTGAATATATTAATTTAATATTCTCTTTTTTTAATCTATTTTAAAAAAAATTATACAATATAAATTTATCTTCTTATGAAATGTATATTTTTAGTATGGTTTGGTTTAGGATTCATATCAACTATAGAATTAGAATGGTAAATGATTAACTATTAATAAATTCCTTTGTTATTTATAATTATTCTATCCAAAAAAAAATGTTATTTTTAATTTAACCTATTCAATAATTGTCGAATTAAATTAAATAAATTTGTAATAAAATTAGATTTATATACTTCCATAAATAATTTTATTCTAAAAAATTCTATGAATATTAAAATAAGAAAAGTAAAAAGAAATATTTATATCTTATATGATTAAAAAATATACAATCAAGATAGAATTATAATTAATTTGAATATTTTCTATAATTTATGTATTTTATATTAAAAATACCCTTTTACTAATTATCTTTTATCTTATCGGGGTTGGGGTCCTAGCTCGATTGGCTAAATCTTTCCTGTTGTAGGAGGTTGGTCACGAGGTCTAGTCTCCCCCACCCCCATGGTACTAGAGGGCATGTCGCGCTAGTGTCGCTGATCACATTAAAAAGTTTACCAGGTGCACTGCAGTTTATAGGGGGTCGTGCTACCCGATTCCTGCAGTCTAATAAAATAAAAATAAATAAAAATAAAAAAATAAAAATTATCTTTTATCTTATCTAACATTTTAGTTTATCATCTATATTAGATAATATACTTTATTTTCACAACACGTAATAACTTATAACTCTAACAAGGTTGTATTTTAATGATAATGGGATCACATATAAGATCATGACTCAAGTTCAAATTATCCTTAGAATAAAAAGGTAACCTATAGATTGATGTAATACATATTTTCTTTATATTTATGTTAATTTTGATAATAAGTGGTTCTTTTGTTGCATATTCAAATTTACCAAGTACTTATATGTCTATAGTGAGCTTAATAATGTATTTTTAATGGAATTCTTTGTAGCTTTTGAAAAGGAGGAAATTAAAAGCGTTGCATACATCTTTAGAGAAGATGAAGGAAGGTATGTGAATTCAAATCATGCATACATAAAATATGGAAAATCATAGTTTGTATTGTATAATTGAAAATTTTATTAGATGAAAAATATTCATCTTTTAGAGTCGTTTTCTTATTATCAAAATATATAATTTGTTAACTTATTTCATTCTATGATATTTAATATTTTTTTAAAATAGATTTAAAAACTTAATCTTGTGTGATGACAATTTTTTGCATTATTTAAGATGATTAAATTTGTAGAGTTATCAAATATTGTCATTTATTTATAAATATATTCTTTTACAATTAATGTATTAAATATTATTAGAGTTAATATAATTTTACTATGACATGTATCATGTCTCCCACTCTTTATTTCTTTAAAAGTGTGTCTATTTTTTAAGTTCCATATTTAAATTTGTCAATGCCAAAAATGTGTTCCTATTTTCTTTTCTCTTGAATCTTCATGAAACATGCTATAAAATAATAAAAGATGACTAGTATGATACACTATAATTTTAAAAAAAAACTTGCAAACAATAACTTCAACAATATCCATTGGAATATTAGAGAAATTAGAGTGAAATTTAATATGGTTTATTTTTTAGGTATGGCCTCAAATATATCATTTCTTTCTAGCCATTATTGATCTAAAATTCTTATAATTTTTTACACTATTTTTTTTAGTAAAATTACTTATTCCTAATAATTTATAGGACAAATATATATCATAATTTTAGCTTATAAATTTATATGAAACATTCAATCTTAATAAAAAAAATCATTTTTTCTATTAACATACGTACAATAAAAATAAAAATCTTCCTTTTTTCTATTAACATACAATAAAAATAACTATCCTTTAGATTAAAATACATAAGAGGAAAATAAAGGCAATAGGAGAAGGGTCAGTCAATAAGACTAGGGCTAAATCCTCTACCTAGAAGTTGGTATCATGCAATAGAAAATTAAACACTAGCACACCTATGGTTGAGAGGGAGATGAAAGATAAATGTTAAAATAAAATAAGCCTTGAGGGGCCCACATGGGAGAAGGAAAAAAGGAAGGTATAAGTTTCAATTGAAAGATAAGAGAGAGGAGACACAAAGCCACCTAGGAGGAAGGAAAAAAAAAAGTTATAATTCTTGGTTTTCAATTACCAAGAAAGGATCAATAGAGAAATTCAATGGGAGTTCTTGGTGTGGAAAAGGATATATCATGGCTTGTGTAAGGAAAGTTGAGTGTGGAAAAACCTTCCTAATGCCAATTTCTTAGAAGAGATATGTAGATATGATGCTCAATAGTTCATTAAGGTGCACATTTACAAGTAACAAAATAGACAATTAAAACAAAACACACATAATTGAACACCATATTTACGTGGGAAAACCATTATGGGAGAAAAACCCACACACCAAGCAAGATCACTTTGTATTACAGTAAAAGAACATTTACATACAAAGTCATGCAGAACTATGCTTCCTAGCATTAAATCATAGTATCAATCTTAGCAGCATAACATTTCCTTGATCAACCTCGACTTAGTTCAACTTGAACTACACATCAATCAATGTTACAAAACATACAATGTTGATACAACATTCGTTCTACATTCCAAAATCTCGAAGGAACAATTTGATTTAAATTCCCTGAGCAACTATAGTAAACGATTTAACTATTTGCCATATTGGACCATCAAAGAGAGTCTATTCAAAATCTCTCTGAATTCATCAAGTCACTTTGATAATATCACCGTATTCCAAAAAACCTAGTCACCCATCCTCCGTCAGCTTCATCCAATCCCCACTCTCCCACTTCGCATGGTTAGGTCCCACCAAGGCACCTGCGAGCTAGTTGGTTACACAACTCTATGCATATCGCCATTTCAATCAGACAATCCATCATCTCCCACTAAAACAAGGATGTCACTCTGATGAGGGTAATACCACTCCACATAGTTCCTACCACCACATCACCTCCATAAACCATCAGCTTATTGTCTCATTGAAGAGACTTACCTTGAAGTATCAACAAAATCATAAAGTCACATTGACAAGAGTCTTATAGCCTACCATCGACATGTCGAGGAGACATGAATCAATGTCTCAATGACAACACAATGTCACTTTGATACACTCCCATTGGAGTATCGAGGATACACTAAGAAGACTCCCACTAAAATGATCAGCTCTTTTCGAAAAGGGAGAGTTAGCCCGACAAGGAAGATTTACTCAATGTTACGAAGATAAAACAAAAACTAGTAAGTTGAGGCACAATTTCCAACATGCCCCCACTTGGTGAAGATATTGGCTTCTTCTAGAGCTCAACATTACTAAATGTTATAGGCCCCAAGACCCATCAAATTGGAAGACCACTTGTACTTGTCTATGCTCGCAGGTTTAGTCAATGCATCTGTGACATTTCTAAAGTATCCATTTTTCCATATTAACCTTTTCATCTTCCACCATATCACAAATGAAATGATACTAAACATTGATATGCTTCATCTTGGCATGGAAAGTGGGATTTTTCACCCAAAAAATAGCACTCCGACTTTCACAACAAATAGTAATCTTCCTTGCATTAAACCCAATATCAGAACACAAACGTATGAGCCAAATGGCTTCCTTGCAGGCATGAGGTGTTTCCATATACTCTACCTCAGTAGTAGATTAAGTGACTATAGCCTACCTCTTGCTCATCCAACAAATTGCACCACCATGTAACATGAAGATGTATGCATTAGTGGATCTTCTTCTATCAATGTCCCCTACCTAATTAGAATCGACATATCCATGAATGCAAATAGATTTCTATGATCCAACCAAGTTACCATGATAACACAAAGCATACTTGAACATACCCTTCAAATACTTGAAAACTCTTTTCACAACATCCCAATGTGGTCTTCTTGGATTATCCATAAACTGACTAAGTACTCCCACTACTTGGGCAATGTTTGGCCTAGTACAAACCATTACATACATTAAACTGCCATCTGCAATTGCATAAGGCACCTTGGTTATGTCATCCATCTCAGTAGGAGATTTTGGACAATCTTAAATAGAGAGTTTCATTCCCTACAACATTGGAACAACTAACTTCTTGCAAACTATCATATTAAATCTCTCAAGGACAACATTGATATACTTACTCTGACTGAGCCAAAGTTTTCTACCATCTCTATCCCTTCTGATTTCCATCCCTAGATTATACTTAGTTGCACCTAAACATTTCATTTCAAATTGTGCTGACAACTAAGATTTTAAATAAAAAATCATACCCTTACTATTCCCAAAGAATAACATATCATCCACATACAAGGCTATAATAAGTAAACAACCATTTTTAGATTTAAAATACACACAATGATCTAATTTTAATCTTACAAATCCCAATGACAACACAAACATGTCAAACTTTTGGTACCACATTCTAGGCAATTTTTTAAAACCATACAAATATTTCTTTAACTTGCAAACCAAATTTTCTTTACCTCTATCAACGAAGTGCTCCGACTAGGACATATAAATTTCTTCTTCCAAATATCCATGAAGAAATGCTATCTTCACATCCATCTATTCAATTTCTAAGTCATACGCAGTTGTAAGTGATAATAGAAATCTAATAGATGTCGACTTAGCTACAAAAGAAAATATTTCTCCATAATCAATTCCCTCTACTTGGGAATATCCTTTCGCAACAAACCTAGCTTTATACTTCTCCAAACTACCATCTAGACCAATTTTCTTTTTAAATACCCATTTATAGCTAACAAATTTTTTACCTTTAGGCAAAGGTACCAAATCTAAGTTTTATTCTTTTCCAATGATGCCATTTCTTCATTCCTGGCCTCTAACCAAGAATCTAAATCAAACATTTTAATTGCCTCTTTCATAGTCCTAGGCTCATCAGTGCTAGTAATCAAAGCATAGGCACAACTAAAATCCAACATGGAATATCCATACCTTTCAAGTTGCTGTTTCTCCCGTGTAGACCTTCTCAGAGGTTGAGACTGAGGTTGTGGTTCTTCTTCATATTTAGAACTTTAGAACTACTTGAGCTCTCCTTAGTATTAGGTACACTTGGAGTTCGTAGTTCCTCTTTTTCTACAATAAGAGGAATGTCAACTACATCCTTCTCCTTCTCTGTCATCTCTGACTACAGATCTACTGTAGAAGGTTTTAGCTCACAAAATATTACGCTTTTGTTGTATACTACCTTCTTAGTAGCAGGATTCCAAAGCTTGTATCCTTTCACATCAATGCCATAAACAATGAAGATATATTTAATGGCCTTTTTTTCCAATTTAGATCTTTTCTCAATCAGCACATAAGCATATGCCTCATATCCAAAGACTTGAATATGTCTCAAAGAGGGATTCTTACCAGACCATGCTTCCACAAGTGTTTTATCTACAAGCGATAAAGAGGGAGATTGATTTTCCAAGTAACATGTTGTAGCCACTGATTTAGCCCAAAAATTCTACTCCAAACCAACATTACTCAACATACTTCTCTCCCTTTCCATCAATGTCTTGTTTAACCTTTCAACAACTCCATTCTGTTGTGGAGTGTAAGGTGTAGTTTTATGCCTTTTAATCACATAGTCTTTGCAATACCTTTCGAAATCTATAGAACAAAATTCACCACCATTATTCATCCTCAAGCATTTAATTTTCCTTCTAGTCTAATTTTCTACCAAGTTTTTAAACTCCTTAAACCGACTGAACACTTTTGTTTTACTTTTTAGAAAATACAAAAATTTCCTTCTCAAATAATTATCTATAAATGAAACATAATATTTAGATTTTGATAATGAAGGAACATTCACTAGACCAAATACATCAAAGTGAACATAATCCAGTATGCCAAAAGATTTATTAGGACTAGAGTAAAAAGAAACACAACATTGCTTTCCATAAATGCAATTTTTGGAAAAATCAAACTCAAGGTTACAATCATCAAGCCCTTCAACTAGGTTTTTACTCTTCAAGGATTTTAAGACTTTTTTTCCTATGTGACTGAGTTTATGATGCCACAACATGGTTTTCTCTATTGAGAGTTTCACCTCCAAAGAATTTGCACTCAGTGGAACAACATTCTCCTTCCCTACATGAGTAGCTTTGTCTGACTTTATAGAGACATTGTTACATTGAACAACACATGGGTCTAGCTTGTATAGAGTTCCAATACCAGCACCCTTGGCCAACACCATTGAGCCTCTAGTCATTTTGCAACCACTACTCGAGAATGAAACTTGCACACCAAAATCATTCAACTTACTCACAGAAATAAAATTTTGAGCTAGACCTAGTATGTGCATCACACCATCAATTCTTTTGATTCTTCTATTAGGAAATTGAATTTTGACTCTTCCATGACCAACAATTTCAAGAGATGATTCACTTTCCAAATACACATTTCCACTAGCATACTTTTCATACTTCATGAACCAATCTCTATGAGATGTCATGTGAAAATATGCACTTGATTCAATCATCCAGACATCATCTGATGCCTGGGTTGCCAAGGTAGTAATGAAGACATCCACATTGCTCTAAGAAGAATCATTATCTGAAGAGTTGTTGTTGTTCTTCTTTTTCTCCTCTTTTCAATCCTTTTGGATATGTCCAATCTGCCCACAATTCCAACATTTCATCTTGGACTTCTTTCCTAGGGAATTTGATCTCCCTTTAGACTTGGATTTAGATTTCTTGTCTTTCTTCTTGCTTCTGTCCTTTGACCTACCTTGAATAACAAGAGCCTCCTTAGCCATCTCAAAAGATTTCCTTCACATTTCTTTTGATAATAACAAAGCAACCATGTCTTCCATCCTTGAAGATGGTTGTTGTACTTCCAATAGCCATCACCAGATGGTCCCACATGTCAAGCAAGGAACACACGAATAACATACAATGATCCTCATCATCAATCTTTACACCTACAAATTCCAACTGAGAAACAATCATATTAAATGAATTCAGATGGTCTACTACATATGCACCTTCCTCCATCTTCAAGGAGTATAACTTCTTCCTCAAGAATAACTTATTCACCAGAGACTTCTCTTGATAAATGTCACCAAGTTTCTTCCATAATGAAGATGCAGTTTTCTCCTCATGGATGTTCAAGAGAACAAAATCTACCAGACAGAGTCTTATCAATCCTCTAGCTTTCCTATTTGTGAGGTCCTAATCTTCTTGCTTCATACCTGATGGTTTTGTTCTAGAAACAACAATCCAAAGATCTCTATCCACCAATAAGTCTTCCATTTTGATTTTCCACAACTCAAAATTTCCACCATTAAACTTTTCAATTTCTACTCTTCTTGATGTGCTTGCCATCTCAATCTACAATCTAGACAACTAGATTCCTCTACAAGACTCCCACTATAGAATTAGCACAAAAAAACTCCTCCTACCCACAAGGATAACACAATTGGCCAGGCTCTAATACCATTTGTAAGGAAAGATAAGTGTGAAAACACCTTCCTAATGCCAATTTCTTAGAAGAGATATGTAGAAATGATGCTCAATTTTATAGTTACGGTTCATTAAGATGCACATTTACAAGTAACAAAATAGAAAATTAAAACAACACAAAAAATTGAACACTAGATTTACATGGAAAAACCCTTATGGGAGAAAAATCCACACACCAAGCAAGATCACTTTGTATTATAGTAAAAGAGCATTTACATACAAAGTCACAAAACTGTGCTTCCAGGTGTTAAATCACAATATCAATCTTAGCAACATAACATTTCCTTGATCAACCTCACCTTAGTTCAGTTCAAACTACACATCACTCAATGTTACAGAATGTACAATGTTGATACAACATTTTTTCTACATTCCAAAATCACCAAGGAACTGTTTGATTTGAATTCCCTAAGAAAGTGCAGTAAACGATCTAACTATTTTCCATATTAGACCATCAAAGAGACTTTGTTCAAACTCTCTTTGAATTCACTGAGTCACTTTGAAAATCTCATCGTATGCCAAAAAATCTAGTCACCCACCCTCCATCAGCTTCATCCAATCCTTACTCTCTCACTTAGCATGGTCAGGTCCCACCAAGGCACTCATGGGCTAGTTGGTTACACAACTCTATGAATATCACCATTTCGATGAGACAATCCATCATCTCCCACCAAAACAAGGATGCCACTCTGATGAGGGACTACTGCTCCATGTGGTTCCAACCACCATGTCACCTCCATAAGCCATCAGCTTATCAAATCATCAAAGAGACTTACCTTGAAGTCCCAGTGAAATCATAAAGTCACACTGACAAGAGTCTTCCAGCTTACCATCAGAATGTCAAGGAGAGATGACTCAACATATTGGCAACAACACATTGTCAATCTAATACACTCCTATCAATGTATCAAGGAGACACTAAGAAGACTCTTGCCAAAATGATCAACTCTTGTTGAAAAAGGAGAGTTAGCCTGATAAGGAAGATTTACTCAATGCTACAAATCTAAAACAAAAAAAAGTAAGTTGAGGCACAATTTCCAATAGATGGTAGGCATGAAAAGGAAAAATTTTGATGTGAAGAATGAGCATGAAGTGGTGCCACAATTTGTTTTTTAATGCTTTGTAATTTTTCTTTTTGTTGCCAATTAAAATGTAGCTTGCTATTTATTTGTATTTTGATCATTTCCGACCAAACATGGTGTGGATGTAATCATTTATCTATTGTTCATAAAATTATTTAGTACTTTTTCAATATGTGAGTATTTTGAAACTCCAAATTCCATGGCATGGGTAGAGTATTGACTTGGTGATTTGAGTTTGTTGTGCAGAAGTGCTTATTTTTTAAACTTAGTTGATAGCTCTTGTTTTGGTATTTTCTAAGGAGTGTAATAGAACAAATCCAAAATATTTTGAGATTGGATTTATTTTGTTGTCATCAATTTTCATAATTAGAGAAGTAATTGATTGGGTAGGGTTAAGTTGGGAAAGATGCCACCAAGAAGAATACTAAGAGGAGGTGTCAGAAGAGGCATGGATGAAGGGATTCTTGAGTTGTTGCAAAACCTTTAGGAAAGAATGGATGCCATGGAGCAGCCATAGAGGAGAGGATTACTTGTTGGGATATAAGTGATAATAAAGAAGAGGAACAACAAGCTAGAGAAGAGGTGGTTTATGGAGAATAATAAGAACTTGATGGGGTTGAAGTGAAACTACTAAGGGTAGTCATGGGGATCAAATCCAAGCCTAAGATAGAGGTTCCTACCTATTCAATAAGTCTCAATGGAGATAAAGTCATTGATTGGATCAATAAGCTTGACAAGTATTTCAAATATGAAGAAGTGATAGAGGAGAAAGGAATCAAGTTTGCATGTACAAGACTTAAAGGCCATAGTGCTATGTGGTGGGATTATGCTCAATCATAAATAATAAAGAAAAACAAAGAGAAGATAACTTCTTGGGATAGAATGGTTGCAAAGTTGAAGGCTAAGTTCCTTCTTGGAGACTACCAAACTAACCTATTCAAAAGATCATAAAATCTTATGTGAAAAGAGATGAGCATGAAAAAATATATAAAGGATTTCTACAAGCTTGTGATTCAATCAGGGTATAGTGAGGAAGATATGGAGAAGGATTTAGGTACCTTAATGGATTGAGATACAATTTACAAGATGAATTGAGTCTTTTGTCACCTAGGACTCTTGAAGAATCCTATAAATTTTCCATTAAAGTAGAGGAAAAGCTTATGAGAAAAAAAATCAGGAAGGAAGAAGTAGAGGAAGAGGAGCAAGAGGAAGAGGGACACACTCTAATAGAGGATAGTAGCACCATCAAGGTGAAGAAATAGGCACTTCTAGTGGACAAGACAATTTAGAGAGAGGAGGTTTCCAAAACATAGGAGGGAGACCATTTGGTAGAGGAGGTTACCAAGGAAGAGGAAGAGTCTTTCCAGGAAAGTGCTTTAATTTTAACAAGTATGGTAAATTTTTTTGGGAGTGTTATGAGTTTACACAAGAATTCCACACAAGGCCTAAGATGAATAATCAGATTGTGCAAGAAGACCAAGAGACTTTGTGGTCACCTTCTGATCACTTATAAAAACCTGAGACAAGAGAGTCTTTGTTGTTCAAGAAAGTATTGTTGAAGCCACTAAAGGAGAGTCAAGAACCTGCACAAAGAAGAGCCTTATTCAAGACCAATTGCAAGGCTAAAGGTAAGTGTTGTAAACTTATTATTGATAGTGGTAGTATGGATAATTTTGTGTCAATTGAAATAGTGAATAAGCTAGGTCTTACTAGAATTAAAAATCCTAATCCATATCAAGTTACTTGACTACAAAAAAGGCACCAATTATTGGTAGATGAGCAAGCCTCTAGAGAGTTTCAAATAGGTAGTTATAAGGACATTGATATGTGTGATATTATGCCCATGGATATTTTCCATGTGCTTCTTGGTAGGCCTTGGAAATTTGATAAGAGATACATACATGATGAAAGAAACAATACCTACACTTTTAAGAAAGATGGTAAAAAACATACATTGTTACCTTTGAAAGGAGAAGAAGTGGATAATAAGAGCAATGATAGCAACAAGGTTATGTTGGTGAGTGAAAAAGAATTTTTTCATGATATGAAGAAAGAAGAAGTTGGATATGTATTGGTACTCAAGTCTAAGGTTGGGATTACCTCTACTAATTTGGATGAATTGCCAAAGGAGATACATGGTATATTGAAAAAGCATATAGACATTGTGGTAGATGATTTTCCTAATAAGTTTCCTCCAATGAGGAGCATTAGTCACCATATGGATCTTCTTCCAAGGGCTAGCCTATTAGACAAGGCTACATATAGATTGACTCCCAAGGAGAACGGGGAGATTAGAAAGCATCTGGTTGAAGATTTTTTGAAAAAAGGATTGATAAGGGAGAGTCTTAGTCCTTGTGTTGTACCAACAATTCTAGTACCCAAGAAAAAAGGTGATTAGAGAATGTGTACAAAATCTAGATCAATCAATAAGATAACCATTAGATACAGGTTTCCTATTCCAAGGATGGATGATTTAATGGATTGTTTGAGTGGTTCTAT
Organism: Sequoia sempervirens; assembly: GCA_007258455.2. Classification (NCBI taxonomy): domain Eukaryota; kingdom Viridiplantae; phylum Streptophyta; class Pinopsida; order Cupressales; family Cupressaceae; genus Sequoia; species Sequoia sempervirens. The sequence continues at coordinate 251,536,711 of VDFB02353493.1, forward strand.
GTATTTCTCAAAGATATATTTGAAGAGTGGCTACCGTTAGATTAGGATCAGACCTGAGGATGAATGGAAGAAAATCATTTAAGACTAATGATGGTCTTTATGAGTGGATGGTTATGCCCTTTGGGCTTACAAATGCACCTAGTACTTTTATGAGGCTAATGAATAAAGTAATGAAACCATTCTTAGAGAAGTTTGTGATAATTTATTTGGATGATATATTGACTTTTAGAAATTCTAAGGAAGAACACCTAGAGCACTTAAGGTTGGTTATGACATGGTTTCATGAGGAGAAGTTGTTGATCAACCTCAAGAAATGTACCTTTATGAAAACTGAATTAGTCTACTTGGGTTTTAAAGTGTCTAGAGAGGGATGGAAGATAGACACGGTGAAGGTTAAGGCCATTGTTAATATGCCAACACCTAAGAGTGCTTATGAGGCAAGAAGTTTTCATGGACTTTCTAGATTTTATGTAAAGTTTATTAAAAATTTCAGTAGCATAGTTTCTCCTATACTTGACACTATACAAGGACATAAAAAATTAGTTTGAATGGACTAAAAAGGCTGAAAAATGTTTTAGACTTCTGAAAAATAAATTAACTAGACAACTTATACTTGTGTTACTTGATTTTAACAAAGTCTTTCAAGTAGAATGTGATGCTATTTGCTTAGCAATAGGGGTTGTCCTAAGTCAAGAAAGGAAACTAGTTGCTTATTTCAGTGGAAAATTGAATGATGCTAAGAATAAGTATTCAACTTATGACCTTGAATTTTATGAAATGGTACAATCTTTGAAGAAGTGGAGGCATTACTTGCTTCCCAAAGAGTGTTTTTTACACAGATAATGATGCACTCCATTTTATTAGCAACCGACATGAGATAAATAAAATACATGCAAAGTGGGTGGAGTACCTTCAAAGTTTTAATTTTGTGTTAAAACATAAGAGTGGGCAAGAAAATAAAGTTGCTAATGCATTAAGTAGAAGAAGACTATTGCTATAGGAGATTCATACAAACAGTGTTGGGTTTGAGAGTTTGAAGGAGTTGTATGAAAATGATTTAGGTTTCAAAGATGGATAGGAATCTTGCAACAGTCTTATTAGTAGAGATAGAGGAAAATAGACTAATTTTATGTTGCAAGAGGGTTTGTTGTTCAAAGGTAATTAGTTGTGCTTTTTGAGAGTGCCAATGAGAGAGAATCTCTTGAAGGAGAAGCATTGTGGCATCCTAGTAGGATATTTTGGATAGGAAAAGACTTACCTATAACTGAGTACACATTATTATTGGCCACAAATGTAGACAAATGTAAAGAGGTATGCAAAGAGATGTAGAGTATGCTAACATGCAAAGTGTAGTAGTCAAAACATTGGTTTGTACCAACCACTACTTGTGCCACATAGACCATGGGATTCTGTGAGTATGGATTTTGTTGTAGGATTTCCTAGAACTCAAAGAGGCAATGATTCTATTTTTGTAGTTGTGGATAGATTCTAAAAAATGGTTCATTTCCTTCCTTGAAAGAAGACTAGTGATGCAACAAATATAGCTAATTTATTTTTCAAAGAAGTGGTGAGATTACATCGTATGCCCATGAGTATAATATTTGATAAAGACACTAAGTTTGTGGGTCACTTTTGGAGAACACTTTGGAAGAAGTTGGAAACCCATCTTAGATTTAGTTTAGCTTACCATCCCATATTATAAATATACTTTCATTTAGTTATATCCTATTTCTATATTTGGTATTAGAACCATAGTTGGCTTGATTGCAAAGAGAATTTTCCTTTCCTTGCATGTGTGATTGAGCTTTTATACAATAGGATGTTGTTGTTCTTTCTTTCCTTTTGAGGTATAAGGTGATAATAGCTCATGGTTATCTCATCTCAATTGGAGATAGAAAAGTTTAATAGTATATGCTTTGAGTTTTGGAAGCTTAATATGGAGAATATCTTGGAGAAAATAGATTAATAGATTGATATAAAAAGTGAAACTAAATATTAGATGGAGAATGGGTAAATATAGATAAAAAAGTGCATAACACTATTCATTTGTGTTTATTTTATTGAATTTTTCTAGTGAATTTATGATGTATAATTCATGAAAAATAATAGGAGATATTTACAAAACCAAGATCCTCATAAACAAGTTATTTAAAGTTACACTATTTTAAAATGAAGGATTGGGACTTAATTACCCAACACAAATTATTTTAATCTAATGTTGAATAGTTGATTTTGTATGCTCCCTTCGTTGACTTTAATAAACCTAGTGCATCTAACAAATTCACTCAACTGAATAGATCAAGATATCCTTTATCAAGCGACTCACTAGTTATGAGGGTTACATTTGTAATGTTAGACTAGGGATGTATCTTCTAGGATGATGTTAATACTATATATCAATGGCCCAAGAATTATTTGGAGTTTCCTAAGTGGTTGAGCATATAAATTAAGCTTGCTATTCAAAAAAGAAGATATATCAAAACTTAAGAAATTCTATGGTAGTTATAAGATTACTCTTGATGCTACAAATCCTATTAATAATATTAATCAATAGTGGTTATGGTTAACAATTAACTTGACTAACAAATAATAAATGATTTAAACTTAAAGATACTAAAATCACTAACTAATAACATTAATAATAGAGTCACAATGTTACCTCAAGTAGGTTTTTTCTTGGGTTGCTACAATCCTTTACTCTATAAGAATATTAATCAATCCTCTTCATCACACATTCATTCACATCTAGATCAACATAAACTAATAAATAATTTCTTACAATTACTACTTAGAAAATGACACCAATGCTTTACAAAAATCAAATTATTTCATTACAAAAACTTTCAAAATATATATAGACTAATTCTAACTATCCTTAGATGATAAGACTCCTATCAACCTATATTATAATTGTCAACTTTTTCCAAGAATATTAGAGGACTATTTTTACTTAGAAAACATAAATAGGAAACTTCAATATAATTAAATGTCAACAAATAAAATCCTAATACAAATTTATAACTACAATTTGAAGAAACATAATTATAGCATGAACAAGAAAATGCCATAGCGTGTGCAAAAGGATTTCTACACATTCTGCCACTATTTGATGTTGTGGAGTTCCTTCCATTTTAGTGGTGAAAATCATTGTTATCAATGGATTTTTTATGACTGAAATTATATAGCTACATGTTTTGGCTTCGTCTACTATGGGTATCCTACTTCCTTGGTTGCAGGTACTCAATCCCTTGGTTATGTATGGGTTTTCCCATGGCTGAGTTTGCAACAATATTTTGGTTACATGTTCATTATCCTTGGTACATGAAGGTTTAGTTTCCTCCAAAAAAAATAATGCTAAGATTACCACATTCATCATAATATACTACCACATTTTAAGAATAACTATCTAAACATGCAAACATTTATCAAATCATCATAATTTATCAATTTTATTTCTTTATTCTTTAAATATTAATCATAGAGTTTAGAAATGTTTAAGGAAAAGTGTCATGAAATAGGAAATAAACATAGTCAACAAGAACATTTGGTGCACTCATCACTCACTGCAACCTCAACCAGGCAAGGGCCTTTTTTGTACCATTGGGCCAACATTTTGAAATCTCTCTTGGGTTAGTTCCTCCCTCCTTGAGATAGAGCTCTTTTTTGGTTGAATCCAATCCTCGCCATGCATTTTCATTTACAAACTAGTATGTGTTTCTTCCCTTTTAGTGTGATTTAGGAAACCCAAAGAGTGAAGGTTGAAAGACTAGTGGAAGCAAAGTAATCTTATTACTTCTTTCTATCTAGATGTACTTGTGTGCTTTGCTAATTGTTGTAAAGTAATTGAAGGTGGAGTGGGATTGTTTCCTCTCAAGTTCCTCTATTAATTCATTTGGCCTAGATGTAAAAATCCTAATGCTTCCCTTCCTTCCTAGGTAAATTATCTCTTTTCTAGAAGTTTTTTCTTCACTTCAAGGCTCTCTATTAATTTGATCCATCCTACTACTAACTTGAGAGGGATTTTTCTTCCCCCCTAGTCCTTAACAAGGTGGATTTTTATCTTTCATAATATTTCTATATCTAGAGACCCCTATTCTTCTCATTTTGGATGAATGATGCCAAGGCCTTTATTTGGACATCACCTATATAAGGTAATGGGTTTCATTTAATGATGTAAGAGTGTCCAATGGTGTAGCTTGGGCAATCTTGTGTCACCCAAAAAAATGGTTTTCCTTATTTTCTTGAGTTTTTTTGAGTCCCATGATGGCACTCAAGGGGTGTAAGATAGTTAGAAGTTTGAAAAGGTAAAAAATAGTCACTTACTATTTTTATTAATTTGACCTAAACGAGCATGTATGGACCTAAAAATTTACCCCAAGAAGTGGAATTGAAAAATGTATTTGATGGTAGAAGACTCAATATCTTATACCATTTGGGAGATATTAAAGTTTGTCTTGGAAAAATCATCCAATACAAATTCAAACTCAAATTTGAAGTCCTTAGAAGCCTCAAAAATCTCAAAAAGTGGACAAAATAATCTTTAGATCATTTCAGCATTTTAGATCTCTTCGAGAGATTTCTAATGATATATATTAGAATAGAAAATTGGACACCTAAGTCAAAAGTTATGGCTTCAAGAATTTGTGCCTTCAAAAAATGAATTTCAATAAAATATCTTCTGAGGCACCAAAACAAAAGGGGCAATTACAGTTTCTAGAATATTCTAAGATGATTATTTGTGCCAAATAATAGAGGTTATGAGAGGTGGCTCCATGAGTGCAAATTATGGCTCCAAATAGTAGATTTTTCTTATAGAGTTGATTTTACTTGTAGTGAATCAGCCCATGTGGTTGTAGCATTATAATTTTTGAATTTGTAATTTCATTTTTTGAAATGAATCGAAAGTGAGTTATTTTTTATCTTGCATTTTTTTGTGTTGATATCAATTTTTATGTTTTTTTGTGTGATTCTATGTATGATTCTAGAAAAACCACTTTTGAATTCCTTAGAGTCATATCTATTGCCACTCCCTTTCTCTTAAGGTGATGGGATTGCCTTAGAGGGTTTCAAGGATATCTTTATTTATTTGAAACCTTGGGTGAAGGTGGAGCTATCCTTCACTTCTTTGCTACAAGTCAAATAGGTGATACGTGTTTAGTGGAAGGGCTACAGGTAGGTGAAGGTAATTTCTCCACAGAAATCTATTGAATAGGGGAAGTTTTCTGACATGAAGTTCTAGTATACAAAGGAGTATGTGATATATACTCTAGAATATTGTTGTAGGTTAGAGAGCCCATATGGTTGAAAGTGGTTATGTGGTGGGGGGAGGCCATATGTTCCTCCTCTTCTTTTATTTGTTCATCCCCTGCTTGGGCCATAATACCCTAAGGTTGTCTAAATCTCAATCATCAGCCATGAGGGCTAACATTTTGGTCTATTCCTTATATTGTTCAATTTTTTAAAAATATTCCCAAGATGATTCTAAGTATTGAATACATAGGATCCTTTTTATCAATAATTTTATTAAATAGTGGTGTGATAATACCAACTTCTTACCCTTCTATCACTCTACTGAAATTATTGTTAATATGTGAGATAAATAATTTGGATTATTCACAAGCCTTTTTGTGGTAGATATGACTAAGTATCTTGAAATGAAAAATATAAAGTAATGATATATTTCCCTTGCATGTTAAATAATTAATGATATACACAAGAGGTGAAGCCCAAATCCAAGGTAAAGAAATACATTTTTACTTTGTGAAGAGGAGTCTAATTATTCACCTAGAAATTTGAATATGTTCCTAGTTTTCACAACATTTCCATGCTCTATAAATTCCTCACGCATAACAAGAAACCTTGTAACTTCAGTGAAAATTTCCTTCAAAGCATCAAACTATAATCATTTAATATTAGCTATATTATTTCACAAGGTCTAGGTGAAATACTATATCATTTATTCATTATACCCATCTAGGTATTAGAAATAATCTAACCATTCGAGATACTTAAATGTGGGCATGCAAGATTAGCGATTTAATATAGTTTTATGATCACATGACTTCCTCCAAATTGGATCACCATCCATCTTGTAGCAGTACATATAATTTCTCCTAGGAAACTTTTTAATTTGTGCATTATCTTCTTGTAATAATTCCTATTGATAGTCTATGGTGACTTATTTCATTGCTTGTAATTGCTATTATAGTGGTTCTTGTTGGTGCATGTGTTGCTAAATTATTTGAAGATTCATTTGTTGTGTTGTTCCCAAGGAGGGTATAACCAAAAAAAGAAAACTATCAAGAATATAATTAATACACTTGTACTTGGGAATTACAATTTTCATGAGGTTGAAGGATAGTGACACATATAAAATCATCAATTATTGTTCCCCCCAAATTAAGGTGACATTTTCCCTCAAATGATGGAATTATAGTATAGTTAAAGGGATATGAGAAATAAAAGAAGGGAAATAATGTACTTAAAAATAAATTATTATAATGATAATTAAATGTAGTAAAAAATAATTTATAAAAATTAATAGATATTAAGATAGAGTATGGTATCATAAATAGAAGTATTGGAGATTTGGAATTCATAAGAAACTAAATCATTGTTGGTAGATAATTTTATGGTGAAACAAGCCAAAATAATATTGTTAATTATAGTAGAATATGTTGGTAAAGTGTCATGTTATTGTTCTAAGGAAGTAATATGTGGCTTAAAATGGTGTGATTTAGTTTTAAGTGGAATGTTGTTTTATAATTTAAAGTGACAAGTTACGTGTATATGGATGAAAGAAAATTATGATGGGTATAGCTGCTACTTGTCCTACAAACAATATGCCATTGGTACAGGTCCCTTTGATAGTGGTTGCATGTTCCTCTGCTACAAGTCCCTTTGATAGTATTTGTGTGTTCCTTTTCTATGGTTCCCTTTGATAGTCATTGTGTGTACATCTTCTATAGGTATCATTGATAGTGGTTGTGTATACATCTACTATAGGCCCCTCTAATAGTGTTTGTGTGTATCTCTGCTATAGGTCTCTTTGATAATGGTTACATGTAGGTCTATAATATAGGTCCCTCTAATAGTGGCTACATGTCCCTCTGTTATAGTCCCCCTTGGAAATGGTTGTGTTCCTTTGCTACAAGTCCATTTGATAGTGGTAAGATGAAAATATTTTATTACAATGTTCTATTTGATAATAATTAATGGTTTTCAATAAATTATTTTATTTTATTTATTTCTTATGTTTTCAAAATAATAAAGGAAATCATACCTATAAAGCATTAGAATTTAAGCTAGGAATCTCATCCCTTGGTACTTCATGTCGAGAACTTATCAATGGTAGCGAAATTATTTGGGCTACAAGATTGAGGTTGTGTGATGGGTGAACTATTTCAAGAAGGTATATTTGTCCAATGACTTATTATAAAATGGAGTCCATTGACGATTAAAAAATATGGTATAATCAATTATAGTCAATTTGACCATGCCATTTGGACAAACTTCCTCAATTTCGTAACCCCAATCATCAATTTTTTAAGTTTCCTTTATGGTCTTTATACCTAGAGTAATATAGTAGGTCCTAATAACCATTTTGAAATACCTTTTATTTTATACCTTGGCCATTTGATCTTCTACTTTTGTATACTATTTTTTTGGTGAAGGACCTCCCTTCTTAGCTTGTCAATAAAATTGAGTTGCATGAGATCTAGTTTTGTTGAGCTACAAAGAGTTCTATACCCAATTAGAGTCTCATCTTTAAAGTATTATATTCAAATTCAATTGGGATGACAACATTTGTGCCATAGCCCAATTGTAGTATGATATGCCTAGATTGCTTTAGGTAGGAGATCCTCCTAATATTTATGGTGTAATGCTACATTCTTGGTTAAAATTGCTTCAATTTATTTGTTTGTTAACTCATCTTGACCATTAGACTACAAATGATAGGTGTTTGAATACCTATGCCTAAATTTGTACTTGTTGACTAATGTTGCAATCAAGTTTGATGTAAATTGTGGTCCTTGATCAGTAACAATCTCCTAAGACACCCCATAATAAGTAAAAATTTCTTCATATGGGAATTTTGTCACTTTGTTATCCCTGGGATGCTACAAGGATTTAACTTCCACCCACTTCATTAAATAATATGTATAAATCACTATATATTCCTTTCAATTAGGAGGGTTGATTAGACCAATGAATTCAATGCCCCATTTATCAAAAGACACCAAAACCAACTATGGTCATAGGGGCATCTCATCACTCTAAGTATGATGTCCTATCCTTTGACATATATCACATATTCTTGAATATTTTACTACATCCCTACATAGGGTGAGCCAATAGTATCTTGTCATTAATACTTCAATGGTGTTATTTTAGCAATAAAGTACCCTCCATAGGGCTCATCATGGAAGGCACACACAATTTCAAACACTTCATCTTCACACATACACCTATACATTATATTATCTAGTCCTATATAGAAAAGGTAACCAACTATCTAGGAATAGGGAAGAATCCTCTCCATTGGATGAAATTTTTCTCTTGGTGATACCTAGGGAGGTGTTCTTCCTATTAATAAATAATTTGTAATATCTACATACTAGGGAATTTGTATAGACATGGAAAATAAGTTCTCATCTATGAAAGAGTAATCAATGATTGGGTCATATGCATGAATAGAATTTTGGAAAGAAAATTGGAAACTAAATTTTCTTTACTAGGCTTGTCCACTATGGTGACATCAAATTCTTGTAGTAATAATATACATCTAACAAGTTGGACACTAATTACTAGTTTATTCATTAAGTAAATGATAGTTGTGTGATTGGTATGGATAAATACTAAGTAGCATGTGATGTAATTTCTAAATTTATTTATAGCAAAAATCACAACCAATATTTTTTTTAGTTATAGTGTAATACAACTCATTTTCTTGAAGGATCTTACTAATGTAATAGATAGAATATTCTAGAATTCCTTACTTTTTTCCTATGACAACTCCCACAAAAAATTCAAATGCATCCATAAGAATATAAAAAGGTATAGACCAATTAGTTCCTCTTAGCATATACGGGTCATGGCTAATAAGTTTTTGAGAGTCTAAAATGATTCTATGTAGGTTGTTGCACACTCAAATTTAGAATCCTTGGATAGTAATACAAATAGAGGGAAAACTATATAGCTAAAGTCCTTGATGAATCTCATATGGTACCTTTAATGACCAATAAAACTCCTTAAATCCCTTTTTTGAGGAACATGCATTATTTATTACTTCACTTTTTTGGGATCCACTTGAATGCCTCTTTGTGAAACATAATATCCTAAAACCATTCTTTCTTCTATCATCATATAAAAATTCTCATGGTTGAGAGATAAGTTGTGATCTTGGAATCTTTGTCTCACATTTCCAAGATTTTGTAATGCATCTTCATATGTGTTACCATAGATTATGAATTCGTCCATGTAGGCTTCCATACATTTGTGAGAAAGATTAGAAAAATGCTTAGTATAGCTCTTTGAAAGGTGGTCTAGGAGTTACATAACCAAAATGCAAGGAATAAATAAGAATAAGTACCCCAAGGATAGGTAAAATTTATTTTATCTCAATATTTAGGTGTTATCTCAATTTGGTTATAGCCACTAAATCCATCCAAAAATGAAACATATTTATTTCCTGCAAGGGAATCCAGGACTTGATCAATAAAAGAGAGAGAAAAATGGTCTTTCCGTGTGGTTGCACTGAGTTCTATAATCCATGCCACTTTCCTCACTTTTTGGTCACTATAACTAGAGGTTAGACCCCTGATTGTCTAATATAGGGTAAAAGAATCCATCGTTCAAGAGTTTTTGTAACTTATTATTCACTATCTCTAAAAAAATTGGGTTCATTCTTTATTGAGGGTTCATTGAGATATCACTATTTATTGAGGGTTCATTAAGCTATCATTTTCTACTTCCAATTGGATCATTATTTATGACCAAACTAGAAGGTAAAAGGGAATATGACTTGGGTTACTAGGTAGACAAATTAACAAAAAAGGAGGATTATCAGTCATAAATAACTTATATTGATAGTCCTTACAATTACATTCATTAATAATAAAAATTTATTTGTTTTCATTGAAAACATAGAGGGTCTACCACACATTATTTAACACAATGTACATAATTATTTCCACCATGTTGTAATGCCATCCATTATCCCACTCAAGTATGTGACAACTACTAATATTAGGAATGATGGAGGAGCATCTGGGTAGAGTAGCTATCAACATCACCCAAAAATATTATTTCCTTTATTTTAATTTTTAATAAGGGCTAATGTGTGGTGAATTAGTTATTTTTAATTTTCAAATATTTGTAATTATTCCCTATCATGATTTGTAACTATAATTTTGGAGGATATTTACTTTGGTGAATGTTGCAAAGGCATCTCGGTGGAATATTCCACTTGTGCATCCCATTTATGGGTGGGGGGCACTCATTTATGAAGATTATTATAGGTTGGTGGGCATGATGTGGATGCATTTGCATGTTGAGCACCCAAGTTGGCATGTTGGTGCATGTACATTTATGGAGTTGTTGGAGCCATCAAGGAGTTATGTGTTGGCATATAGTTGTTATTGATGTCAAAAGAGGGATCAGAAGTGAGATGGAATTGATCCTATAAAGGAGGATGTTGGAATTAATGTATAAGTGTCATTAATGTCAAAGAAGAGATCAGAGGTAAGAGGAATTGATCCTAAAGGGAAGATTATTGGCATGATGACAAAAGGTGTCATTGATGCAAAAAGGTAGTTCAATGGTGTGCTTGGATGTTATGAAGATCATAGGATGTGGATCTAGTTCAAGAAGATAGTGTGCATGTTGTAAAATTTGTATTGAATGTTGCATTGTTGTCATGCATAATTGACATGTTACTACAGAAGGTTCTTCCAAGTGTCTAAAGAAAAATCAGAGTCCAAATTTGATGTGGGTTTTCTGAGAGCTTCTCAGAAAAGTGAAGTGCAGATCTATAGGATGTAGAGTGTCCTCAAAATGGAATTATTTGTGATCTCAAACAAGGATTAGGGTTTACTAGCTAAAGCCTAGGGTTGCAGTCATGGTGTTGTGAACAAAAATTCTATTTTGTTGTTGATTGCTTATTGCAGGGTACCAGTCGCATAAGTTACAACTTATGTCATTAAAATCATTCTGTGATCGACCCCTTTCCTAGCATTACCCATTGAGAAAATATTTTTTTTGTTTGATATTTATTAAAAGTATCATGCAAATATTTCCTATCGATGAAGATTGACAGTGTTGGTTGTGGCAACAAGATCTAATGGACTCCCTGTCAACTCATTGAGTCTATGGTAGGTCTTGGCTAAGTCCCCTGAGGTAGCAGGGAATAGTGGAGATTAATCCACAGTGGATGGATAATGACTGTTGATGTAGATGGTGGGACTAAACAATGTGGAAGGTAGGAAAGATATATCAAAGAGTCAACACAATTTCAACAAGATGAAATGATTGGTCCCTTTGAAATGGCGATAAGGTGGGACTTGATAGAGTATCGATAAAGGTGAATGATGACATGTGAGGACAAGTGGCATCAAGTGATTAACCAATATGTCAATTCAAATAGGTGATGGTTGTTGCATGGTACTAACAAGGATGACATGTGGATAGTGGGGACCACCCACTCAATAGGAGCTAGCAGTATAAGATGTTAGCATGTCTAGATGGCGAAGAGCGATTGATCAATATACCAATTCACATCCTTTTTGTGTATTGTGTGGTGATGACGTGGATGAAAAATGGTGATGTGGGCCTGTTTCTTGGTAGATATTGGTGAGACCCTAAAGTGTCTCAGCCCGTTAGGATGAAGTATCTTTAATGGTGTAAATCAATAGTCATGAGATGGAGATCAACGATGTAGATTTAAAGGAAGGTTCATCTAACAATCATGTTTTAGAGTTTACGAGATCAATGGAGAGCCATATGATCATGGCATGGAGATAAGTGATCGATGATGCAAATTTAAAGATGAATATCTCAAATGGATAAGTCCATGTAAATAAGGGTTTCAATTGGTAACTGACATAGAGGAAATAATTTATTGGTTGAACTATACATTTGACCATTTTCGTTGAAGATTTGATCTGTTAAGCAGTGACACATATTGCTAAGATGATGAAGATCAGAATGAGATAGATTGAACAAAGTATAAAATTTAATGCATATCTGATTCTAGGGTTTTGTAGGATGCTATTATTAGCAAATTTCCTATGACAGAATTTAATGTTGTGAGGCTCAATGCAATGATATGTCATGGAGTAAGATATTTGATAAACCCTATCAGATTTTTTATGATGAGCTAGATGATGGTGCAAGGCTTGAGATGTATTGATAGCTTGTTGGTGAAGATAACAAGTGTAGGAAACCCTAATAGTGGATTTTGAGATGATCTAAATAGGTGTGAGAATCTCAAGGCATTGATTGCAGATCGGTGGAGTGAAGGAAGAAGAAAATTAGAAAATTGTCTAAGGTTGTTGCATATGTTGTAAGTGAAAATGTGAATAGTCTAAAAGGATAGAAAATGTTGAATAGAGTCATGTATTGTTGAATATGCAATAGAGATAAAGTGTGAAGATAGAGAGGAAAGAAAAACAAAGAATGCATGTGTGTAAAGAAAAGTCCTAGGTTGTAATGTAGATTAACTTCCAGGCATTTGTATTTAAAGTGTAGAGGTGCATTGCAGTAGACAAAGTATGCATAATCTATGAATGAATAGAACCCAACCAAAAGGAAGAATATCATCAAGGGTTTATATTCAAGGCATAGCAAGATAGAACAAAGAATTTTCTAAGTGCAGAGGAGAGTGAAAAATAGGAAGATCAGAGAAGAGAAGTGCAGAGGGTGTGTTTTTGTGAGTTTAGGATCAATAGCAAAGAGGATGCTTACAAGATTGCCAAGAAAAGATTGAGTAGTTACAAATCAAACTTGTAACAAAGAACTAGATTCATGTGAATCATTTGTAATGCAGTCATTGTAAATCTGATTGGTTGGTTCTATCAGATAATTGAGTTGGTGCTCAGTGTAGGGGATTGGTTTCTCCTTGGAGTTAGTGAGCCTAAATCTAGGGGATTGGTGTCTCCTTAGGGTTGGTGCCCTTAAACATTGTAACAAGGGATTTGATTATGAGGCTGGATTAGGATAGTAGATCCTAGCAACATTTCTCACCATGGTTTTTCCTATCTTTGGTTTTCCATGTATATTTGGTGTTATGGGATTTTATGTGTTGATTGTATGGTTGCATGTTATCTTGCTACATATTAAGTCTTCAATTTTCATATTAAGGTTTTAAGGAATTAATCTACATAAATATTTTAAGGATTTAGTCTACACAAAGGTTTTGAGAGCTAAGTTTTTAAATCTACTAATTCACCCCCCCTCTTAGTAGATTGTTGCATTCCAACATTATGGAGATTCTAGAGTTGGCCATTTTGATTGGCCATGAGTTGGGTGCCCATGTGAAGGCCCTAAGTGCATTTAATTAATTTAATTTAATTTTGTATTATTCTCCAAATGGGGTGTGGGTTTTCCAAGTAGGGATTTTGCTTGTGGTTTTAGAAAACCATAGTGGTTTTTTTCATTCACAAGTCTATATATTTAAGCTTTTTCATTTGGGAAGATGGCTTTTGGAGTTTTTGTAGGTTGATATGGGGGAGATGCTTTCAAATTGAGAAGAATATTTGAAGACTCCATTGTGATGGGAACACAATGTACTGAGGGGGGGTGAATCAGTAGATCAAATCAAATCAAACTTCTTAACCTCAACCTTACTTTCTTGTGCAACAGTTATAGAATATGTAGTTCATAGCATATCCTACATAAGGAAATAACACATAAATACATAGATCACACACATGAACACCAGATATACATGGAAAATTAAGATGGGAAAAACACAATGATAATAGCTACTTGGACCTACTACCTAAATCTAATCTCACAATGCAAAAAAATACAAGTGAAGTTTACAACATGAAGTAGGAACCAACCTACCAGAGACACCAATCCCCTATTGAATTTATAAGCACCAACCTAGTGGAGACAGTAATCCCCAATAGAGATTTGAACAACAAATCATAAGGGTAGAACACAAGTCCTCCTAGATTATAAAGATAAAGCTTCCAAATCTTTCAAAAAACACAAAACATGTCAAAGAAACAACTGATACTCTTCCTTATTGCATATGATCTTTTGATATAGTAAATCTTCCTTTCCTTCACACTTCCTCACTTATGATTGACTTTTCTTCACACAAGTGTAATTATAATTCACTTTCAAACTAACTCTCATACACACACATACTACAATGCATATAAGCATTTGAAATATATACCAAAAATTATATTATCACTCTTCCATGTCAACTAGGGATTCACAAAGAGTGAGGATGACATAAGGTGGACCTAAATTCAAATTACATGAAATGTGTAACTGGTCAGTCCAAAAATAAATTTACTTGCCACCAAAAGAACATGATGTTGTGTGCAACCATGGGAACTTTAACCAGGTCTTATCCTAACACCACACACAAGATTTTAATTTTGTATACTACTAGCCATTTTTACACACCTTGAATTGCAACTAGTTGACAGACAAACATAGAGAACCTTCTGTCACTTCAAAAAAATTGTATATTGAACAAATCCTCTGAAAACTAAGGAATATGATAGAAATAGTGTAGAAATACTCTCCTTCCAAACTACAGAGAACAAATCCATTTGTAGAAGAAACACTAACCAATAGAATATTGTCAAAGAAATCTCTCTACTCAAAGAATATCCTTTTTCCACCTTTCAGACCACCATAGTCATACAGACTTCATAGTTTGCATGGCATAACAATCATACAATACACACTAACTCCTAAAACAACTTAATTTAGGATATGTTTGATGAGACAACTTTCTTCATGATAGATCCCTTTTGACACATAGTCTACAACGAGAAATATAACATATATTTCTATATTTCTGCAACTCCATGCAACTAAAAATGGTATGATGATTCAAGAATTCCTACAATATTTTCCATCCTTGAAAATTTTGACATCAATGACACCTTTGTCAACCTAGACACCCTTTTGACATCAATGAAAACTTATTTCCAACAATCTCCCCCTTTTTCATTGATGGAAAATAACAAAATGATGGATACCACCACACTAGCTTTCAAAAAAAATCTTTACTATAGCATTTTCTCTCCCTATGGAAGATATTACATTTTGATTTTACTTTCTCCCTATTTGCAGGATAAAGCATTTTAAGTTCACTTTCTCCCCCTTTAAAATCAATGGTAAAGGTTCAACAATACTTGTGTTGGCAACCACTAACCCCCTTCACAAGGAAGCACTATTTATACAACCGTTTCCAAACATACTAGTACACTACACCATCTAAAAACTTGTTTTTTAAATAGACTCCCCTTGAGTCTATGCTTCAATGCTTCTAAAAATACTTTGCAATACCATCCAAAGTTATATAGAAGGGAGACAAAATTCCCTATTGATGGGATTTTTAGCACTCCTCAACACAAGAAAAGTACAATTAATCTATCTCTCTTGAAAGGTGATTTTCTTAGACTAACTTTAGAAAACAACCCCAAGGTCTCTAATGTCAGTTCTTGATAATGCACAAACAACTTAGTGGTAATGTGTAATGCTCGTAATCACAAAGGGAATTTATGGTAAAATAAAGGCTAAATCCCATAGGTCTACAACAAGTTTTTGGTAGGATCTAAGGATAAATATAAGCCCTAACAAAAATCTCTAGATTTAGAATCTAGAAACAATCATTTCATCAAATGCATCAATTTAGTGATGCTTTCAATCCTAAACTAACACATATTTCAAAGAAACAATAAAAGAGATAAGGGTTTGAGAGGTATCTTAATCTGAAACCTAAGTGTAATCATGTAAACAATTCAACATTCAAGGTGGACAAATCCCCAATAACCAATTCTTATTTAACCCATATAACATCTATAGTATCATAGAAATAGTACAATCTTCAAAGGAATGTAAAGATTTTTAGATTGTGAAGCATTCAAACATATACCCATATTTCAATATTATGCCAAAAAATTCACAATTGAACTAATACAATAAGATATGGCCTAGGCTAACTATGCAAAGTGACTTACAATCAGTAAGCCCCAAATAGTATGGGCAATAGATTCATCAAACGCCTTTAATACTTCATCGCCAACATGAAAGAACTGTATCTAAAACTTGAAACTAATTAGCTAAAACAACTTGGAAACATAGGAACCATGCACAATAATGAAATAACACATAAAAGAACACCAAGTTAATGTCTTCTCTTATATTAACTTCACCAAATGTTTGCAACAATTCCAAAATCAACCTTCAAAATGAGGAGATACCTCATATTTATAAAGTGCAATAAAAATCTAGAGTTCTAAATCAATGATCCAAACTACATCAAGATATGGGTGCCTCAACTAGGTCGGCCAAAAAAGGTCGACCTCATATGATTTCAAAGCCCATTTAAAATTAAAAAATACAAAAATTTAAAGCCATTTTAAATGAGATGCCATTTAAAATATTAAATAAAAGCTCTTGGCATGGATTTATAGGCAACCAACTTGTTTTTTTATCTTGCTAATGAATAAAGGCACAAAACTCAAGGTAGATAGGCTCTTTATTCGTCCTTCATTCCCATTCGTTGCCTCCTAGAAAACTCTTGAAATTTATTTAATACTTTGTTTAGGTCGGCCTAGCTGGGAACTGGGATAAACTTTAATCTTAAAGAAATAGACTCTAATTCATTTTCATACTTATTCAATATTTTGTCCCAATCTATCTTTGATTCTTGATATTTATGCATGATAGTAGTATACATGATGCATCCTCTAAGTGATTTCAGTCACAACTCCATCCTTAACATTGGAGAAGATTCTATTCCACCATTGTCTTAATATATCAACCTTCATGTAATATTTTTTGAGATTTTTCCCTATCACAACTTCCAAAAATAAAGTGCATCCATGAATGATATCACTTAAAACATTTTGCATCATAGGAACTTGCTCAAGTGCCCTATCCATTATTTCCCTTCTGAACTTGAAGGACTCAATCCATTCATTTTTAAGGGGAACTCCCCTTCAATTCCTATCTTATGCATATTCTTCAAAATTTTATCAAAGGCAACCAACTACCTTATCACCTCTAACAAAACAACCTTGTCAGTATGGTATTGTGGGAGCCTATATGGTACTAAGGGGTAGCCTTGAATTCCAATATATGTAATCTTGGGAAACTACAAGTACTAATAACCATATTTCTTCACAAGCTCCATGGCCTGAGCTAAAATCCTCACATGCAATGACTCTTGCATTGTCCTTGTGATGTACATGGTGAATGCATTATTCATTCTTTTGTAATGTGAGGTGTTGGATATATGTAGTTGGGGATAGATCTCATACACCTTACTTTCTCCAATAACTCCCTTGCAACTCAATCCCTTGTACTTGAAGTTCCTTACCAACATGTAGACAATGTAGGAAGTCATTATGAACTTCCTTATATCCTATACTACTCTTAGTTGTCTATCCAAATTATCATAGATTAACCATGTCTAGTGGTAATTGGTACCTTTCTCAATTTCTATAATCACATAAAACATCCATTCATCGAAAAATGAAGCCTTCCCAATCTCAGCACTCTATTGAGGAGAGTGATCATGTCATTATATTCCATCTTGAAATCACTTCTATGTAGCAGTTTGGGAAATTTGGAGTTATGTGACCTAGGCATGTCAATCCATGAAGCATTAATCATCTCTAGGGCCCCCTCAAGATTATCTGTGTAGAAATTCTTCACTATGTCAATCTTGAATTTCACCAATTTGTGGGGAAGGAATACCAAAAGCTTCAACCAAGGACTTCTCAATTATGTTGGACAATACTCTACCCTGGGGACCAACAATCACTCTTTTCTTTGAATCATAGTGCTTTGAGCACTCCATTATCAACTTTGGACATTGTATGGATGGAGGGAAACCTACTGCTTGGGCCAACCCTATGTGCACCAATCTTCCCGCTAGTTTTTTTGGAGCATAATAGTACATTCTCTTCTTGAAATCCTCTAGATCAATATGCCCCATATTGGTGTCTCCAACCTCTCCCCAATAAGAAGTTATCTTGGATTTCAGGAGCCTTCCTTTGAAGTCATACTTCACCTTTTTTGATCTTGTAAGCTCTTCCTTCACTGGCTCAATTGTCTTCTTTCCTTTTTCAGCCTTAGCTTTGCTTGATTCTACCTGCATTTGGTAAGACAAGATATAAAAATTACTTGAAATGCTTAAATATCTAAAACATGGTTAGAAAAGTCAAGACATTCCATTCAGAAACATATAAGATTATGTTATCAATAATGAAACCAAATTAATTCACATCACAACCCTTAAATAAAGCAATAACACAACCATTAGGTTTTTGGGCTAGCCAAGGAATTTGGAGAATCCACTAGTGCAAGGATCTCATGAAATCCAAGACTTCACAAAATCCACGAAATAGTTTCCATCGAGGAATCCAGAGCCTCTGAGAATTAGCGATGCTTAGCCAAGTGTAAATCCATCATTTTCATCTTATCAAAATTAACCCTTTGACCATTTCAGTATCATAAGAATTTAACTCATTACAACATAAATCATGACCAAGTCCTAACCTTAGGGAAATCCACCATTCAAGAAATCATCAATGTAAAATTTTGGGAAATCACTCCGGAGGTGGATTTTGCAAAATCCAAGACCTTAGGTAATTCGCGATGAGAGACCCATCAAAAAATCTAGAGGCTCATGGATTTAGCGATACAAGCATAATCAACCAATTTAGGACATAGCAGAATTCATGAAAAAGGGGTTTATTGGGGTTTCCAAAAGCTTGTGAAATCCGCGACAAGCAATCAATGAGAGTTTTCATTAATATGTGGAATCAACGAAAATCTCAGGATCGGGTAATCCACTATCTAAAGGATTTGTCAAAAGACACACTTATCGAACTTTTTAGACTCTCAAGGATTTAGCGATGGATTTCAAATTTGAACAACTTTTACCCTACTATGCAAATTTTCAAAATTTCATGGGAATTTTAAAAGTATACAGGGATTAATGATTTAGGGATATTGATTGGTATCAAAACCACGTATATTGCTCACTGCAAACTCAACCATTCAATACATTCATATTCTTACATTGGCAATCATTCCACACTTAGGGCATCTCAAGGTTTTCAAAAATAATAAATGCATCCAAATACATCTTTACATGCCGCTAAAATAAGAAAAATCAAACGAACCAATATCATAGAATTAACAATCACAAAAAAGATGAAATCAAACTCTAATTTATTTTGACTATCTAGATTTATTATCCACTAAATCACATATGGTGCACTAAATACAGGTTTATTAATGCTCTAACTTATGTTTATCAAACTTCAAAATATCATGATGCATTTTAAATCAATAATTGATTGTATGAACCCTAGTTTGCAAACCAAAATGCATGAATCATGATGAACTAGCTTGATTTACATTCCAAATGCAATGATAAATCAATAACAATGATTTGAAATTCAAAGAAAAGCACAACCAAATCAAAACAACATAAGCCATTAATGAATTCATGCACAAATTAACATGGACACAGGTTTAAGACCTTACATTTGATTTCAAACAAGGAAAATGAAGAACATAGAAGCAATGCAAGCCTTGTATATAGATGAATAAATCAACGATGCCAAATCACCAAAACCCTAGCTCAATCCACCCAATGCACTCCACTCTTCAAATGCACAGGCCCTCAAATGCAAATGACTAAAATAGAATGAAGAAATAATGAATAAATCAAGCCTAAAAACCATTCAATTTTTCCTCATTAATTCCCTTGTATGTGCTACAAAATACATTTAATTTGTGACTTGACATTTTTTTAGCCTCGAGGAATCCATTCCCATTCAGAATTTATGATGGAATAGGGTGTTGGGGAATCCAACATCTCACAGATTAAGCAATGACAAGAACTTTTAATCTTTTCAAGACTCATGGATTAAGCGATGAGATCATGCTCAGGGAATCTAGATAGGCCTATATTTTGTGAAAAAGGCATCTTGGGGAATCCAAGGTCTCGTGGATTCTCTGAACCTAAGCCAAACTTAGTCACTTGAGGACTTAGTGATATTTCAAAGGAAAAAACATGAAATTCCTCATTGCAAACACACTCACCCCCTATATGGACTTAGTGATATTTCAAAGGCTCAAACATGGAATTCATCATTGCAAACACACTCACCCTCTATATGTTGGCAATCATTAAAAGCTCAAGAGGTGACACCAACAAAATTTAGAGGACCCATCCCTTAAGGGGAAAAAGGAAAACCTAAGGAAAAAAAAAAGAGGGGGTCCCTACTTTTAGTGGGTTGTGTGTGCAAAAAGGAACAACAAATGGCAACTCTACTGGGAAAATTCTTCAAAGCATTTTGATAACGAACAAGAATCATGAACCCAAAATCTCTAGTTACAATACTCACATTAGCCAACACCTAAAGAATCAAAACCATTGGGAGATCTAGTCCCTCATATACCAAAATCCAAGTGTGTGTACATTTAATGATTTCTTTCCTTAGGATAATCATAAGAACCAACAATTCATCATGCTAAGCTACGTGAATGATTCTACTCCAAAAGCATCTAGGATATTGCATTGTTGCCAATCAGGCATCTATAGACTCGATGAGGTTATTGTTGTGATTCTCTTGAACATAGCTCTACTGCTATCTAGGCATCCATAGCTTTGATAGAGTTATTTGTATCCTCCTAAAAGTTGAATCTCTTTTTATTTTCATTATTTTCTCTTTTTTTTGTGTTTTTCTTTTTCTTTTTCTTTTCTTTCTCTTTTCATTTTCAACATGTGAGCAATTGTTGAACAAGACAACTGAGAGGGGGTGAATCATTTGTTGTAGATTTAAATCTTAATTCATTCACCATAACTAATTATTAACACTACTTAAATGATTAAACATTAAATACTAGTGTATAAAATAAAATCCATCACACAAAAACAATACACACCAAATTTACATGGAAAACCCAAAAAGGAAAAACCACAACGAGGATTAACTCACACTATAGAGAATATCAAAACCAATTACAAGAGGCTCACTACTTGAGAAACAAGGAACACTTCCAAAAAAAGGACTCATTGTCCAAAAAGGGTAACAACCCAGAGGGCTCATTGCCACAAAGATACAAAGAAGATAGAAGAGATACGTTATAGAGAGAAGACAATCTCAATGCAACGAAGAAATCCACCACAATTTTCTCAACCACTTGCAGACATGCATGAATGATAGAGTACACCTTCTACTCACTGCATCTGAAAACTCAACATTTAGGATTCGCATTGATCTACCACACTTGCATCACACACACTCACCGATTCGCATCAATGTCACATCTATCTACCATATTTCTTTGCACTTATCTCTCCCCCTTTTTTTCCCCTTCCTTTCACCACTAATTCATCTTGTATTTATACCATCTTCAACTTTGAAACATATCCAAATGTAGCCATCCAAATTCAAATTCAAATGAGGTCAGTGCCAAAAAATCCTAGGGTGGAATTAGAATGAGGGAAATCTAAACACACGCTTCATAAGGGCCCAAATAGAGCTTCATTAACTTCGAAGGTAGTGTTCAACACAAGGTCAACTAAACCAGTGTAAAACACATAGAACCATTAAGCATGAATCTTCCAAATACCAAAATTATCTAATCGAAAGAACTCAACTCTAGAACCACAAGTCATAAGACTTTACCAAAGAGAAATTCAGACCAACAATATTTCTCCCGAACCTCAACTAGAAACACAGAAAACCATAGTTCGCAATTGGTGAACATAACTTGCATTGTACAATGAATCGACAACCAAAAATTTGGATATAACATCTTCTAACAACCATGATCAACATATATGAACCACATAAACATAGGAGAAAATCCTGAAGCAAAACCCAAAGCAACCACTAAACACCTACAATCTTTCTTCAATACAATTTTCTCAATATCCTTGACATATACAACCAATAACCTGCAACCATAACAATAATGACAACAACTAGTTGATAACCAATTGACCAGTTGACATCAATGACAACACCTTCATACTTTTAATTCTTGCAACAATCACCCCCTTTGTCATTGGTGGCAACACATGATGTGAAAAACCATCAAAGACACCATACTAGCTTTGAATACACTTCTCAAGATTTTTCTTCCTGTTTCTCCCCCTTAGTAGATAATCTTTTATATTCTTCCTCTTTTATCTTTTTGTTTGTTTTTTTCTTTACATTATTTCTCTCCTCTTTTTCACATGATCCCTCTCTTTTTCACATGCTTCCTCTCCCCCTTTGACATTAAAAATGAAATACTCAAATGACAACACCTGACACTACTTGCTTCCTCTGAGAGGTAGCCACCAAAATATCAGTCCAGAAGAAAGATTTATCCATAGATCCACTGAATTGATGCATCTCCATATGCATCTAGTTCAAGAAAGGAGGGGCAATGACGCCTAACTTATCTTGGAGATACTCAAAAGTATCTTTAGGAAGAGCCTTCATAAATATATCAGAAATTTGATCCTTTGTTAGAACATATTCAAATTTCACTTCATTCTCTATGACTTCTCTCTCAAGAAATGATACTTAATAGATATATGCTTCAACTTTTAGTGCATCACTAGATTCTTTGAAATGTTAATTGCACTTGTATTATTACAAAAGATAGAAATATGATCATCATACACCATTGTGATATCTTTCAATGTTTGTTTCATCCATAGAACTTGTGTACAACAAGATGCAACAAAAATATACTCAACTTCAGTAGTAGACAACGAAACCGAATATTTCTTTTTACTCAACCATGCCACCAATCTGCAACTAAGAAAGAATGCACCACTACTTGTACTCTTTTTTTCATCGACACATCCATCCCAATCTGCATTTGTATAGGCACTTAGTGTAAAGCTAGTATCTTTAGGATACCATAACCCATAATCCAGAGTGCCATTCAAATATTTGAATATTCTTTTAATAGCAACAACATGATTTTCCTTAGGATCTTCTTGAAATCTAGCCACAAGATAGAAAGCATGAATGATATTTGGTCTAGTAGCAGTCAAATACAATAGTCGACCAATCATAGATCTATACTTTCTCTAATCATCCTTAGGTGAATCATCATCTTTACCTAGTTTGTAACTAGTCACCATAGGATTACATACCAGTTTAGAACCATCCATCCCAAAATTCTTCAACATCTCTTTCACATACTTAGACTGTGAAATAAAAATTCCTTTCTTTGTTTGATTAATCTGTAGCCCAAGAAAGAATCCATCTCTCCAAGCATAGACATTTCAAATTATTTCTACATCTCTTTCACAAACATCTTGCACACATTTCCTCCAAAAGTAATGTCATCAACATATACAACTACAATCAAAGTTTTATCATTTTCAATCTTAAAATATAGATTACTATATGTCATACGTTTGTTGAAACCTTGTTGAATCAAATACATGTCTAACCTCGCATACCAAGCTCTAGGAGGTTGTTTCAATCCATATAAGGATTTCTTCAATCTTCACACCATATCTAGCTAATCTGACAACTGAAATCCTTTTGATTATTCCATATAGACCTCTTCTTCTAGCTCACCATTCAAAAATGTTGACTTGACATCCATCTGATAGACCTTGGAGTCTTTTTGAGCAACAAATGCTAAGAACATGCTTATAGCTTCCATTCTTGCTACCAAAACAAAAGTTTCCTAAAAATCTATGCCTTCTACTTGTGAGTAACCTTTACACACAAGCCTTGCTTTGTTTCTAACCACTTCTCCTTCTCATTCAACTTATTTCTGAATACCCACTTTGATCCAATGATGTTTTTATCTTCTGGTCTTGGGACCAATTCACAAGTTTTATTTTCTCAATCTGCATAAGTTCTTTCATGGATTCCATCCAATGTTTATTTTTACATGCTTCACTTATAGTCTTCAGTTCAATCTTAGAAAATAAACAAAAATTTACTTCAACAACTCTACTTCTAGTCAATACTCCTTTAGTCTTATCTCCAATAATCTAACTTTTTGAATGATTCTTCTGAACATATCTAGGTGTATTAGGTAACACCACCTGCACTTCTTCTTCTCTTTCAGTCTATTCATTCTGCTTCTCTTGCTTATCATTTTCCTATTCTTCCACAATATCTTCTATTCTTACACAATCAAGTTCATTAGATACATATCCATCAATGTCAATTGAATTCTTCATTGTTTCATCAACCTTAACATTTGCACATTCTACAATCTTTCTTAGTCTTCTATTGAAACATATGTATGCTTTTCTTTTAGTAGAATATCCAAGAAAAATTCCTTCATCACTTCTTGCATCAAACTTTCCCAAAGTCTCTTCATCTCTTATGATATAACATTTCTTCTAAATACCTTGAAATACTTAACAGTAGGAATTCTTCCATACCATAACTCATAGAGGGTCTTTGTATATTTTTCTCTTGCTTGAACTCAATTGAATACATAAAAAATAGTATGAATAGCTTCTTTCTAGTAAACTTTTGGTAAAATAGCCTCAGTAATCATTGATCTAGTGACCTCTTCAACTGTTCTATTTTTTTCTTTCAACAACTCCATTTTGCTGAGGAGTTCTTAGAGTAGATAACTGTCTCTTTATTCCATGCACTTCACAAAACATATTAAACTCATGGGAGGTGAATTATTCACCTCTGTTAGACCTTAAGCATTTTATACTCAAATTCACTTCATTTTCAACCATAGCTTTGTATGTCTTGAATCTATCTGTATACCCTGATATTATGCTATTCTAAATGAGCAAAATGACTTAGAAATGTGGAAAACAAAATATCAAGGACACCTCAAGATTAGCCAAAAGAGAGTGATAAAACAATGAGAAGAGTAGATAATGTAAGACAAATAGTTTACCTTCCCCTTGTTGCTGATACTCCTTTGATTGGCCCTTGCTTAAGATAGGATGTGTGCTCCTTAATGGCTCTATTGAAGATCTTTGCTATGTGCTTGGATGCAAATGCAAGTGGATGTGATTGAAAATTGGATGAGTGCACAAAATGGCAGCATGTAGTTGCAAATTGACTAAGTGTTGAGAAGGAAAATTGGCAGCATAAGGTTATGAAAATCAAAAGTCCTCCCAAATGCCCTTAAGGAGGGGGGTATTTATAGAGGAACTTGAATTCTCTAGAGAATTCAAGGGTCAAGATTGATCCAACAAGGTCAAGATGAAGGGCTATGGTGGGTTGAGAACCCACAAGCCCTCACATCTTGACATGTGGAGGGTGAGGTGGCCAAGGGTGGATGAGATGGAAATGAGTTGTCAAAAAGGTACATGAGGTGGAAAAGGACATGCACCTTGGGGGATGAGAGGATTTACACAAAAAGGGATTTCTTGTCCCCAAGTGGGAGTGAAAGGGACATTTGAGGAATTTTAGAATTCCTCAAAAATTTACATGAGAAAAGGAAAGGTGGTTGGGGGGATAAATGTGAATCTACATTCCTAGGATGATCTAGAGGGTAAAAGGTGGGCTCCAAAAAGGTGGGACTTGGTCACATGTGGAGATTGTGACAAGTCCAAGGTTCTAGAAGTCTTGGAAGAATGGAATGTGAATTAAAAATTCATATTTAAAGAAGAGGAATCTAGGAAGAATAAAAAGGAATTAAAAATTCTTTGGAAAATGATTAGGCTTAATTAATTAGTAATTAGAGGATAATTAGGGGCTAATTAGGATTAAAAGACAACTTGCAAAAGTTGGAGGATGTGACACAACCTAATCAAGGATTAAGCATGTGCACATCCTTAATGAGAAAATTAGGAGATGGATTAGGATTAGATGAAAATGACATGTGAGGAATTAAATAAATGTAATATTTATTTAATTTATTTGATGAAAAGGGGATTAAAGAGGGTAAGGTATTTAATTATTAATTAAATACCTTAGGGACTTGACAGAATTAAAGATATTAATTAAATAATACTAATATTACTTAATTAACTCGGATAAGAGGATGCTTAGTGATAAATAATAAATTTGGATAAATTAATTGTCCAAATTTGGATGTCTACATTTTGCCCCTCTTTGAGATGGTGTTACGAAGTAGCACCATTTCAAAGAATATTAAAACATAGAACCCAGAAGAAGATGGTTAGATTGGAAAAGATGCCCCAGTCATCCAAAGGAGTGACTAGGAAGAAAAAGAAAATGATGAAAATAGGGATGAAGGATGCCCCCTCGAGAGGACATGCGGGTTGAAGAGAACATGCAAAATAGATGGTGATGATGAGGAAGATGATGCAAGGTGATGGGTAAGAGAGTAAGTGATATGGAGATGGATGAAGCACAAATGGATTTGAGGACAAAAGGTGATGTTGCCCCAGTCAAGGTACAAGCCAAAATAGGTTGATGATAGATGGAGTGTTGTCAATGAGGGAATGAAGGATCCCGGGACAACACGAGGATAGGGAAGGATACATCCCACTGAGTGGTATTGATGAGGGAAGGATACATCCCAAAACACCACTAAAGGATAGGGAAGAATACCTCCCAATGATGATGATGAAAGTGTTGTTGATGAGGGAAGGATACATCCCAAAACAACACCAAACCAAATGGATAGGGAATGATAATAAGGGATGATGATGATGATGGGTCAAGGCCAGTAACGAGACTGGGGACAAGACCAAGGATATGATTAGATGATTCGGGCTAAATGGAATGGATGGGGGTTGGATAGAGATGTGAGATAAGGATGAAGGGTGAATGGATGCGGGGATACATGCAAGACGATAGAATGGAAAATGAAATGCAATCCTAATAGAATTTTCCATCTTCGGAGCACTGATTTTTGCTATAGCATAAGACACAAGACGCCAGGGTATGAAGAACCAAGGCGGATTAGTGTCTAATGCATAAAACACACATAACAAACAAGAAGGCTATCCCAACACCCCAAAGTCACAATGACTTTGGTCGGGCCAGGTATTGGGATAACCACAAGCACAAAAGGATGCCCCAGCATAACACAAGACCTCGGGGATCTTGGTGGGTACTATGTGGGACAACCAAGAAGACAAAAATAGACATAAAAAGATCAAGACATGCCCCTATGTTGACCAATCAAAACACACCATAATATGATGGATTATGGCAGTTTTGAGAAGTGATGATAGGGAGCTCAAATGATAAACAAAAGTCAAAAGCATCAAAAGATCACAATCAATTTCAAATGTCCTTTGCCATAGGATCAAGGGGATGGATGGGATTGATGAGGTCTGTTAGGAAGGATGCATCCTGTTGAGACCGATGATGGATACTAAGCTAAAAGATTGATATGACGCGAGATGTTCAAAATCGATTGGATCTCATGATACAAGTGGATCTTGTTTGTTAAGAACCAGCTAGATAAGGGCATAGCTTGACGACACGACACAAGGGAGATAAGACATAATACTGACAAAACCTAAAGACCTAGGGGCTCGGGGGCCAATCAAAGATTAGCCTTGCCTACGTGAAAGCGCAGAGCCCTCGTAGTTCAGGGAAAGGTGGACGACGGACCAAGATGGAGACCTTGATGGATGGTAAAGATAGGATGGACAAAAGGAGAAAGACCGATGATAGATGATAGATGACCAAAGTGGACAATGAAGACTGATGATGGAACCCCGGGGGTAGATCAAATGATCGACCTTGCCTACATGAAAGCGCAGGGGCAACGTAGTTCGACTAAAGGCCACAAACAAGTGATGGATGAAAGATGATGAGATAACCCTAGATAAGGGGTTAAAATGATTGGAATTGACATGACGGAACAAGATAGACCTGTTGGATTGGATTGGATTGGATTGGATTGGAGAATAGTGACTATATAAAGCTCAGGGATGGGATAGTTATCCAAATCATCAAAGATGAAGTGGGCGAATGACATGCCAGATAGATGAATGATGAAGTGATGAACGATGAGATAGAACAGATGTGCAAAAGAAGCAGAAGTGATGATGATAAGATGGATGACATTGGATTGCGTGGGGAAAAGCCTATAGCTAGATACAAATGACAAGGGATTATGAGATGGGATGAGGGGAGAGGATGGGGGGAGGAAAATGATTGTGTGGGTGGATTGGATAGAGGGATAAGGAGTTGGATGAGGAAAAGGTGACCAAATGGATAGATGACTGATTCTTGGAACTAGAAGGTGAAGGGTGGGAACAATTGATCAAGATTATGGAAGGAGAGTTTGAAATGATAGAAGGAGGTTTGATGAATGTTTGAGATGATAAAAGGTTCGATGAAGTGTTGAATGGTTAGATGAAGGTTCAAAGTAGATGAATGGTTACATGGAATGAGTGAATGGATTGATTAGAATGGATGAATATGACAAAATTGAAGATGGAGGGATCTTAAGACTTTGTTCGATATCCAAAGACATTGACTGCAGATGGATGAAAGCTCAGATTAGGGGTTGGGTTGAGGATTGGATTGAAGACTAGAATGATTGAAGGATATGATTGGATTGATTCTACACCGAGTTTCGGGGCTTAAAGGGCGTAAGGTGTTGACAATCAATTTTTTTCGAATTTGGCAATTTTCAAAAATTGTCAAATTTTTCCATTTTAGGAAACTTCATGGTCATATGTTTGAGAGTCCCAATTTTTTCCAAGAAATACCCATTGGGGAGATAGGATGAATTGCCAACTAACATCCCAAATTCGAGATATGCATTTTGAGCTATGGGTGAAAACAATTTTTTAGAAAACACTAAATTGGGATTTTGGGGGTCAAGATGAAACTTTGAGGCCCCAAAAATGGGTCAAAACGGTTGGGAATCCACTCGTTGTCACATAACGCAACTCCCTGTCAAATTTCAGCTCAAACAGACACCCAGGTAAAAATTTATGGCCTCCGGAAGTGTCAATGTAAAAAACAAAAATCAATTCTGAAAATTCCAAAACATGGGTTTTGTTCGGGAGCAAATTAGGTGGGATCGGTTTTGAAAAAATTTGCCAAAAATACAATTTTAGCTGATTAAAGTGCCTGGGGTGGTGGTGTGCCCCTAAGAGTAGAAGCCAGGCCCAGCTGAGGTATGGCCCTTGGCCCATTTGGCGTAAGCGCTGGCCAGAGACATACAGGCCCGTGAGGCACCGCCCTTGGTGAGGCCGCCCAGGGCCTGGTGGACAAGCCCCAAGGCAGCAGTGGGACCCGCCCCGCTGGTGGCAGCGAGGCGAGGCAGCCTGGTGAAAACCCAGCGGGCGCCTCGAAGAGGCAGCTGGCCTTGTAGTGTACCCCTAAGAGTGGCCTTGCCATGCAGTGGGACACGCCCGAAAAAATGAAACATGCAGGGGCCGAGCATATAGGCCTTGGCCATGCAAGGGGTGGAGCATGAAAAGGCGGAGCAGCCGGAGGGGCAAACGAGGGGGGAAGGGGGAAGGAAAAAAAGAATGAGAGGGGTGGAGTGGCTATGAAAAAGAAAAGAAAAAAGAGGGATGGGACAATGGACATGCGAGAAAAGATAAAAGAGTGAAAAGATGTGTAAAAGAAGCAGAAGGGATGGCGATGAGATAAAGGGCATTGGGTTGCATGGAAGGAGGCCTAGAGCCAAATACCAATGACAAGGGATTGTGAGATGGGATGAGAATAAAGATGAAAGAATGGATGAAGGATGGGAGGGATTGTAAAGATTGGGAGATGAAGGGGATGGATATAAAGATAAGGATGGGGAGATGGAAGGGATGCTGTGATAGATGGATAGGGAAAAGGAGATGGAAGAGATGCTAGGATAGATGGATACGAAGATAAGGATGGGGAGATGGAAGGGATGCTGTGATAGGTGATTTCTCTAAGGACTATGTCACAAAGGAAGCAGATGCCCCCACTCTAGATATGTCATCTATAATGAGGCATGAGGGATGGGAGACAAGTGGATGGGAAGATAAAGGAGATGACTAGAGGTGGATAGGATGAGTGACCAAGGAACATGATAGAGCATGGAGGAAGGGAATGTAAACCAAGAGGTGGCCAAAGCATGTATAGATAGGTGCCCCTGTTTTGATCAAGATCACAAGAAGGATGGAGGGAATGGGAGATAAACGAGATGGTAGGATGCGGAAGATAGATGGGGTGGGGGGATTTATGAAGAGGATGGATAACAGGAAGATAGGTGCATAGCTGGAAGCATAGCGGATGGAGGGAATGCATATCAGGAAGTTTCCCCCAAGTGTAGATGGGGATTTACGCATGATGCCTATTTGCCAGGTTTTCATCATGGTACTTATCCAAGGCTCTTGTTTGCCAAGTTTTCACCATTGGACAGTGTTTTCTCTTTACTTTTTTTTCTTTTTTTTTTTGAATTTTTGAATTTTTGGATAGTATGTAGAAGGAGATGGATAAGGATAGGGAGGCAAATGAGTGGATTTAGAAGACATGCGATAAGGATATGGATGGAGGTCTCAAGCATCAAGTTCTGTATGAGGTAGTAAGAGCCCATGTTGAATTATTTGTTGGATGTTGTTTAAGCTTTAGCATGAGGATAGAATTAGAGAGGATTTGAAGGGTTGATACATGGATAATGGATGGGATCTTTGGAAAGGGTATGGATAGAATGATGGGAATTGGGGACATGTGATGGGAGATGTGTTCAGGAAGGACCAACATTTGGCACATGTAATTAGTAGATGTGAAAAGATAAGGAAGGATTACTTGGATGGAGAATGTGGAGATAACGGAGGAGCTGCGATAGTGAATTTTGGGACATCATGGCCCAAAATAGATTTAGGATATGGAGGATGTAGATGATTAGCTTTTGGATTAGAAACTTTGGATGTTGTTATGGATTTTTAATTTGAATGCATTGCATCTTTTTCTTTGGGATCCACATGGTTTTGATCTTTGCTTTGCTGGCTCTTTGCGAGCTATAGATTTGATTTTGATTTGGGATTTTGTTTTTCTTTTCTTTACCATGTCTTTTAGAGGGGACATGGGAAGCTTTAGATTCATGTGAATGTTTGGATTTATGCATTTTTACTTTGGCATCCAAAGTGCATTTATTAGCAATGGGATGGGTGTGAGGGGATGGACGATGTGGAGCACTGGAGGTAGGAGTATGGGGATTACGTGTAGATGGGGGATGTTTAGATATGTGCCTTTGTTGATCCTGATTATGGGACATGTGAGAGGGATGTTTATGATGGATGACATGGATAGGCGTTGGATGGATAAAAGGATGAGATGGAGGAGGTGGTTTTGGGATATACGGACCCAAAGTAAATGGAGTGGGTGGAGGGACATAAGGACCCAAGATGGATGGAGTAGGTGAAGGATGGGATATGGTGGATGGAGGGATATAAGGACCCAAGATGGAGGGAGCAGATGAAGGAGGAATATGGACGGTGGTTTTGAGGCGATACGATAGAGGAGGAGGGATGGCAACATATGATTTGGTGGAGCGATGGAAAGAGCCTATATTTATTTTGGAAGAGGCTCGTTGAGGACGTCTAGAGGTTGTACCAACATCTTTAGATTGTGAGGCTTGGGAAATAGGTCCAAGACCTTGCATGTAGACTTGTTCTTTGACTTGGATGGGCTCTAAAATACCTTGCTCATGAAGGCCTAGACCTTTTCCTTGATAGTTCATTTTCTTGAGCATGCGATCCATGATAGGATTTGTGATATTCTAAAAACATGATGCGAGTCCATTATTAGGTGGAGGATGATGGGTGGTAAATACACTATGCTTTTCTTCTGCGAGGAGGCCACCATGGAAGAATGTGAGAGTATCAAGGGGATATGCAAGCGGTGTGGGTATAGAAGTTTTAGGTGATGATGGGGGATTATGAGGAGATGATGGGATAGCAACATCAGGAGTAGGGGCCATGATAGGGTCTGGATTTGTGGTAGTAGGCTCATGTGATGGAGATGGAGATGGAGTGGTGGAAGCTTGGATGTCAAGAGGATCATGGGATGGAATGGACGGGGGACTTTGATCTTGAGGTGGACTAGATGGGATGGCAGGATCTTGATCTAGAGAAGGGGATATGTTGGCATGCTTTGGATTAGACTCTTGGCATGACTCATCTTGTGTCAATGGCATGATAACAGAGTCTTGTTGGGACTCTTCAAGTGGGGAAGATGGAGGGATGGAGGATTCAATGCAGTCATCAGAATGGATTTGGGCGTCATTGATGGGCCCGATGACTCTTGGAGTAGGAGGTGGATGTTCAATGGATTCAGTAGATGTGAAGGTAAAAAATGGGGACTTAGTAGATTCAGAAGATGTGATGGTAGGAGATGGGGGTTCAACAGATTCAAAGGATGTGATGGTAGGAGATGTGGGTTCAATGGATTTAGAGGGTGTGATGGTGGGAGATGTGGGTTCAATGGATTTAGTGGGTTCAATGGTTTCAATGGTTTGATCAGTGTTAGGGGTGGTAACAACAATGATAGGTGTGGTATGGAGAAGGCTCTCATCACTAGTTACCGTGGATGATAGATTGGGATGGCATGGTTCCATGACTTCAAGATGTGGAGTTGGGGGTGGCTTCTTTGTTAGTCCTTGGAGAATTTCTTGAGTGAGGGACTTGGATGCTCTAGGTTGAGATGGTGTGGTAGGAGTGGATGATGGATTATGGATTGGTGGACTAGGGTTAGATGGAGGAATGGGATTGAATGGAGAGTTAAGGTAAGGATATTGGAGTGATGAATTAAGATAGGGGGACATGGATTGTGGATTAGGACAAGAAGATATAGGTGGGGTAGTGGGACAAGAGGATGTGGGGGATGGATTATAATAAAGGTATTGGGATGATGGATTATGATGAGGAGACATGGATGTAGGATTAAGGTGAAAGGGTGTGGATGTAGGATTAATATAGGAAGATACGAATCTAGGATTAGAGTGAGTAGATTGGCATGGAAGATTAGGGTAGTAGGTATATGTGGATGGGGGATTAGGATAGGGGTATTGAGATGGTAGACTAGGATAAGAGGATGTGGGTGTTGGATAAGAGGACGATGTAGATGAAGGGTATGATGGATATGACGGATATCCCTTGTCAAAGGTAGCAGAAGCAACGTGATTAGGCATGGATGAAGACATAATGGGAGAACTCGAGGGGGTGATTGGATTTTGGAAAGTGGGTGGAGAAAGATTACTAGAGATGATAGTGTCAATGGGATCTATGTCATATACCTCTTGATCAACAAGACTTTCGTTATCGTCATCAATGCAATTAGAGTTTCCCTTTACTATTATTGACGGAGGATAAGGATTCATGATGATGAAAGCATAAAGAGGATGGATAAAAGATTTTGGATGGGAACGGATTAAAGCTCAAATCAAGATTTTGGTCAAGCTCAGATCAGGATTGGACTAAAGCTCAGATTAGGATGATTGGATGATGCAATGGGATTGATTATGACGATAAGATTTGATTATCAAAGGATGATTGTGACACCGAATCTACTTCAAGATGGAAGTAGATTGATTGGGTCGAAGGTGATTGGGTTGGATTGGATTTGATTGGATTGGATTTGGATTGGATTGGATTTGATTGGATTGGATTTGCTTGGATTAGAATTTGGATTGGATTGGATTGGATTGGATTGGATTTAGATTAGATTTGATTGGATTTGATTGGATTTGATTAGATTGGATTGGATTTGAGAGAGAGACCTTAAGCTTGATCACGTGAGATTACCCTTAGTAACCCTAGAACTTTGATTGATTAATAGGATGATTACGGCACTAAATCCACCTTAAGCTAGGAATGGATTGATTGGGCCGAGGATGATAACTTACAACACCGAATTCACCTCAAGATGGAAGTGAATTGATTGGGTTTGAAGTTAAAGACTAATAATCAATTTCAAGTGCTATGGTCAATTTAGGTAACCACTTAGTAATACAAGGTTAGGACGGTTTGGCTATGGGTGGTGTTTTGGAGATGCAAATGGTAAGAAATGATTGGTGGATTAGGAAGAAATTAGACTAAATGGGGGATTAAGGATAAATGTGGAGGACGTATGGGGATTTAGGATGGTCGAACGAAAGGTTGGAATAAGGAGATGGAGGTTTAAAAGGGGTAAATGGAGGTTTTTTGATGGTTTAAAGTGACAAAACGAAGGTTTGGGATGATGAGGTAATGGTTTGGAATGGTAAAATGAAGGTTTGAAGGCGGAATGAATCCAAATGGAGGGGTTTCGGGTAAACGCACTTTTGCAGCAAAACAGGGGCGTAATTGCACTTCTGCAGCAAAACAAGGGCGTGATTGCACTTCTGCAGCAAAAATAGGGGCGTAATTGCACTTCTACAACAAAAACAGGGGCGTAATTGCACTTCTGTAGCAAAAACAGGGGCGTAATTGCACTTCTGCAGCAAAAACAGGGGCGTAATTGCACTTCTGCAGCAAAAACAGGGGCGTAATTACACTTCTGCAGCAAAAATAGGGGCGTAATTGCACTTCTGCAGCAAAAACAGGGGCGTAATTGCACTTCTGCAGCAAAAACAGGGGCGTAATTGCACTTCTGCAGCAAAAATAGGGGCGTAATTGCACTTCTGCAGTGGACCAGAGGCTTGGTTTGATGCAAATGGCTATGGCAAGGACTTTAAAATGATAATGATAAGGCCAAATTGTTAAGAGTTCACTGGTTTTTTCACAAGAAAGCACTCTCAAACAAATACAACCCTATAATTAGTGTTAAGGGTATGGCCAAAGTGGTCTTAATCTAGGATGCACAAGGTATCTAGGGAGTCCTCGATATACTCTCGGTACGTGAGGCACAACCGTGAACACCAACCCGTCACAAGCGTGAGTCGGGAACCCCAGCGAGATACTGAAGGGCTCAAACCAACTCTTCACGTCTATCTAGGTATCACCCTAGTTTCGACGCTCCGCCAATTACGACGTGACTGGATTGGGGTACAACTTTCACTCTCCCCCCTTTGTATACCCCGCCGGTATGCGTGGTTGGAATCGTCCCTTGGGGTGATGAAATCCCCAAGCAGGTCCCACTATGAAGAAAGCAATAACCGCTTCCAACTACTCCCCAGGCTCACACGAAGTGCAAGGGGAAAGCGGAAACAAGCTACTACTCCCTTAGGGTAACACAAAGAGACAAAACAACAAGCAACAAATATTACTCCTCCTAATTAAGCTATGTTCTTAGAAAACAGCAAGGATAATTTTAAAGAAGATTGAGCAAACGGATAGCCCTGCAAGCAAATATTAGATATTTTATCCCGCTTTCTCCATCAACTTCACAAGAATATGCTGCAAAAGGTTAGCACAAAACACATGTATCCTTGCAAGAACAATGTTAATAAGAAAAATAGTAAATGAATCTAAAATCAAAACACCAATTTTACCTTCCAGGGGGGCGCAGTCACCTTTCTATAGCAAAACAGGGGCGTAGCCGCCCTTCTGCAGCAAAACAGGGGCGTAGCCGCCCTTCTGCAACAAAAATAGGGGCGTAGCCACCCTTCTACAACAAAAATGGGGCATGGCCACCCTTCTGTGAAAAATGGGGTGTGGCCGCCCCTCTATGGAAAATGGGGCGTGGCCGCCCTTTTGTGAAAAATGGGGCGTGGCCGCCCCTCTGTGAAAAATGGGGCGTGGCCGCCCTTCTGTGAAAAATGGGGCGTGGCCGCCCTTTTGTGAAAAATGGTGCGTAGCCGCCCCTCTGCGGAAAAATGGGGCGTAGCCGCCCCTCTGCGGAAAAAGTGGGGCGTGACCGCCCTTTTGTGAAAAATGGGGCGTGGCCGCCCTTTTGTGAAAAATGGGGCGTAGCCGCCCCTCTGCAGAAAAATGGGGCGTAGCCGCCCCTCTGCGATGCGTTCCTGCAAAAACTTAAACAACAGAAAATGTAAAATATGGGAGCCCGTTTGCGGGTCCCACCGGGCGTGCCAGAAATGTATACCCTGATATTATGCTATTCTAAATGAGAAAAATGACTTAGAAATGTGGAAAACAAAATATCAAGGACACCTCAAGATTAGCCAAAAGAGAGTGATAAAACAATGAGAAGAGTAAATAATGTAAGACAAATAGTTTACCTTCCCCTTGTTGTTGATACTCCTTTGATTGGCCCTTGCTTAAGATAGGATGTGTGCTCCTTGATGGCTCTATTGAAGATCTTTGCTATGTGCTTGGATGCAAATGCAAGTGGATGTGATTGAAAATTGGATGAGTGCACAAAATGGCAGCATGTAGTTGCAAATTGACTAAGTGTTGAGAAGGAAAATTGACAACATAAGGTTATGAAAATCAAAAGTCCTCCCAAATGCCCTTGAGGAGGGGGTAATTTATAGAGGAACTTGAATAGAGAATTCAAGGGTCAAGATTGATCCAACAAGGTCAAGATGAAGGGCTATGGTGGGTTGAGAACCCACAAGCCCTCACATCTTGACATGTGGATGGTGAGGTGGCCAAGGGTGGATGAGATGGAAATGAGTTGTCAAAAAGGTACATGAGGTGGAAAAGGACATGCACCTTGGGGGATGAGAGGATTTCCA